>NW_019168270.1:6601111-6778654 GCF_002303985.1 Durio zibethinus
GAAAGTTAACACTTTTAAAATATTGCTATTTGCTATGTCAACTCATCTAATTCCAGCAAGACTGGAATTTCTTTGCTGTTCACCAATTTT
This sequence comes from Durio zibethinus, assembly GCF_002303985.1. The sequence continues at coordinate 6,601,202 of NW_019168270.1, forward strand.
CATTTTAATCATATGATATACATTAAATATTGAATTATGACGATTTAAATTAAGAATTAACACTTTACCAGACGGTGCAGTTGTTGAAACTTTCATTCATGATCAATTTTAGAACCAACTCTAAAAAAATATTTGATTCTATTTATCAATTAGAGATTAATTCAATTGATAAAAATAATTATTTTTAACGTAAAGTTTTGGATTTGAGTTCACGAGGATGTATCTTGCTTTAATATAAAGTATTGAATAACCTATCTTGGATTTTTCTCGCAAACAAACCGATCTTAGCCGAGTATTAAATGCAATTTCTCAGCAACCAATCCCAACCAGAAGACTTTGAATTTCAAAACCGCTGTGAATACTACAAAATATAGCTCATCGAAGAAACAATGAGCCAGCCAGCGGCATCAGAAATCAGGAATTTGTAAATGGATAAGGCTGCCAATGTTTTTATATTATATTATTGTTACTTTATTTATTCTCACAAAAGATAAGAAGTAAAGTGCCCTACAACTGCAAGATTGAGATCTGAGATTTCCATTGACCCAAAGAGGCCCCCATTCACTTCACGCGCACTAACTTAACCTACCATCTTAGACTTGACACGCTTGGCTTGACCACTAGGCAAAGCATCATGCGCTTTCAAGTCCAGGTAAGGTTGTTTTCTAACTTTTCTCAATTGATGAAACAAATCCATTACAAAAAATGTAAAAATAGCATCATCTGTCTGTTTGCACAAAACATCGTTTTCTGTTTCCACGAACAGATGCTGGTTCGCTGAAGCATCCTTGAAGCCTGTAATTTCAACTCAAATTCAGGGTAGTTTAGTCAATCAATTTGCTTATAATTGCATGTAGTGTAACATGGTCCACATTACATCATCATTGCCATGTCCGCTATAAGTACCCCATATCTGTGGTGTTTGCGAAACAGTATAGTTCATAACATGTACCTCAAGGGGAGACAAGATTCTTAGCCTCTGCTGCCCTTTCCTCCTTTCTTTTTAGTTCTACTCTCTCTTTTGGTTTTCCTCAATTTCAGTGTTCTCTGCAGTTAAAAGAAAGAGTTGTTTAGATTCAGACCCATAAAGCGGCAGGTGCTTCGATTGATAAACGCTGCTTCCTCTTGTATAAAACCTGTACGTACATGTTTATATATCTGCTTTGCTCTTTGAGGATTATTTTGTCTTGAAGCAAAACGGTCAAAATTCAAGAAAGATATTAAATTAACGAAAAAACGGTTTACTTTTCTTGTACACTATTCCATCCATGACCCATTTATTTCAGTGTTTAATTAGAGCTTAATCTTTAACATTGAATACTATATCAAGGCTGGTGTGAATGCAAGAAGTTTTCAATGGGGAGTCTCCCTGAGATGTAATTTCTTTTACCTTATCTTTAGGCAGCTATTGCGTGTCTTCTCCAATTCTGAGGAAGAAGCAAGCTTCAGAAGTTTAAGCAAAGTTTAGAAGTCAGGAACTTAATTGAGAAGATCAAGCAACCTTCACAATTGGAATCTTCTATAATAATTCAGGTATGGATATTCGTTAAATAACTTGTGCTTCATGCTTCGCATGAAATCTAACATAAAAGGAAAAAAAATGGGTTGGAATTGAATGATCATTGACGTATGGTTTTGGTTGTTCGCAGGATTAATCATCAAAAGACATGAGTGTTTTATATAGCTCTAATTTCAAGTTTCCAGAAGCAGAACTGAGAAAGAACCAAGAAATCATGGATACGAGTCACTATCTTCAACAACACCACCAGTATAATTCTGGTCTAACTTGCTATCGCTCGGCGCCAAGCTCATTCCATGAGAACCTTGTCAACGGTAGTGTCACCGCAAGTGGTACGGAATTCGAAGATTATCGAGATATTCGATCCACTAGTCCTGAAATGGAAACATTCTTTATGTTGTCTTCTAATGGTTCAGGCAATTCTAATTGCCATGATATGAAAGAATACGAAGAGAAATCTGTGAAGCAAGAAGATTCACTGTCTATTTCTCTAGAGAATGGCTTTTCTAGTAGTTCAGAAGTGCTGTATCAAAGCTTACCGGTGCAGAGTTTGGCAAATGGTAATTCAGTTGATGTTGCTAATAGCGTAGAGAGTTCATTTGGTCTTAGTAGCTCTCTGGGGTTGGAGAATTCGATGCAAGCAAAACTGGGCAATGGAAATGGCTCCAATCTTGCTAGGCAAAGCACCTCCTCCGCTGATTTTTTCTCCAACCTAGGCTTAGATAATGGTACTTTCCTTTTTATCTTGCTCTTGATCAACTTTCGAAGTTCATTTGTTTATTAGAGAGAAATTTCTTGCTTCCTACGTTTTAATTTTCTTCTTTTGTTTACTCGTGGTGATGCTATGGTTAATTATTACTTCAAACTAATAGCCATGCACTTCTTAATGATGATAGGTTTTAATGGAATCAGAAAAATGAGTACTTGCCGGGCTTGCAATGGTACCAATGATGAAACTACATCTACAAGTAGATTGTATAGTAATCATGTCAGCTTTTCCTCTGGGCCATCTTCATGTTCAAGGCCAATGCCTCGAATTGCTGAAGTTGAGAACGAAAGTGTGAGGGTGAGTGGTCCTGAGAATGGAAGCTTGGGCAATGTTAATGGTAGCAATGGGCACTTCATACCCAACTTGAGGACTGATTCTTGGAATAATGCTTCGCTCGGTGGCCTGAAGAGAGCCAGAGAAAGTGATGGAGACTTGTTTTGTGGTTTAAGCAGATCACAAACTCAGGTAGCTAGCAATTTCAATTTGCTTGATTTTCTTTATTCTGCCAATATTGTTTGTTTGATTACTAATATCATTAAATTTTAATCAGAATCGGGATTGCAGAGACTGTTCTACTGCTTTAACACACCATTTGAGTTTACCTCAGACTTATGCGGAGATGGCTGTTGTAGAAAAGCTTTGGCAGTTTCAAGACTCGGTCCCCTGCAAGATTCGAGCAAAAAGAGGTTGCGCTACTCACCCACGCAGCATTGCTGAGAGGGTATATGATTCAATTTCATCATTTATATCTTCATTCATATCTCAGTTTTTCTTGATTGAGCTTAGTGTCCCACTCCCACCCAAACTATAAGTACCCTTTCAAATTTGCCAGAGTTTATCATATTCATCAGTCAGTCTTCAATTCCATTTGTATACAAATTTAGGTGAGAAGAACAAGGATTAGTGAAAGAATGAGGAAACTCCAAAGTCTTTTCCCGAACATGGACAAGGTAGTTTATTTGACCCTATAATATATCTCACTCACTCTCTCTATATATACAGATCCTTTTTTTTTTTAATTTATATTAATAATTAGAGGAACTCAATTCTCTGTTTTCTTTTGGACAGCAAACAAACACAGCAGATATGTTAGATATGGCGGTTGAGTACATTAAAGATCTTCAGAAGCAGGTCAAGGTAAGTAGTAATAAAAGATGCTGTCTCAAAAAAAGTTTCACATGAAACTGGAACCAGCACTTCTTCTAACAAAAATGATGTTTCTTTTTTCTTGCAGACACTCACAGATACGAAAGCCAGGTGCAGCTGTTCAAGCAAACACAAACCCTATTTAAATCTTTCTACCTGATTTATTTTTGTACAGATAGCAATAGCAGTAACAACATGGGTAAAGCTGAGAAGGGGGCAAAATTGCTAACTAGTCATTTGTAATGCATCGAAGGAATAATAGGGTGTTGAGAGAGAGCTTGTGAATGTCAAGTAGATTTGCTGCTAGAGCCTTTGTGTAAGATCTAGTAGGGGCTATATATCTTATATATTTGATTAATGTATTCACATTCTATGCCAACCCCAATATCAGCTTGATTATCACCTGGTTTTTGTCATTTTTTGTTGATGTAAGTGACAAACAAAATTGGATAGGGGACAGAGTTAAAAGGATAGATTAGAAATTGAGAAAAAAGGTGACAAACTAAAGGGTGGAATTGATGTAATGAACAAGTAGCCATATCCTAAAGCAATGGATGTGACGTAATTGGTTATGCGCGCGTATGATCGTTAAAATGCATTACTAATTTGGTTTCATTTGATTTAATGTATTTTACATGAACATCTAGCTTGTAATATCTATCTGACTCAATCTGATATGGTTCTGATTGTCCAGCTCCCATTGTGGCCAAACAGAATTTTCTCAATTATAAAAATAAATAAATTAATAAAGTAATGATAAATTGCAGTGTTTTGCTGAAATCTTTATTGGATTTTTCCACTAAGTGTAATGGATATAATTCAATTCTGTTGTCTAGTGAAGATATTGCTACTGGTTTAATGCAAATGTCAAAGAGATATGATTTGTATGAGGAAAGTTTATAGATTAAAATTCATCAGGATATGATTTGTATATGTTTTATTTTACACTAGCTGAATGATGTTTCCCTTTTGGGGATTTTTATAAGACTGCCAGATAATATTAGTAACTAATAGAAAGAAGAATTTAAGCTAAAATTACGCTTTTAGCCTCACAAAGACTGGCAATGACCCTAAATTTCTAAAAAAAGCATTACCATGGCTTCATAGAGGAGGAAGACACATACTTACTATAAAAGAAAATGGAGACAATGAACTCTAACCAAGGGAAGTAAGCTATAAAATGCAACTAACTAAGCAATCTATTTAAAAGAAGAAGAAGTTCCGAAGGAAGAAGTTCCAGAAGCCAAACCCACGAGCTTATACATAATTATAATAATACTTAATTTTTAACGTCCATATATCCCTTTTATTTGGGCAATTTACCAATAGCAATAACTGGGAAAGGTTCTCACGAGCTCTCAACAGACTTGCTCGTAAAAATCATACTTGCTTCTTCTTCGTTATTTGTGTTGGCAGTGCATTTCTTAGGCAGCTGCAGCACCAGATATGGGAGGGCCATTTACAAGAACACACGAACAAGGTTGCCCCAGAGCTTTTATGGCATTGCAGCAGGACTCACTTGGTGGAACGGGGCTAAAGGAAGAAACTGCAGCTCTGCAGGGTATTAGCTGCACAAGTGCTGAGAAGAATGTGCGGCTACAAGCAGTGCCCTCGCCTTGTTCCAGGAAACCTGTTGGGACCAACACAAAAACCAAAAATGGATGAGCCTAGGAGTCAAAAAGCTTCATATTTGTGCCCAACTTCTCTCCCTCAGAATGCTTTCCTCTAACAAGGAAATTGTCTTGCACAGCAGACATCTATGTATATGAATGGCACTCGTGTCATGCCAGTAGGTATCTCAATTCTAACCACATATCATACGTGTCATACCATTTCTATGTTAGTTCTGCTTTTAATCTGACTTCCACAGAGAAATCAACTTAAACTTCCTGCACTGGTAAACCAGTTAGTAAACCAAAATTTCAGACCCTTTTTAACTTGTGAAATTTTGAGTGCGACTGATACAGGTTGCTGAGAGCTAAAACGTGTCAAAGAGAAGGATTATGTTAGTCAGCTGTTCTTAGGCATACCCTGTCACGGTCAATTTTGCTGCATCAGAAATTGATGCCACTGGATATAAAATGGCTTTCCTTGAGTTTCTAACACTCGCGAAAATACCTGTTTTATGATCGTCTGGATGTTGACCAAGCCACAAACTAATCAGGTTGCTTCAGAAGTAGAGATTGAACTGCACTTAGCATAACTGCTCTCACTCCTTCCCCCGCCCCAATCAAAAATGAAAAAGGCAAAACAAATTGCGATCCATGCTCTTAAATCAATGCTAATTTAATATTTATACATACATGACATTCAACAGTGAAATGACTGCATCAATTATTGTTTAAACAAACAATGGCAATGAAATTGAATTTATGTACCAAGAAAATCACTGAGACATTGAATAAAGCAAACGACAAGGCAATGAATTTGCAATAATAAATAAAAATATCACACCATGTGACATTTGATATACCATAATGTCAATCACCTTTCTTGCAAACAATTATTTAAACCTATGAAACATTATTTGCATCTCTTGAACAACAATAATGTATGATTTCTTACATAACAAGAAACAATTTGTCATGATTTCCCTTTATTTCCTTTCAGATTAATTACTGCAAGCTCTTGTTCGACAAATTCTCCCGCACATGTGGGTGGATATTTGCTTGCAAGGGATGATTCTGCAAAGTGTCCTAGAGGCTTTAACACAGCATCCGAAGCTATGTGTGCAAACAACTGCACAAGACCAAAAAATATATCATAATTATTGATTTTTCAAATGCTGACATGATTGCTAGAATATGTTTCAGTTCACTCACCGTAGAGGATACTCTCCATAGGCTATGATTTTGCTCCGATGCTAACTTTATAGCATCAATTGTCCTCTTTGTGACAACAACTTCATGCATGCCAGCATTGCACTCACCAGCCGTCAACCATTCTATCTGCATATGACAAAGGAACGGCAAAAAAATACTTATGTGCATAATGCATCATGCTTAACTCAATAAACCAAGAAAGAAGTTAGTTTAATCACCATCCACAAGTTTCAAAAATTACAGCTGAAAATAATGATAGAATTGAGAAAGTTCAAAAACTTCATGAATCTGTAGCTTTTCATCCTCAGTCCAATGGCTGAGAGGTGCAAAGGGCAAAGCCCAACCACAAAAGCCAAGACTTTTATTTACATTTTCTCTACCATCTATGGTACTAGACCATTTACAGTGAGCAATACTGTCTCTCAGTCTTAATGCACAAAGCATTATGTATTCTTTCTAATAATAAGACATAAATGGGAAGATGGCGAGAAGAGAATATCAATGATTGGAAAATCACCATGCAGAAAAAGTAAACCAACTTTTCTGATCATTGGAGCAGGGCATCCATGAAAGTGGTTCTTTTATTGAGAATATATTATATTATTTACCAAGAAAAGCCAACAACTTGGTTGGCCAACAAGTTCACAAACAATACTATTATCATCATTAAGCAATAGAAATTAGTGCTCATGTTCTTACCTGCTTCCCGGCCTGAATTAGAAGACATCCTAAAGGAACCTTCACCTCAATCTTTTGCCCATTCCTTAACCAGATGTTTAGACCAGGGAACCTACTTCTGCCATGGATAGTTAGAAAGTTAAGGTCATAGTGGTAGCCTGCAAACACAGTGCCCTCCTGCCCATATCGTCTGAGGTCACTCCCTGTTGGAGCTAGAAGATGTGGCCCCTAGATTCGGTGGGAACAAGGATTTCTTGTCAAGTGTAAATGATAGATAAGTGATAAGTTTCCTAATGAAAAATGAAAAAGAATATGATGTGTGCCATGACTCTATTGCAAACAAAGAATACATATCATAGCATGCCATGACTCAAAAACAATGATTACTAGCATTGAGAGATAAAGAATTTCACGAAGGTGGCACCAATATGCTTATCCCACCATGAAAAAGTAGGGATATATAGGTCTTACTAGGAAAAAGAAGGAAAAAAAAGAAAGAGAGAAAACCCTGAAAAGTAATGGGTGAGCCTGCATGGCAACAAAGCTTTAAATAGACCATTCACAATCTTCATTTCTCTATCCCTATTATTCCACATACTCTATATCAGAAGAATGAACAGCAGTAAGTTGAAAGGCAAACATCAATGTAGGAACTAAAAATCTAAAAAAGTTGAATCTGAAACTGGTTAACATTACATACCTGCTTCATAAGGGAAGTAAATGCGTCTTTTGGCAGCCCAAATCCAATTGCTGCCATTTCAGCAACAGCCTATGCCCGAATAGAGACATACTAACTTCAGTTTTTAGATGAAACGGATCATATAAAGGCAAGCAAATCAAATAATCAACTCACCTCTATTGCTGATATCATTTTGTATCCCCAAGAGTCCATGGTCTCTTTCCATTCAGAGAAACCTTCAGGTATGACAGGTTCTGAATTAAGTTCCTGCAAGGGAAGAAAGTGGAAGTTAATGAAACTAGAATAAACCTTCATATTCGAACATTTTTGCAAGAGAAGGATAAGAGACCTGAAAGCGGGTATTGAAAGGGCGAGGGCCCACTCTCCACATGTATCGCCACTTGGGATCAGGCCCCTTGGGAGTGTATGGTTGGTACTCTTTAGGCATTGCCCTTAACTTCTCTTGCATTTCTTCATCGACCAAGCTTCTTGGCACTTCCACTCCCTCTGGTGTTACTCCAACCTGTAATCTCCATTTACATAAAAATTTAAATCAAAATGTTATATGGTTTTTAGTACAATATAAACAACTATTCAAGCAAGAACTAAGAAGCTACAAAATAATATTTCCTTAAGCATTTCCCCATTTTGGAAATATAATAGAACCCTTCAGTTAGGTGGAGATTTTAGCATCTTTTCTTTCTTTTCAAGAAAGCAAAAGAACGTAATTGAGTCAATTTATAATAGTTATAAGGCAGCACCTCAATAAGGCACTAAGAAGTTTTAAAATTTATAAATTAATTGAATGCTCTCATAAAATCTTATCACGGCAATGCAATAAACATCCATACTTTTCAGAAATCTCCTCTCTTTTCCACACATCAGTCGAATTTGTTTCGCTTTCTTACACTAAGAAATCAAATAAACTAACATAAAATTATTAACTTATTTTCTAAAAAAACAAAAAAATTAAGCAGCTAGTCAAATTCTAGCAAGCATCCGAATACCGAAGACTTTCGATGGTAGTTTTCGGTGGCCAAACAAAAACTGCTCAAAAGTCGAAATAAAAAGAAGCATAAAATAAAATAAAATAAAGTTATTTTTGGGGGAAAAGAGTGAAAAAGGGGACCTGGTAATGTAAATAGGGACGCTCCTGCAAGCGCTTGAACTCGTCTGGCTTCTCGAAGTACTTCTCCATCATATCAATGAACCGATCATTGTCTTCAGCCGTACACCGCGGATCCTGAACCAGTAACGCCCCCGTTTCCTTCAGCAGGCGACTCACCTCGCGGCACAACTCGTTGAGTTCACTCGCTCGCTTTGCTGATTCACCTTCCCGATTCCCAGCGGTCTCCAAATACGTTGCTAGATCTATCACCGGTAAGTCCATTTATGGATTTCTTTTTTTCTTTCCTTCTAAAAAAATGTGGTGTTGAAATATAGATTTTGAATTTTCTTCGTTTTTTCCTTATAAAAAGAGACAAGTAAAGCGTAGAGACAGAGGAAAGGAATACTGTGGGCCCTTTTGTCGTGGCGGGAGAAGGGAGTTTTATTTTCAGGCTATTTAGGATTGTTTCATATAAAACTCGAATTATAATTATAATTATTGACTTGAGTTTGAATTTAAATAATTTAATTTATTAAATTAATTAAATTTAAATATTTTAATATTAAATTCAATTAATTTATAAAATTAATTGAGTTTTAAATTTTAATATATTTTTATTTTTTAATAAATATTTATTATTTTATTTTTATATATTAATTTAAATTTGAGTTCAAATTTAAACGTATAATTAAATTTGAAATTAAACTCATTTTTATCAAATAAATTTAATAAAATAAGTTTATCTTGAATCAAATTTAAATTTAAAGATTAAAATTCGGTTAAATTTAAATTGAATTTTGAATCAAACATAAATTTTTTTTATCAATATGATTTATTTTTATTAAATTATATATAATATTATATTATAAAAAATATTACAACTATAGCATTGAATAGTGTAATAGCTAATAAGTTATCAAACACAAACACTACTAGCTATACTTGTGGCTTATTCTCTAAATTGATCAATATATGATTCCTAATAAAGGCCTCATTGAAATATGTCAATATTTCAAAAAAAAAAAATTGCAATTTGCTTATTTGCAAGAAACCAAAAAAAGAAATACCTAACAAAGAAAAGGCCCAATAGAAGCCCAAGAAGATTGGGTTTCACTACTACTCTTAAGTCCTAAGTCGCACTCCTATCCTATATAATAACAGTACTAATCAAAATGAAATGAACAAATAATTTCAGTGCTCGGCCAAAATTTCGCCGCCGCCGCCACTGCCCTCTTTCTGCTTCTTCTTCTAAAACCTCCGCTTTTCCTTTTTGTTCTTAAAAAACACAAAGACAGTGTTTATCGTTTGCGATTGAGATTGAAGTTTCTTGGTAATAATTTTCTTTTCTCATTTCACTCTACTGTTTGGATGGTACCACAGGGAAATGGAAACTTCATCTTTTCTTTTTTGTCTTATTATCTTTTGCGTCTGTGTATAATTCTGAAAAATTAACCTGAGTTGCAACCCACAATTTTAGTGGTTTGGGGATTGAAGTTTCTTTCTTTCTTTTTTTGTTGCGGGTATTTTGGCTCTCATTTTCCATATTTCACCATTTTGGTGGTGACCCATACAGAATATGATATTGGTCGCTTTTGTACATAAATAAATATGTATATATCAAAATTTTAATGTCCTGCTTTTACTGATTACTATAAGATTGATTTATATCGAGTTTGCCTTTTATTAGGTGAATATAGGAATTCTCTTTTTCTTTAAAAAATGTTTTCTTTTAGAGTTCAACCACTGTGGTACCATTGTATGATATATATGAGACATCGTGTATTGGTGTCGTATAAAATATTGAAATTCTTGTGTTCTTGTCATGCTATACACGAAAATTGGGTGTCAAAACATGAAATTTATTTTTTTGGTTTTGTTAAATCCGTATATAGTTATTGCTAAAATTTTAAATCGCATCACCTTAAATGTCTTTTATTCATATCATATTTGTCTCACGTCATCATGTCATACTTTAGATTGCCATATTATATATTTGGTTTATGGGCGTTCATGCTAGTGTATCATTGCTTTATTTCAATGTGATAATAGCGCTTTGGGTGTTTAACACTGCATTCTGACTGTACAAGTTTTGAAAATTCCTTTTTTTTTCTTCCTTCTACTATATCCAGTGTTTGAATAGAATTCACAGCATATTATTTATATTCTTTTTAAAATTAGAAAAAAAGGGCATTATACACAGTTAGACATAATATTTGTTTGTGTGTAAAGCAGCCAATCGTTGTAGAACTTTTCTGAACTCTTTATATGCTGATAAATAGGTATTGGTATCAGGTTCGTGCAAATGGCAGGCAAATCTAACAAGGGAAGGAACCGGAGAGGGTCACACAATTCATCAACTGTTTCAGAGCAAGCTGTATCATCTGATACTGTCTTGAAGGATAATGTAATTGCTTCTGAGACTCTGAAAGTTGACTCTAATGGAATTCCAGACATGGTCGAATCGTCTGGTCCCAAGTCAGAGTTGACAGAGCATGAAACTTTGCAAACGTCAAGCCAACCAAAGCAAGGTGGATTTGCATGTGTCATTCCAGATTATTATTTTTACTATGATGGCATTTTATTGGCATATCCCTATCACCTCAAAAATCTTATGACTATTTCCTTTTTCAAGAAATTTATAGCATAATGTTTTAGATGAGGAGCTTCAATATTTTCATACATCTAGAAACAATAATTATGTCATACATTTCAATCATTTATATGTGTTTACAGGTGTATTTTTCGAAAGTCTGAGAAATTGTTGATAAACATGTTTCCTCAAACAATTTTAAACAGATGAATCTTCATTATTAGTACCGTTATATGTTTTAAATGTATCCAGCTTACGTTAACAATGTCTTGTTGCTGTTGTTTGTATAATATCTAAATTTAGTCTGTTGTAGGGTTCTGATGAATGCTTCCTAGATTGCTGTTGACTCGCCTTTTTCTCTTATTCTATGCTAATGCAGGTGACCTTCATCTTTATCCAGTGTCTGTTAAAACACTAAGTGGCGAAAAGCTTGAGCTGCAAGTGAGCGAACTTTATTATGAAACTATCTCTTCTGTCTCTCTCTCTTTCTCTGGTTTGCAGTTGTGTGTTTCTATGGGTGGCCGTGCATACACATTTGTGTGTGGATTATTTCTCATTGGGTTACAATTAAAACGTGAATTCTCTATTCACATACATACCTTATTACTGATGTTGTTTAAATTGCTGAATTGATTATTTGAATATGCAGCTGAATCCTGGAGATTCTGTCATGGACATACGACAGTTCCTTCTTGATGCTCCAGAGACCTGTTACTTCACATGCTATGATTTACTGCTGCACGTTAAAGATGGTTTAACTCATCATTTAGAAGATTATAATGAAATTTCTGAAGTAGCTGACATTACTATTGGTGGCTGCTCCTTGGAGATGGTTGCTGGTATACTGACATTTTTTTTTTCCATTTTATGGTTTTAAGGTTTATATGTGCACTCTAAACTGAAATAGTGTGGCAGCTTTATATGATGATAGATCTATCAGAGCTCATGTTCACCGCACGAGAGAGTTGCTTTCCCTTTCTACACTTCATGCCTCACTCTCAACATCGCTTGCGCTGCAGTATGAGAATACACAAAGTAAAGCTCCAAATTCAGGAGGTTTGAAATTGGACCTTAAGTCACTATCCATGTCACATATTTTCTTTGTTTTACTATCTTATAAAGTTTTGGATTTTGATTTTCAATTTTATTTTTATCCAGATGCTGCAAGAACTGACGTTTCAGAGCTTGATGGCCTCGGCTTTATGGAGGATGTTGCCGGATCGTTAGGTAAATTGTTATCTTCATCTTCAAAGGAGATCAAATGTGTTGAGAGTGTTGTTTTTTCATCCTTCAATCCTCCACCAAGCTATCGAAGGTAAAATGCTGATATTTCTTTTCTTTAAAATACTTCTGTGCTTCACCTATTTCTTGAGCTTTTTTTTTGTTGAATGAGTTTTGACATTAATGTTGAATGAGTATTAACAACACATTGTAACTTTGTTGGAGACAGGCTTGTAGGGGATTTGATCTATTTGGATATAGTAACATTAGAGGGTAGCCAATACTGTATTACGGGAACCACAAAGATGTTTTATGTCAATTCAAGCACAGGGAATGTTCTTGACCCAAGACCAAGCAAAGCTGGTTCTGAAGCAACAAGTCTCATTGGACTCCTGCAGAAAATTAGCTCTAAGTTCAAAAAAGGTAACAGAATATGTAAAAAATCTCATAACTGGTGTTAAAGGTTGAAATTTTCTAGTACCATTTACTTTTCTTGAATAATTGTTTCCTTTTGTGTACTTGTAATGAAGCTTTCCGTGAGATTTTGGAGCGGAAGGCTACTGCACATCCTTTTGAAAATGTTCAATCTCTGTTGCCGCCAAATTCATGGCTGGAATTATATCCTGTTCCTGGTAACTTTGACTTCCTAAAGTTATTTCAATGTTTAGCTTCTAAAAAGGAAATAGTAGAATGAGCACTCTGATATGGAGGGTACACTTTTATGTGTCCGTTTTCTCTTAATCTTTTTTTGGTAATGCTTGGTTGAAGTTTTTGCAGTAAGAGTACATTTCATCTTTTTTTTTTTTTAAATAACAAATTTAAGGATGTGAGTTGCAGCAGTGGTATGGTATTTTGAGGTTAAGTGGCATTTGGCAGGATCCTTGGAGGATGACATGTTTTCCTTTCCTTTAGCATTAGGGTTTATGGTTTAGAGGTTAAAAGTTAATGTTACAGTTTGATCCATTAAGTTGATTCTATTGTTTGTGCTGTTGTCAGATCACAAACGCGATGCTGCCAGGTCGGAGGATGCATTGACTCTTTCATATGGGAGTGAGTTGATTGGCATGCAAAGAGATTGGAATGAAGAATTGCAGTCTTGTCGAGAATTTCCACATACAACTCCTCAAGAAAGGTACATAATACCATCAACCTCCTTATAATTAATATTCTGGAATGTTTATAACTCCTAATTGTCAATTTTTTTTTTTTTTGAAGAACCTAATTAGTTTTTAGCTTTACAGTTCTTATTATCTAACAATTAGCAAGTAATAAAAATTATTTATTATATTTTCTTTGTAATATAAAATGTTGGAATGTCTAGCTGCATGTATGTAATCATTGTAGTGCTTATTATTCACCTTGATAACAATATATTAGGTGTGAATAACATTTTTTATATGCTTATGCACTCTAATAGATACATACTGGACCAAAAATTCAGATTTAACATGTCATACCGAAAGGAAATTTAGTGTTTTTAATCTGATACAAGTTAACTGTTGTGATCTTGAGATAATAAGGCCCAAAATTTAGAATTAATGTGTTATTGAAGGGAAATTAAGAAGTTTCATCCCATACTTGTTCCATATGTTGTAATCTTAAGGCTAAGGACTGCAAAATAAATTAACCTAGCATGTTTTCTTTTGAAGGTTGCAAAGTATGAAAGGCAGTATTTTATAGTTTGAAGTTAAAATTAGCATATCATGGGTGATATTGTTCTTTTATCCATGCGCATGCATTCCACTGATTCACAGCTTTAAGCTGTTGGCAATCTTTGTAGAGTTTCTGCTTATTATGGAGATAATTTTGTTGCAGGATCCTGCGAGATAGGGCTCTTTATAAAGTAACATCAGACTTTGTTGATGCAGCAATTAGTGGTGCTGTTGGAGTCATCAACAGATGTATACCACCCATAAATCCAACTGATCCAGAGTGCTTTCACATGTTAGTTTTCCATAAAAGAACTCCGCATTTGTTTGTAATTTTTTATCTCAATTGGGATTTGCAGGATGCTTTGCAAACAGTGTTGTTTCATGCATTGCCCTTCAAAACAGTAGTTATTGATGGTTTCTCCGAGGAGTGATGCCATCCCATTTCACCTTGAATCTCTTCATTTTTTTATATTGTTTGAAGGTTCTTAGTCTTAGGCTTCTCTTAGCAGTTTGTATATCATTTATTCTGTCCTCCATGTTCTGTCTCATAATTTTATTTCAGTCACATACATATTTATAATATGTACTCCTTTATTTTTTTCATTTTACTTTCTTATTTTTCCCTAAAATTGAGATAAACTTGGTATTAAGTTTTCTTTTTATTTCAGGTATGTTCACAACAACATATTCTTCAGTTTTGCTGTGGATGCGGATCTGGATCAATTGTCCAAGAAATGTGCAGTAGATACCAATTCAAATGATCAAAGCAGACATGAAGCCACTTTGTTTTGTTCATCTGAAAGGGTTGCTAATGAAATGTTGCATGGAGATAATAGCATGGGTTCAAATGGGGAAAGATGTGATGGATCAATTATAGGGGACAGTTATAGTGTAAAAGAATCAGCTCTAGGTTCTGTTGAGACATCATTGGCTGAGAGTGAACAGGCTACATATGCCTCTGCAAATAATGATTTGAAAGGCACAAAGGCATATCAGGAAGCTGATGTCGCTGGACTACATAACCTTGCCATGGCCATAATTGATTACAGGGGTCATAGAGTGGTGGCTCAGGTGAAGACACCTTTCTTTGCTATTTTAGGGAGAAGTTGTTTGCTGGAGTTGTGTTCCTTCTTCAGCCTAATTCCTCTTTCTTTTTTGTCTGTTTTTTATTTGCTCTTAAATTTTGTGACCCTATGCTTTTGCAGAGTGTCTTACCTGGCATTCTTCAAGGGGATAAATCAGATTCTCTCCTTTATGGATCCGTTGACAATGGCAAAAAAGTTTGCTGGAATGAAGATTTTCATTCAAAGGTGAGAAAATATGAAATTTTATGTTTCCTACTGAACATAAAATTGTCAGGTTCATGTGGCATGTTTGTGGAGTAATTGTCTCTTTTGGTAGAGCATCAATTTCTTTCAACTTGTATATTTCATTTTATTAAGTTTAAATTTCTTTGTCACATTCTTAAATACTTCGAAAAGAATTAATGTTCTTGTGGAGGGCGCTGACTTCTATGTTTCTTTAGGTACTAGAAGCTGCTAAACGCCTTCATTTGAAGGAACATACGGTATTTGATGCATCTGGAAATGTTTTCAAATTGGCTGCTCCAGTGGAATGCAAGGGCATTGTTGGCAGTGATGACAGGTGATTGAATTTTCTCGAGGTTTGCAAGTTAATGAGCTGTATTATATTTTAGTTTTCAATGGTTTAGACTTTATTATATTAAGATGAACTCACAATCTTCTCTTGATTTCCTTAGCATTTTTGTGATACCCATTTCGTTATGATTTCCTTATGACTTTTTGTTTTGACATTTCTAATTATCCAACTCTTTCTTTTGCTTTAGTGTTGCAATTTGCTAACTCTTCACCAACTTCATCCCATTTTTATTCATAGTCCTCTTGCTATTAGTTTCGTTTCCTTTAAGTTTGTAGTCATAGGAAACTTATCTACCTTACAGCCCTAATAGATAGTCACACATAGATGAGATTAGCTAATGGCATTCTATTTGAGGAATATTTCTCTTCTGAGAGAGATATATATTTTTATTATATGCGCTCAAAAATTTTGCATGTTTCAAGTTGTGCTTAGCCACATTGTCATCCTTGGCTTTCTTTTCTTTTCCATTTCCTTCTCCCTCTTAATTTCATTTTTGTATTAGGCATTATCTTCTGGATTTGATGAGAGCAACTCCTCGTGATGCAAATTATACTGGTCCTGGATCCCGATTCTGTATATTGAGACCAGAATTAATTACTGCCTTTTGCCAGGTAATATATTCTTACATTAACATCAATTTACAACTTGTTTGAATTGCTCAATATCTGATGTTGTCTTGCTTAATTGGAGAAGGCTCAAGCTGCAGAGGGCTCAAAATCTGAGCTTAATTCTGAGGGATTGGCTAATATGGCAACTGATTCTTCAAAGGTTGCTGGTGTTGAAGCACCAGTGGGTACAGAGGGCCATGAAGCTGCAACTTCTGATGACAATCAGGCAAGGCTCTCATAATGAGGATAGTTATCTAAGCTGTTGCATTTTTTTTCTATATACACTGTTTGGGTATATAAAGAACTCTCCTATACACTCTTTTTTTATTTGTTGTCATATTTGCCAATATACCCCCACAACTTTTTAAAAAGTGTCTTGAGTGTTCTTTGAGTTAGTCAAAGCATTATGTATTTTCTGCAAAGTTAAGTGGCAATTGGAATTCTTATGCATGTTATTGATCAGGTGGAAATTTTGAAATGGTTGTACGCATTTTATATCTATTTTTTCATTTTAAGTGGATTAAGGCATTGGTTGTGAATGGTAACATGCCCATGTAAGGTATGAATTTTGGGCATTGAATGTAAATGTTTAGTTATGATAAGTTCTATTATCTAATAACTTTGGCTGTAAAAAATATTTCAGACTGTTTAACATGTAAGATGTGACTGTGCTCGTGTGTCAAGTAATTTCTCTTCCTCTGACCACAGGGTGTAACCAAGGAAGATAAAAACAAGGCTGAAAAAGAATGCACTTCTGCATCTGTTAAAAGCTGTGAAACACATGAGATATTATTTAACCCCAATGTCTTTACCGAATTTAAATTGGCTGGGAGTCAAGAGGTGAGTTTCCTAGCCTGCAACTTTCCTTTCTTTACAATACTGCCAAAGCATGGATTCTCTTAGATCTTTTCCTTTGCGGACACCAGGAGATAGTAGCTGATGAAGAAAATGTGCGGAAAGCTAGTTCTTATCTTCTAGATGTTATACTTCCGAAGTTTATACAAGATCTTTGCACGCTGGAGGTTTCACCCATGGACGGCCAGACATTAACAGAAGCACTCCATGCACATGGAATTAACATTCGGTACATCGGAAAAGTAAGCTTTATGTGTTATATGTCAGTTGTTATTTGATAGTTTTGCTTTTTTGGCATTAGAAAATAAAAGCCAATGAGTGAATAGAAAATTTACCTTAGATCACAATTATAGATCCATTGAATTTGATATTTTTATTAGTCAATCAGGCATTTTAACACATAATTTTACAGGTTGCTAATGGGACCAAACATCTACCTCATCTATGGGATCTTTGTTCTAATGAGACTGTAGTCCGGTCAGCAAAGCACATCCTTAAGGTGAGATCATTTTCTTGTCTACGTAAACATCTATTCCTGTTTAGATGATGCCTTCTGCATTTTTTAAATTTCTATTGTCAAATTTTTATTTGGTAATGGTAATTGCGTCTCTTGCCATCCATTTCTGGTTATGCAGGATGTTTTGAGAGATACAGAGGATCATGATCTTGGACCGGCAGTCTCACATTTTTTGAACTGTTTCTTTGGAAGTTGCCAAGCGCTTACTGCAAAATTAACTTCTAGCATACAGTCCAAAAACCAAAAGAAAGTATGGTTAATCTAGATGACTTTCATCCCAAGTTACTTTAATGTAAACTGTTTTGCATGAGTTATAGCATACAATGTTTAGTGTGTCAATGATCCAAATCCATTTTTTTTTAAGGGGAAATAGTTGTTTACAAGCCTTAACTTGTAAATTTTGCACCTGTATTCTACAATGATGATAAATCTAGACTGGAATAGATTTCCTGAGTTCTGTATTTATGTTCAAAATATTTGCAGGAGCAAGCAAGTCATCAATCTTCAGGCAAGACGTCGAGGGGACATTCCAGATGGAAGGGAAAAGCTTCTGCAAGGAAGAATATTTCTTCTTATATGAATGTTAGCTCAGAAACTCTATGGTCTGACATTCAGAAATTTGCAAAACTGAAATATCAGGTATTAAGTTTTTTTTTTTTTTTTTTTGTATGGATATCCTATAAATCAGGTAGACCATTTCATCTGTAGGGAAGGGATACTATCGTATTATGAATGTCAGTTGCACATCCCTCTATTAGTGCCACATTGAAACAAGATATGTTAATCTGGGTTTTGTTTGATCTCTGAATATATTGTACATTCGCACATTACTTTATACTATATGTTTGCTGCTGTATTTTTCCTTCTGTAGTTTGAGTTGCCAGAGGATACAAGATTACGAGTGAAGAAAGTCTCTGTCTTGCGAAATCTATGTCAAAAGGTAATTAATGAGTTCTTTCAATTTGCTTTTTTTTATTTGACAAGTTGCTTCTTGTACATTTGTCCTTGTTATTTGTTGATGAATGATTGCTTCTATGCCAGTTTTTGCTCTGTGTAAAAGACCTTCAGAATTTTCTTATTTTTTTATTTGTTTACATAGCTGGTCCATCCTGTGATGGATTTTTCATAGGAGATGCATCTTGTGTCAGGAACAAAGTACATATTGTTGTTAGTGGTAGTTTCCATCATTATGCTTCTCTTTTTGAATTGTACTTGATGACATATGCTTGTCAGTTTGAAGGTGGGGTGATTCTAGCTTGGGCTACCTTACACAACCTTTGTAAACCTTCCACCCTTAATAATGTTAATTAATTTGTGCCAAATAATTTACACTGCAACTTTATATTATTCTTGAATTTTCTGATAATATGAAGCTAGATCTTCTAATGTGTCAACTGCTTACATGAATGGGTTTCTGATCTATACAGGTGGGAATTACTATTGCTGCTAGCAAGTATGATTTTAACACTGCAATACCTTTTCAAACGATAGATATTTTGAATCTCCAACCTGTAGTGAAGCATTCAGTACCTGTATGTTCAGAAGCTAAAGATCTTGTAGAGATGGGAAAGGTCCAATTAGCGGAAGTAAGCACTGTATTTCCTTTTTCATTCATAAACAATGAAGTATTATAAGTATGTTATGTAAGGAAAAGGGTCAAGTTTTCTGTAATTGCAAATGGGTTTATGGTTGAATTGTATTGGTTTAATTACATAGAATGTAAAATATTTATTATAACAAGTTGAATAAGCTGTTGTGTTTCAATGATTCTCTTAGGGCATGCTTACTGAAGCGTACACAATGTTTTCAGAGGCATTTTCAATTCTTCAACAGGTAAGTTAGGCCATTCCCTGCTGTTAAGAATTCTTAAATGTCTGTTTTTCATGATCTCCTCAATTGATTTCAGGTCACTGGGCCAATGCATCGGGAGGTTGCAAATTGCTGTCGGTAGTTATCACAACTCAAAACTTTTACTGATTTTTGTTTTCTAATCATTTTTTATCCTTAATATTTTAAATATTATATATATAATGGTACTTCGGGTTTTGTATATTTTGCTTTATGTACTTGAACAAACCATTGAGATAATTCACCATTTAAAGCAATTGTTGCATTATCCTTCAAAACTTAGACAATTTTTTTTAATATGGGTGGAGTGCTGACAATGTTCTGACCTCCAATCTTGTCTAAATAGTTTAACTTCCATATTTTCAGGTACCTTGCTATGGTCTTGTATCATGCAGGAGATATGGCTGGGGCCATAATGCAACAGCACAAAGAACTTATTATAAATGAACGTTGCTTGGGTTTGGACCACCCTGATACTGCTCATAGGCATGTGTTCTTTGCTCTATGTTCTTCATTTATATATAAAAATATTATGTATAATGGGTTCATTTGGTAATCTGGGTTTATCTCAATTGCTATTGCTATAATAGTATTATTAACTTTGTTTATAGAAAATTTTTACCCTTACCCTCTTTCATGGGTCTAATTCAACTTAATTTGCAACTATCCTGCTGCAGTTATGGCAATATGGCTCTCTTCTACCATGGCCTCAACCAGACAGAGCTAGCATTACGTCACATGTCCAGGGCATTGCTTTTGCTAAGCCTATCTTCTGGCCCGGATCATCCTGATGTTGCTGCAACTTTCATAAATGTTGCAATGATGTATCAAGATATTGGCAAAATGAACACAGCACTTCGTTATCTGCAAGAAGCCTTGAAAAAGAATGAAAGGCTGCTAGGCGAGGAACATATTCAAACAGCTGTATGCTATCATGCCCTTGCAATTGCATTCAATTGTATGGGTGCCTTCAAACTTTCTCACCAGGCATGTGTTTCTGGAAGAATAATATGTTTTCTATTACAAATAGGTTTAAATAAGATTCATTCAACTTATTATTGGTTTTGGTGCACAGCATGAAAAGAAAACCTATGACATTCTCGTAAAACAGCTTGGTGAGGAGGACTCAAGAACAAGAGACTCCCAGAATTGGGTGAAGACATTTAAGATTCGTGAGGTATGTGAATGGTCCTGCAATTATTGTGTGATATCAATCTATACTTAAGGGTCTGATTAGGTTGAAAAAGAATCTTAGTAAGAGTAACTCTATTTATATTTATTCTTTCTCGTTTCTGAAGTTGCTAATTTTGTATTGACAGATGAATGCTCAAAAGCAGAAAGGTCAAGCTTTAAATGCTGCTTCTGCTCAAAAGGCAATTGATATCTTGAAGGTAATTTAATCACCCTGATTTTCCTTCCTTACCTTTCACTTTGTCAGTTCGCTAAGGCAACTGCTATCAGAGCTTATTTAGAAAGCCTTTTCTAGCTTTAGACAGCCTCTTTTCGTGTTTTTGCTCCGGCTGCCCTTTTCAGCAAATTAATTTGTCAGATCTGAGAAAAACTGTGTTATTTCTTTGCTATATGGTTAGCCATCTGACATCTCCAATGAAGCATGGGTTCTCAACCTTTTTGTTTTCCTGATTCATGATTTGGCATGACAGGCCCATCCGGATATAATACATGCATTCCAAGCTGCTGCTGCAGCTGGAGGATCTGGGAGTTCCAGTGCTTCTTTCAACAAGTCCCTTAATGCAGCAATGATTGGCGAGACTCTACCTCGAGGAAGGGGATTTGATGAAAGAGCAGCTCGTGCAGCAGCAGAAATACGGAAGAAAGCTGCTGCTAGGGGTCTTGCAACTCGCTCACATGGGATACCAGTCCAAGCTGTGCCCCCATTAACTCAGCTCATTAACATGATCAACTTGGGGGTGACTCCAGAGGCAGGAGATGGTGAGGAAGCAGGAGAAAGGAGGGAAGCAAATGGCCATCATCCAAATGGTCCAGTTGATGCCAAAAAAGATGCATCAACGTCTAAGGAAGAAGAACAAGCGCCTGTTGGATTAGGCACGGGCCTCACTTCATTGGAGGCTAAAAAACAGAAAACGAAACCGAAAGTCACATCTTGAGATTTTGACTGGCAGGTTCTCAATATGTAACTGAGTCAATTTGAGGAATGTTTGCTATTTATAACGTTATCATTGGTACTCACTTGCAAGTCCCGAGAGCAGAATAAACTGGCTCAGAGATCATCTTTGTTGGTGAACATTGGGCCGCATCTTGTGCAAATAGGAACACTTTGAGCATTGTCAACGAGTTGTTCTACTAGTTTTGTTTTGGTCATTCGTTTTAGGCATGCGTGATTTTAAAATTATACTTGATATGGAAGTGTTTGCTATTCGAGTCTAATAAATGGCCCTCCTGAAAAATGAGCTTCCTCACAGTATTTTTTATATTTTTTTTGAGAGTATTTTTTATTTATATATTTTTTTTATTTGAGACTAGTCTTCGGTGAAAATGTGAGGTAAGGTTGTGTACATTAGATTCAGGAGTTAGGATCTTACATATAGCAAAAGTTTTATACACGGGTTATGTCATGGTCCTAGAGAGACACCAGTTTTATCTCCTACGCTCTCCGCAGGTTAGATTCGGTTTGACATCCACCTGCTGCCACTATATTAGATACTATATCACACGTTAGCTTTCGTTTGTCCTAATAGTTTCACGACACTCAAGCATGGCGAGGGGATCAGAGAGTAGCATCTGAAAAGTCATATTCAATTAAAGCCTATATCGATTGTGTATCAGACGGTTGTGTATTAGAGTTAGTTTTGAAATAAATATATTTACATCATTTGAAATTTGTAAGGTATTTTTTGTTGGATAAAATTATAAGATTTGAGATATTAAAATGTATAATATTTTATAAATTAAAATGAATCATGACATTTGATATTAGAATTAACTTTGAGATTGTAATGATATGCTATCAAAAATGATAAATCCTTGTTAACTCATTAAAGTAGGATATTGTAGAATCATGAATGGGGAATAACATGGTCCTAAAAATGAGTTATGAATTTTATATTAACTGTGTACTAAAATTAATTTTAAAATATAAATATGAAGTGTAAAAATAAACAATATATTATAAATTAATGTAAATCGTGACAAGTTGCCAGCTTTTTAGTAGTTGTAGGGCAGTTTCATTTTGGATCATCGGAAGTTGCAGTATTTGATATTTGATGAAGGGTTGTTCTTCCTTGAAGCTTGTTCACAGGAGGGTTTATACAATTTACATGTGTCCATTGATATTTATAGTGTTAATTTACTTTAATATCTTGGGGCATGCGACAACATTTTATATAATTAATAACTAGAGGAAAGAACAGAGTAGGCCAAGGTGACGAAAGCAAATTACTTTTTTTTTTTCATATCTTAATATATACTAATATTAATATAACCATATTACGTTAATAGTGATAATTTGAATAATAAAAACATAAATTTAAAATAATTATTTATAAAATATAATTTATGTCACAAACATAGTTATGTAAATTGATATGCATTTCACTTTTTTTTTTTAAATTACTAGAAAGTGTCTTTCAGAAAGGTGAACGAGGACAGTCACCAACAGAAGGAAAGAGGAAGAAAAGTTTGCTAACTATGCATAAATAAGAGCCAGCCAACTTGTTCTGGTAAATTAGATTATTTTCTTCACTATCACCCTACCAAGCAGAGGGTGGAGGAGATTACAAAAAAAAAAAAACTTTGAAGCAACCCATCACTAAAATTTGATTATGCACATCTCTGGGGTTAAACAAGTTTGGATTTTCACATCTGTTAAAAAAAAAAAAAAAAAACTGTTTACAGCTATCTACTACACCTCTCCCTTTCCCTATCTCCTGCGCAGGTCATTTACCCCCCTCCCCTTCCTAAAAGCGAAACAACTCCGTTTTTGTGAAACAAAAAATTCTGCTTAGCAAATATGGCTCAGATATAACCTCACATTTCAGCCTTCGCTAGAGTAGCAGTCATCTTCAAAGTGATATCACCATAAGGTTGTTCTTGTTGTACATCAACCAGTTCATAACTCTTCAAAACCTGCGTTTGGTCATGAATGTATATACTCTTCAGTTTTACGTGAATATGACAAGAAATTTTACTATCATTCAAAAGTAAACACATACATGGCCAAAACTTATACTTTGAGTAAAATCAAAGCTAATGAGCCACAATTTGGTGTTGCAAACAAAAAAGATAGAATCATATTAAACCACACACAGACAAAGTCTTTTAACTCCCTCATTCTTTCCCATTATCACATATTACACAAATTCCCAAAATTGCAAAGCATCAATTACCTATACAATGGACAACCGACAGTTCAAGGTACAGAATAAAACCAAGTGAAGACAAAGATAAGTAAACTTTGCCTAAATAAAAACAGCAACTGAAAATTTGATCATGCACAGCATTCATTCCAAACAAACATGGTTGAACTATGTTACATGGGAATTATAAAAATGATGCAGAAGCTCTAGTCTATGTAAGATTCAAACCTAATCAGAAAAAAAAAATCAAAATGGAGCAACCAAAACTTGACTATTTGGAATTGATTTGTATGAAAACAGGAATAGAAACAGAGAATTTAGCTGACAGCTAATTGAAATGCCTTAGAAACTTACCAATGTCTCAAAGAACATTCGAGCACATATTTTTCTTGTTTTCCCTTCTAAAATCTTGTTCAAACTGAGATCTCCATGAGAATCTTCTGAGAGTGGGCTTAAAGAGGAATAACTTTTCAAGTATTTAGCCACTGCCCTGCAAAGCAGCAATATAACCCAAAAAGTGAATCAGGTGAGTGGTAAAGCAGAAGGTAAAGATTCTTTCATTAATAAAGAAAAGGAAGTACCTTGTTCTCGGAGATAAGGAATCCACCCCTTGGCTTGCTATGGATTCTGCAACACAAGGTAATGATAAGAAAATCTCTAAACTTGAGACCTTGTATCTTTCTTATATGAATATGAACAAGATAATTGAAAGACACCACCATGTGCATAGAAACTAAAAGCGTACTCAACTTACCTGTCAGTGTATTACCATCTTCTTCCAAAAAATAAAGATCCTACAATACAATTCCTTGGTTAGAAGCATGACAAAGTAAGTAGATACAGGAAAAACAATTTTCTATGGCTACATTTATCACCATAAGTATTCCATAATCTGTATTATGAATCTCTTTATAAAGTGCTTTTCCTCTGCATAGGGTCAATTTTATTTGTCCAAACTCATGGCAATTGTTATTTTATATTAAGCAATCGTGCACACACTCTGGTGTTTGAAGCACAGCCACTTATGTTAAACTCTACGAATTTTCCTGACTCTTATTGCAAGGCAACAAACCACCAAGGCACACCAAAATGGACCATAAGAATAGGACAGCCCCTTAACTATAATGAATAACTATTTAAGAATAGGAGACATCATTAAAGCATTCAAGCAAAACATACCGCTTCAGAAGACCCAAATTCAGGAATAGCTGAAAATTCAGTGTTCCCCGGACATGATTGCTCCTCCAATGATGTCCTATGTGTATGAACCTTGGATCCGTGAGTTCCAGTAGATGGTGCAATATTTGGTGTGCTAGCTACTCCTGCCTTAGGGCCCAACTCTGATTCTAAACTGTTAGTTGAGAAAGGAGAGTCATCCCTTCTAAATGGAGAAGGCATGGATCCAGCTGGGAAAGACTCAAATTCAGGAAAAACATTGTCAGCCACATTGCTTTCATTACATCGAAGACGTTCAATTTCCATGTCAATTTCAGTTGCTGAAGCAGGAGAAAATTCAACTCTGGGATCTGGTACAGGGGTCCCAATCCTGAGCTCAGAGATAACTTCAGTTGTAGGAGCAGTAGACTCTGGTACTGTAGGTTCTGGGGCAACTTCCTGTGGCACCACCAACTGGGATTTTGTAGAGATATAGTCCCTTTTGAACATATTACATATATCTCCACACAACCCTGCAGGTATACAAGTACCATATTTCTATAAACCTATCTTTTGTATCAGATTTAAAACCAAACAGCAAGACAATATGAGCAAGCGAAACGTACCAGTTAACAAAGGCTCATTAAAAACCTGCTCTATTCTTCGATTGTTATTCCACTTCCATACACCCAAAGCAGAGCATGGAATTTTCCTTCTCTTCCTTACTAGATCACTACAATCTTCAAGCGCCCTCTTCATCAACCTTTCCATACATTCATATCAACAACCGGTACCAATAAAAAAGAAAAAAAGAAAAATGAAGAAAGAAGGGAGAGAAAGAGAGAGAAACACTATATCAATATACCTATTAGGTAAAACCAATTTCTCATCAAAGAACCTCCGCCGTGCTATTCGTCTCTGTCTTGGCTGCTGCTGTGGTGGGGATGGTTGAATGACAAGATGAGGTGATGCACACACTGAGAAAGAATAAAATCTACTATCACATAACCATTTTACTTAAAACAGAAAAGGACAATATTTATAGGCACCAATCGAATTTTCACAATGTGTACCCACCAAATGAAACGTCTGGAGGCCCATTTGAAGCAGAAACTGGTGGGTCCGAGTGCTGCTGAAAAGGCATAGACAACTCGCCAGAAGCTAAAATGTTCAAACTTGGAGTATGGATTTCCTTCTCATTCAGGACTTGCTCCAAAGAACCAGTCACTTCAGTTGGATTATTTCTGTGATCTGAACACACCGACAGGAGGTTTTGGGTGTAAAAGTCATGGGGAGCATCACGCATTGTTTCAATTTCTGGAAAATCTTGAGAACTTTCATTGGTAATAGACTCAAGTACTTGTGTCTGATTATTTGGTACAAGTTTTTCTTCTGCTGCACCATGTACTCCTGTGTGATTACTAGGACCTGGATCCTGAAAAGCAGCAATTACACTAGGCACTTGTATCTGATCGTGTGGAGCAGGATCTTGAAAACCCACATGACCATTCTCTGGAGGTTCATGAAGATTGCTATAATTGAAAAAAAAAAGAGAAAACAATATCATAAAAGTGAAAAAAGAAAACATTCATTGTTCATTGGTATTGAAAATGATTGAAAATGTAAATTTTAAAGACAAAATTAGGGGCTTACACTGTCATCGGTATGGACCTAGACTTGAGAAATGCTTCTGGAGGTGATGCATCCATCATGATATCCTGAACAATATATGTTTCGGATGATAAAAATGTAATTACAGTATCTTGAAACAATTGATAAATCAATGGTAAACTTCAATTTGCCAAGGGAAAAAAATGTCTTGCCTCATCAAAAGTTACAGCAACGTAAGCATCCCTCCCAACGGGAATTTGATCTGTTGAAAAGATAAAACACACGTTACATCATTGGCATTGGGACAGAAATAGTAAGATGAAAATAATTACTTCTTCAAAAAAAGTGGCAAATAACATTCAATTTCTATGTAGAACCTGTAAGTGTTATATCTTCTGGACTTGTGAGATGATTATCTGAAGCTCTACAAATGAAAGTTCACATATCAACATATTAATTAATATCCAGAGGCGCACAAAAACAGTAAAAAGGAATGAATTAATCCAAAAAGGCTTACCCTTCATAATACATATCACCATCCAATTCCATGGCATCAAGATCCAATGTCTCCGGCAAAGTGATAGATTGAACAGGTGCCTGTCTTGCATCCTCAGGCAAATTAACCTGTGTGGAAGTGAAGACCTTTCTTAACCCAATCAGGACGATATTGCAGTCATGGAAAAGATAATCAACTTTCTTAGAGTATATTCGAACAACGCCCAAAAGAAGGTGGCCTGACATTCTTAGTGCAATAGGAACTTCGGGGAACATGATGTGATCTGCATTCGGATGAGGATTGGGTTAACAAACAGCATTATTATATGCGGCTTGACACGCACAATGATTAAAGAAAATATATACTACAGCTCTTTTTAAAAAAAAAATTCGGTTTGAAGCTAATTTTTATGAGTTAAGTACTCATTGATGGTTGAATTATTCAAAATTGTGAAGTAAATGTACAACCAACAAATGACAGATTTTAAAAGAAAAAATCAACGAATAAAGGGAGCCAATTGGACAGTCATTGAACCAATGCCTTTTAATCTCTTATGATGGAAAAAAAAAAAAAAAAGGAAAAGAAAAAAGAACGGGGCCAAACCCAAACGTGATACCAATTAGCATTAGCAAGCAGTGGAAATGTTGAAATAAATGGCGAATTTACAGTTAAAAGGAAAAGAGAGAGGAAGACAGACCAACGGTGGAGGGGATATCGGTGGCGATGTACTGAGACTTCTTGAGGCGGTGCTGGAGATGAGCGGCGCACCACACTGTCCCGAGAGGGGCCTTACGAGACAAAAACGTATGCGAATAAAACATCTTTCTTTGCCCTTTTTAACAATTTCTATTCATTCAGATCTCAGAGAAAGACACAAAATGAAAGGAAGAAACTTTACTTCGCTCTTGCGTTAAAAGAGATCAGAGGCTTCTTAGGGGGTTTAGGGCTTAAACAAAAAAAAAAAAGGAGGGCGGGAAACGATATTCGCGGCAATTTAAGATTCCACCAAAATTTTTTGTGTTTTTTAAGAAAAAGGACTTCACTTCAATCGAGATTTACGGCTGTTGCCATTCCACAAAGTAGCCACTGCGTAAGGCAAGAAAAAAAATCAAAAAATTAAAAAATCGATTTAAAATTATATCGTTGGTTTGATTTAAATTGATTTATTTTATTTGATTCATATTAAATTTGAATATTAAATATATATAATTTAGATTAGATTTTAAATTAAAATAAAAAAAATTTAAAAAATATAATCAAATTATATATTTTTATTAATTTTTATACATGTTTTAAAAATTAAATTATATATTTTCATTAATTTATATATATAAACTAATTTAAATATATTAAAGTAATTTATAAAAAATTTAAAATTTTAAAATCAATGAATTAAATGATATAATTCATTTGAATTATATCAGTTTTTTAAAAAAAATTAATTCAAATTTAGATTAAATTTTAAATTTTTATAATATTATATATTATTTAAAAAAATCAAATTAAAACCGTTTCGTTTCACTTTTTTTAAATAAATGGTTGTTGACTCAGTAGTGGCTGCCTGCCAAAGTACCAATTTATTACCCGTTTAAGGTTTTTACTTTATTTATACATTACATCATATAGATGAGGAGGATGAGACGAAAAAAAAAATTTTTGGAAAATAAAATTTAGAATAAATAAGTTGTTTAATTTTTTAAGTTAAAATAAAATATATTGTATTTGATAGTTTAAGATAAATTATTGTAAATTGTATATTCAAAATGATTTTAATAAGTGACCATTAACATAACTTAAACTCAAAATTTTTTCATAAAAAAATATGAACTTTAATCAATTGAAACAATCATTTATTGGTGAGACAAAAAAATTTAGAAATTGGTAAAAAATCATTTTAGTACATAGTGTTTTAATCATCAGTAATGCATTTTCAGTCATAGATAATCGAATACTTATACATATCAGACTTTGATTCATACGAGTAATTTTGAAAAATAACAATCACGTTACGTGGACATCAAACATAATTTAATTAAATTTAATTTGATATTTTATTATAATCTTTGCTAAGACTAGGAGAAATTTTGATATATATTCTGGTGTCAATTATTGCACAATGCCATCACTTATGTAACTTACAAAACCTTTTTTTTTTTTCTCTCTTAATATTTATTTATTAAGGGTGTAAATACCATATTAATTTTTGTAAGTTATTTAAATTTGATTTGAATAAAATTTTAATTTAATTTAATTATTATCGAATTGATTTCAAGTAATTTGATTTATTAAATGAGTCGAATTTGAGTATTAAAATATCTTATTCGAGTAATTCGTGAAGTTAATTAAGTTTTTATATTTTAATTATTTTAAATTTACTATTTTACTTTTATGTATATTTATCAATAATAATTTAAGTTTGAATACAAATAATTGAGTTTGAAATAGAGAATAATAATCAAATCTTTTTTTATTCGATAAACAAGTTTAATTAAAATAAATTCGAGTAATTTAATTTTTATTTTAAGTCAAGTTTAAACTCAAAAATTAAAATTCGATCGAATTCAAATCGAATTTTAAGTGAAATTTAAACTCGAACTTTTCATTATATCAACCGACTCTATCGATTACAATTTTACTTTTTACTGCCTTAATTATGCTGATTTAGTCTTTCTTCTTCAATTTTAATAAATTTTTTATCACCAATTTTGATGAATTTTAATGCCGTAAGTCATTGTACTTTTATTACTAAAAACCATTGATAACTATGTTAAGATTTTACTTTTAAATTGGATGATATAAATGTTACAAACTCAATTAAGAATGAACAACATTCAACTGCAATTGCAATAAATTTCTGTCGCAAGAGGACCCGTTTATGGAAAAGTAAATACTATTTTTGATGGAACATTTGTTTAAATTCACACGAGAATTTCAGAAGTTGAGACAAACACTATATAGATCACAGTAAGCTAATTTCAGAAGTTGAGACAAATACTATATAGATCACAGTAAGCTATCTGTTCGAGCAAGCAACCTTTAGAAGAAATTGTTGGGTACAGATGGCAGCTTGCTTCGGAACCAGGGGTGCCGTAGATAATACAGACCAGCCAGCAGAGCCACCACTATGAATGGAGTTGCATAGAGCACCACAGCTGCGCAAAGACAAAATGCAATGAAAAGGCTGGTAGCTGGGGGGTCTCTCCAGCGACTGAAATCTCTCCCCTTGTGTTGCTATGTCACCTACAACCGTTTGAATCCTCCCTGCAATTCTTCATCTAGTTCATCAGGATTTACTGCTTGATCTGCCCATGAAAGTTTTGTATCCATGTGAGGTGGGTACCTTGGCCTAAACGCATAGTTCCATATTCCAGTAAGGTACTTGTACAAAAAAAGAGTCGGGAGAATCAACTCTGGATACCAAATCAGAATTAGAAACAAAACATGGACTAGAACAGATGTGATGGGGTTCTTCCAATTGCAAACATTGCCAAACCATCGACCAACAGAACTCGTACCAGAGAGAAGTGATATGATCCGGAAGAAATTAGCTTTGCTTCTTCTCATGCTCCACATGTGAGAGTCCACATCTAACATATATTTCAGCACCTCTTTTCTCAAAGGTGGCTCAGCTTGACCAAGCCGCATTGCAACAATATTCATGGCTCGGTATCCCAAATTGTCTACTTGGTTAACTGTGAGTAGATGTAAATAACGCATTTCAGGTAGCAAGGGGTGCCCATAAATCTATATCATGTTAGCAAGTGACAGAGTAGTAAATCAAACTGCTAGTTGGAGCTCGCCCATTTTCTTCACTCCATGTGGGTGTAAGACGAAAAGTGGATAAGAATGCGTATAAATCCGATGAGCTTCCAGGGTTGATAGCCGAATTCGTACCTCTCCAATTCGTGAATCTCGTGCTGCATTGCTTCGAGTTGGTTTCTCACCACCGCCCAAGTGGCTGTTGTCAAAAACTCCCAATGTTATCGCTGTGCATCGATCGTAAACTTCCCACGTATATTGCTCGTTCCATTTAGGATTGTAAGTGTCAAGAATGGTTCTGGTGCGAACCAACTTCTGACCATGCTTAGCCACGCAATAGGCATATGTGCTCATTGGGAGGAGCCCTTGTGCACCCAAAATGCCCACTTCTAGTATCCCAATTGGTTGTTTCCAAAGCTGCCTTGCTGTTGGTTGTTGATCACTAATGTACATTGTTGACTCATCAAGCACATGATATCCACCTTCAAGACAAACTCTCAGGTTAATCCCAATTGAAAACTTGAGCTCTTTCCTCCTATCAGTTTCTAGGACGCCAAAACCGTATCTATCGAGATTGAACCAGCCGGAATACACTGGATGGTGGTCTAGCCGCTTCTCAAATGCGCTGAGTGGTAGGCTTATCTTCCCTAACACATGCTCCTTTGAAGGGTCAACAGTGATCAAAAGATGTTCCTCAAAAACCTTTTTTTTTTAGTTGAACTTGAAACTGTTGAAGTGTTGATAAGACTTCCTCGCCTTTCTGACAGTGCTGGAGCAAGGGATTCTTACCCTGCCAGGGAAGTTTCCACCTAGAATAGCTTTCCTTCCATTTTAAGCAGAGACCTGGAGTGATTGGCGACTGTAGTCTTTGGTTTCATCAAAATCAAAGAAAAGTTTTTGATACCAAACAGGGTTTAGGTTTCTAGGAATGGTTTAACTCATGTATCTCAATTCTTTTTTATGTGTATAAGTTAGCGTGTAAATGTAAACCGTAGTATCGCATTTTAGTCTGTCTGTAAATTTGCATCGCGTAACCTCATTTCTAAGTTTCACCAATTTTGAAAAAACTATAAATCTTGATTAAAAATTCCACTATTAGTGAAATTTAAATCTTGAAAAACTAATTCAATGAAATTTAAAAACTCAACTCCGTTATCAGTGGGTGTGATAATATCTCAACTTTATTAACAACTATACACGTATAATAATGAGGTACATATATTCAGTGGAAAGAAAGAAATGACTGAAAAAAAGGCTATTCTGAAAATGAGGGGAAAAATTATCTTCCAATAAAGAATCAAAGAATGATAAACAATCATATATATTCTCATTACATGTGAGCATCTATCTTTCCTCGGGTACATTCATACACATGCAAACAGGGTGAAATATGCAAAGACAAAGTGTGAGTGCTTGCAAAAATGCGTGTGCAGGCTGCAGTCGCTCCTCAAAATGGTGCTCCAAAGAATCATCATTGCCCCAAAAATTATTCAACTTTTCAAAGGGCTCAAATTCAGGGTAGCATCAAGAATTCTCAATGAAGCAATCTGTTGTAATGTAAATATCATGCTATCATGTTGGAAACCATCAGTATCAAATCGAGTGGGTAAGTGTATTATTGCACATACATTCTGGAATTGGATACTTGGTTACATCCCTTCCAGCTTTGCTAGTCCTGAGTTCTGGCTGCCCCAAAGATTCATGGTGCAATTCCTTTATGATCCTGTTGAACTCTGCTTCGGGGAGTGAAGCGTTCAGAAAATAAGGGAGCATATGTCTTTTATTTGGAGTAATATACTTTTTATGCCCTGCATATGCCCTATTTCCCTGTATCAACAATCAACAATAAAATTTCAGTTTTAAAAGTAGCAGCAGAAGGAAAACATAGACATATTATAACTCAGGATTGACGTGAAAAGGGCAAAAGAAGGAAAAAGAACAGAGGGAGAATGTAAGATTGTTTTTTCATAGTTGAAGGTCCAAAGAACAAAAACTGGAAGCAACTGGGGAACTAATGCCAATAAAGACTATGGTGGCTACATACCTGAATTGCGTGACCCATATTTCCACCATGAGATGGCATGAAAACATCACTTTTCTCAGAAACTATATAGTCAATGGCAGCCATAAAAGAAGCCTTGTCAGCAAATGGTTCTAGTTCGCCAGGCAATGCAAGATCTTCCTTACTGTAGAAATGGGGAAATTCTTTGGTTAATGGTGACAAGGCTTCTTTACCACCCAGTGGTTGCCCTCCAGCCCAGTATATTTTTGCACTCCTTGGAGCCCCCAAAGCTTTAAGCAGCCTAAAGTATACAATAAAACAAGCACAACCGTCCAGTTCATAAGAAGATTGTTCAATACAAAATAGGTATCAAATGGAGCACATAGCATCTCACAACTTCAAATAAGAGAACTAGCTCTCACCTAGTTACTTCAAAAGCATTCAAGGGGCAGAGTCCTGCAAGTTTTCGCTCATGGTAAGTCATGTTTGATCTTGCAGTAAGAAGCTCAGGGCGTCTTATCCTTTCGTTATGGATTATTTCATCATATTCCTTGCTCAAGCCTGGAAGACAACCAGTCCTCACCCATACATCCTTCTCCATTCGAAGATGAAGAGCAAGGTAGGGTCCCTTGCTCTCCATTCTCTGAGTGATTTTGTTACCAAGTTCAAGGATTTGTGGAGCAAATCTTAATGCTTGAAATGCCACCTGATATAAAAGTATAAACAAATTAGAATATGCTAAATTTAGAATTGTATATAATTATAGAAGAAACAATAATAGATCAACAGAACTTGGTATAGAACAGGGTAAAAGTTCTCCAAACCACAGCGTGAAGTATGGACTTGACCTAGAAGCAAAGAGGGGGATTTTAAGTACCTTGCATCGAAGCTTTTGAAGATCAGGAGGAAGATCTTTAGAAAGCCTTGAATCCAGACCTCGTAAAAGCAAAACTCCTTCCCTATTTATCTTTTGCACAAAGAGAATCAAATTAATATGAGATTAAAAGAAGAAAAAATTGACAAGCAGTTCATATTCAATTTTTGCAACAAATCTAATTGAGCATAAGACTTTTTAACTCCTAATCTTTAACCTAATATGTTACAATTCTACTGAGAAGGCCCCTGTTCAACCACCAAAATCATTTGGCAAGTACAGGATTATAACCAGAAATAATATGGATGACAACAAGCATGAGTCTTAGTGGCCCCAAAAGCTAAGATGAAATTTTTGCAAGAACAGCAATTATTGATAGTGGTCAATCAACTAAGAACATGTATATAAGTGGGAATCAATTAGAACCTTCTCCAACTACCAAAATAGAAACCGCAATGTTAGCTCATGCATAATAACAACAACAATGAATTGGTGGGGCATGATTTACAGTCTAAACCGATAGACCTCCCAAATCTTCTTCTCATTACACAACCAAGCTTTAAGAGACATGAAATAACATAGAGGAAAGGGATTCATACCCGCTTAAGATAACGTGCACGTATCCATCGAGGCGAAACATGAAGTGGAGTCCGATTCTCCTCTACTGGCCTTCTCATTATATGTGTAGAAGGCAATGACGATAGTATACGCACATCGTCGGTAAGAACTCTCTTGAAATGGGCCAAATCGAATATATCAGAAAATTCACTGCAAGCAAAAGAAAAAAATCAGCCTAAACGAAATAAGAAACGGTTAATTAAACTAAAAAATGAAGCTTGAGTTGGGGAAATATATAATAATATGTAATCTAGAAGGATGAGAATTGAAGGAATGGGGGTTAAATAGATGACCCAAATCGGCAATAGAAGAGAGGCGGGAATGGTTTGTTACCTTTCATCACCCCAGATGACATTGACTTGCAAGATCGGAACGACTAAAGCAGCTCCAAGTATCCTAGCGATGACAACAGCATCCACAATCTGATTCCTTTGCTGATTCATGCCACCTGAAACCACCACCAGCAAATACTTGCTCCTGTCCTTCACAATGGCCTCACTTGCTCTTCTATACTCGGCACTGAAATACAAACACGGCCGGTAACTCATCCCATCAGGCTGCTTCCAAAACTCACTTTCCAAATGCGAACGAGTAGGAGGTTGACCGTTATTATTAGCAATAAAAAAGTCGTCCTTTTTACCAACTGTATCGATGTTTGAAGAAAAACCCAGATGCGGGTTTGATTGAGTTTGGAGACATGGGTAGGGAGAGAAGGGAATCAAAGTCTCAACATTCCATCCCAACCTGAACATGCCAACAAGGCCGACGAGAAAGAGAGCGAATAACCAAACCCTTGGGCTTCTGAACGAGTTATGGCCAAAAAAGAACCTATTTGAGTTCTTTTTCTTCGGAGAAACGAGGAGAGACTGGAGAGAAGAGGAGGAGAGAGAGTTGATTATCTGACATGGAACAGATATGTATGACTGCTTCCTGGCATTGCAGCTCTTCGATTTTGCCATTAAACACAAAAACTAAATCAAATGCTTTTCTTGTTTCTTGATTTAACCACTTTTTATCTATTAAAGTTTTTCTTCCACACAGAGAGACAGAGAGAGAGAGAGAAGGCAGCGGGAACGTGTTGTATGATCAATTCAGTACGCGTTCTTAAAAAGTGAGAAAATGAAAGAGAAATGCATTACTCGAGTTTCTAACATATATATGCCCATTGGTCAGAAGACGAGTAAAACGGTTGAAATATCGAACTCAATGAATTAATGATAATTATTAGTAATACTTGCTTGAGTTGAAAGTTTGGAAACAATAAAAAGAGATTAACTCAATGATTTTTTTTTCTTTTTAAAGTTTACATATGAATTTATAGTTTTTATTTACAGGACAAGTTATATTATACTTTATATTGCATGCTAGTAGTTGACACAATTGATCAGTTCATGATTTGTTTATTCAAAAGGCAAAATTCAATTTTTTTTCAAATCCTCCATGTATAACAAAGAAAAAGTTTACTAGTTCAAGGATGGGTTCATGTAACGGAAGCGGAAGGCATTCATAATTAAAGGTATAAATGATATATTAGTACTCGTAAGTTATTCGAGTTTGATTCGAAAAAAATTTGAATTCGGTTCAATTATTGTCGAGTCGAGCTCAAGCTCGAATAATTTGACTTATCGATCAAGTCGATTTTGAGTATTCTTATATCCGACTCAAGTAGTTTGTGAGTCTAATCAAGTTTTTATATTTAAATATATTTTTATTAATAAAATATTTCGAGTTTAAGTTCAAGCATAAATAATCAAACTCTTATCGAGTATAAGAATCGAACTTATTTTTATATATTAATCGAACTTAATCGAGTGAGTTCGAGTAATTCGAATTCGATCACAAATCGAACTCGAACTTAAAAAATAAAACTCGATCGAATTCAAGTCGAATAACGAACCTTGAATTATGAGTCAAGTTCGAGCTCGAGCTCGAACTTCTCACTATTCGACTCGACTCGATTATAATCTATTCATAATGTTATTGGGGTAATTTAAAAAGGGCAAATTATTGAGGGGGCCAAATTTAAAAAATATGTTATTAAGTGAAGAAGAGACTGGTGTCGTGATGTGGTGTGGCCAGGCTGTTCCAATAAACAAATTTGTAGTCAGTCAGCATGTGACCTGCCTGCCGCCATTCCACTGCCCCCTTGGCCCTTTGTCTCTGACCACTTTTTCCCATCTAGGCAGTAGACACCAGACAGCCTGTTTGCTTATTGCTTTGCGTTTACCTCATTCAATATTACAAGTTTCTTCGCTCTCTTCGGCTCTTGCCAATAATTTTCATTTCCCAATACTTCCTTCCTACTTAAATAATATGTTTTCGAAGGGTAAACTCTCATCGGCAGCGCCCAGCTGGCATGCACCACTGCACACGCTGGCACTTGTGCCACGTGGACATCTTCTCTCCCTTTTCTGTGGCTTTTGAGTTGTGGTCTCTTCTCTTCCTTCTCTATTCTTAAATACATCTATTATGCATTCAGTACTAGCATATAATAGTCGGAGTTAATTTTTATCCTTACGACCAGGAGAGGAAAGACTATAGGATCTGGATAGGAATACAAACTGTTAAGTGGGTATTTTCAGGCTTTTCAGATATGCATTATTAAAG
This sequence comes from Durio zibethinus, assembly GCF_002303985.1. The sequence goes on from NW_019168270.1 coordinate 6,638,329, forward strand.
CAAGGTTTTCAATATTGATGCTTATGACTTGATAGTTAAGTGATTAATGTTTGAAATCTCAATCATGAGTTGAGCTAGAACTAACTATAGCTATGATAATTAAGTGGATGACAAACCAATAGGAACAGGAAGAATGGGTAATTGGCTTTTGAGTTACGGCAGGTAATCGCCACCGGGTGGGGTGCAGTGCAGAGCAGAGGTTTGTACGGTCGGTTGTCCGCTAAAGTCTCCAAGACACTCAAAAAGGCTAATGGCTCCAGCTGTTGGCATATTATATGTCAGATTGGGTGCTGTTTCTTTCGTCCTGATCATTCATTGCCTAAAGTGCCCACTTTTCCACTTCTGTTCAATCATTCATGTCCTGTCCACTTTCGTTTTAATTTCTCTTCGGCATTTTTTTCCCCTTTTAAGAGTATTTTTCTTCTGAATTATGTATGATCACCATGACCGATTAACCATGTTAAATATTGGAAGCATAAACAGTCTCACAACAAAATTAAAAATATAAGAGGATTTTTATCTGTAAAAGAAACCATTCAGAGCCGGGTTTTCTTTCTTTTATTGGTATTGACTTTGATGTTGATGCCCTTCCAAAATAGTATTTTAAAATTCCATTTACAAAACGAAATATGGGTTTGGCATGCCACACTATATAAAACGACATTAATAATTAGTTAACCTTTCCTAATAATGCAGCCTAAATAAGATCGACTTACCAACCGCACAATATTGGATCTAAGTCTCATATTCTCCAGTCAAACAAGTTGGGCCAAATGCCCTTTCAATTTATTAGTAATAGTATTTGTTTTAGTTAGAATTTTTTAATCTTTCTTTTGGTTTTAAAGCCAACTATGATTAAGGGGATGTTTGTTTTTTATTCCATTTCTTATTTTCTATTTTCGTTTTTAATTTTTTAAAAAATTAAAAACAAAAACATGCTTGGTAAGTTGCTTTTGTTTTTTGTTTTTGAAATTTGAAAACAAAGCTTTGAAAATTATTAAAAATTAAAAACACAATGTTTTCAATTTTTTTAAAAAATAATTTGGTACTGTTATCATATCGGCATTATTCATATAAATTACAATTAAATTGCTACAGTAATATTATAATTATTTTATTAATAAAATAATATTTTTATTATATAAATAATATATTATATTAATAAATAAATAGTGTATTATTTGTTAATATAATATATGATATTAATAATATAATATTAATTAATATTATATTTATAAATAATATATCTATAAAAAATAATATTATATTAATGAATAATATGTTAATAATTATTATATTATTAATAATAAATGGTGTCTAAAAACTTTAACCACTTTTGCTTACACGTTTTGTTTTTATATTTCTAAAACAAAAACATTTTATCTAAACATGCTTTCAAATTCAATAAATTGAAAATAAAATGAAAATAAAATAAAACAAAATTTTAAAAAATATAAAACATAAAACATAAAATATACTTCAATATCAAACGGGGCCTAAATAAGCAAAGAAAGTGATTTTTTTTTTAAGGAAAAAGAACTAAACTATTTCACTAAAGATCAAATTTTGCTTAAAAAAATCATAGACAAATTGGTTTAATACATAAGTTCATTCAACTCATTTAGATTCATAAGTGAATAATTGAGTATATTATAAATAGAAGTAAATAATAAAATTTGATCAACCTAATTGATCATTGATCCTAAGACTAAAACTTCCTTGAAATTATGAAAAGTCAACATTTAAAATGATTAAAATACTAAATACACAATTAAATAAAAAATTATCAAATGAATTTTGCTAATAAATATCCTTAAATCACTTTTAAGTTTAGTTAAATTATAATTTATAAAAATATTTTATATTACATATAATAGTGATAATTAATTTGATAAATTTCAATACTTTTGAACAAATATTACCTAATGTAGTAATCTTAAAATTTTTATATAACAATAAATATTTTTCAATTTATATGATGGAGAAAATGAAGATGAAAGAAAATACAATGTTTCTCCTAATAAAAAAATCATATTAATTTTTAAAAAATTTGAAATAAATACATTTTTATATATTCTTTATTGAAATATCATATAGCACTAACATTATTTATCATAAGGAGAATATAGAACTATGCATAAATAGTCAATCTTTTATCTCATTTTTACTTACGATAATCTTTCATTAATGCTTCCATTGTTTGAATATAATTATATGCTTTACTAATTGAAAGGTTAATTTTTTTATTTGAAAATTTTTATTATACATAAAATTTTATTATATAAAAATATTAATATACGTAAATTTAAAAATTAAAATTAAATGAAATAAAGTCCTAACTTTAGTACTACATGTTTTCTTCTTAAGGATTCTAATTCTCATAATAACAAACTTGTTATATAGTACCTATACAATTTATAATGATTTTATTTTCAACATTAATAATGTAAATTTTCATTAATTAATGTAACTTTTTATAAACATATTCAAAAAATGGTTCCAATGATTTTTTATCACACTTAGAAAGAATTCACCATAAATAATATATCTTATTTTATTTGATAATTCTCTACTTAGAATAATTCACATTAGGTCTTTCAACCACCTAGATAACAAACAAAAAAAAAAACTAGCAATTTAATATAATTTAAAAATATTAAATCATCTTGAGATAGAAGTTAATCATATATATGCACAATAAGATAAAAAGTTGAGAGAAAATTAAATCACTTATTAACAATTCTTATGACAATTTGATGGTATCCAATCGAAAGTTATTGGTAGCTCTATCACCTCTTGAATCACCTAATTTTAAAGGTGGGAATTTCAATTGTAATATTTAATGAATTATATAGTATTAATTGTTGGTGGAGAGTGTGCAATTGATTTGCTTTTGATTTGAAATTATTTTTTGCTTATAAGAATAACAATCTTAATAATCTAAAAAAAAATTAATTATTGAGGTCAGAACATATTACAAAATCATTTCAAAGAACTAAAACTATTTAATTATGTTATCAATGACTAACACAATAAACATACAAAAAATAAAATCACTAATAGACATATATAATTAGCAAATCAATTAAAACAAAAGATTGTGCATGTCAAATTTCAAATCAATAAAAAATTTATGATGATAATAAAATTTCAACTGCTACTATACATTTAAAAAGATACTATTTTGAACCTAGATATAAACTCAAATAATTTATACAATCACCCAAAGCAAGTATGAGGTTCTAATCACTTCTATAAGAAAATTATCCCATAAAATATTTAGAAAAGTCAATATCATATAGTTAGGATAAAAATAATAGCAGATTATGATATTCGGGATCCAAATTATAAATTAGAGTTGGCCGCAAAATGCTCAAATTTTTAGTGTCATTCATTAGCACAAAAATTGATACATTTCAACCTAACATGCAATACACAGGAGGCAAACTACATATCATACCTTAACTACCTTAATTATGAGGGTGGTTTTATTTTCTTTTCTTTTAAAATCTAAATTAAATGATTATTAGGTGGTTGTCTTGTTCTTATCACTTCTAACAACTATAGCTTAACTGCTAACAACTCTTATAATTAATTATATTCTTTTAGGTGGCTAGCTATATATGGGTGTGACATTTAACAATTCTTATATAAATAAATAAATAAATAAAGTTATATAAATATATATATTTATATATATATTAGCAGCTGCTAAAGTAGGAAAAGAAGAAAAATTATTTAGGGTGTGCAGGCAGCAGGTAAAATATTGGTCATCTTTCTTCAACTAATTAACAAAGTTGGATTTATTTATTTTCTCTAAATCCTGTAAATTAAGGTCCCCGCCAATGCAAGCAGATGATTAAGATTGTGAAGGCTAGGAGTTGAACTAACATATATATATATATATATATATAAATGATTCATTTAATAATCAAAATAAAAAGCAAGGTCTATGGGCACAAGCAATATAATCTGGATCCATATATAGTTACACCCATCTTGTTGGAGAATTGTTTATTGCATTAAAAAAGAGCCACCCTCAACCACAAGTGTTTGAGATAGAGTTGTTTTCTTTGCTTAGATCATGAGAAAAACTTGTATAGAGTGAGTCACCCTTGTTCTACACTTTTGTTATGTAAACAATTGTTCCTTTTGTGAATATGTTGGCTTTTAATTTATTTGTTTTTATTTGTTTATTAAAATTAATAAATAATTTTAAATAGTATTTTTATGTTCATTTATAAACGAATTGAATATGAATAAAGATCTGTTTCATTTATTTATATTTGTGAACAGACTCGTTTAAAATTTGTTTAAATTTATTCTTTTAGAGTTTGTTTATGTTTGTTTATTGTCGTTTATTTTTAATTTTATAATTGAATATTTATTTGTTTTAATTTGTTTGATTATGGTTTATTTACTATTCATATTTATTATTCGTGAATATATTTATTTATTATTTATGAATATATTCGTTTATATATATTTTGTGAATATATTCATTTAATATTCACGAATTAATTCATTTAATTTAAACAAATCGAATGTGAATATCTTACCATTTAAATAAATTAAATTTGAATGTAATAAATAATTTTTTTATCAAACACGAATAATTCTAAAAATAAACATACAAACTACAAATATATATATTATTCATTCATATTCGATTTATTTACACTCCTTGCAATCTCTTATCCTTTTATCTTTCTCTCTTTTAAGACACTAGTTTTGGGACTTGAACCAGATCATCATCATCATCATCAAAACTACATTCGCTCGCCCATCAACATCCTTTCACCTATCAAGGTAGGTAGCTCAACTTGAAAAATGGCATCAGGCATGCAGACTTAATCTCACCAAGTCCAACTAACAGTATCAAGGTTTAAATCCATGAAAATTTTTGTAATAAACCTGCCCGTGGTTAACTCTACAGATATACTGATCATTTGTAGCTAATACTTGAGAACCAATATCTTCTGAGAAAGGAAAGTTCTTCTCAACATGGCCTGGTTTACGCCTCAAACCATAATTATTATGATAGGGTATACATAATTAATGGAGGTGTATTGAAATTGCCATCATAATCTTTCTAAATTGTCATAATATATATTGGCCTGAAAATCAACAAGTCAAATAATAGTTTAGCTTTGTGTATGGAACAAGTTACTAGTAGTTTCTGTCGTTTTAATTAGTTGTTGTGACGTTACTATCCAAAAAAATAATAATAATAATGATGCAATATTGTTGTTGCAATATTGAAAAATGCCGTAACGATGATGCGTGCATAGGGTTTAGGTGTCCATTTTCAACATTACATTACATATATATATCCATCCTTCATTTACACTCCAAATAATGATCACTATATGTAATGGACTTTACAAATTTATTCTTAAATATATATATATTTATTAATTTGTTTAAATTTAATTTAAATCAAATATAATTAAAAATAAAGTTTATGAGAAATTAAAATACTTAAAATTTAAAATTTTAATTTTAAGTGTTAATAGTGATCAACTAAAATATATTCAGTAAATTTTTTTTGATAAATTTTAATTTAAATGAATTTTTTATTATTAGACTTTTTTTTTTTATAATTAGACTAAACAAATACTAAAAGTGATTGAGTAAACTCTTAATAAAATTTTAATTTAAAAAATATTAAAAGTGATTAATTAAAATATCATTAGTAATTTTTTTATAAATTTTAATTTAAATCATTTTATTTTTATTATTAAACTCTTTTTTATATAAGTAAAATGATTTTTCACATCAAATGAAAATACAAATACAATGACATAAAAGCTTAATGTGCATAGGAATAAAACATTTATATAAAATTTGTTTCTTTAATTGTTGTAAAAATAATTGTATATGTAGTTTATATTTATAAATAAATTTATTAAAAATTATCATAATTAAGTCATTTAAAAATATATATTTTCTATTTTTTGCCTTTCAATTTTTTGTTTAAATATATTAACTATATATGTATGATAATGATTTTATTATTTATATGTTTTATGAGTTGATCATTTGATCATTGATAACATAATTAAATCTATTTAGTTCTTGAAATAATATTTTAATGTATCATTTTTATACTTTAGTATAACCTTTATAATTAATTTTTTTTGTATTTTTTTCTTTAAATTTTATAATTGTTTTTACCATGAATAAAAATTAATATAAAATCAAATACAAATCAATTACACTCCTTTCATCAACAATTAACACTATATGATTCATTGAACACTTTAATTGAACTTTTCACATGAACAATTAGATAATTTAAGAGATGATGAAGCTGCTAATAGCTTAAGATTGGGTTCATTGAATTGTCGTAAGAATTATTTATCTTGATTGAAATAATAATTGATTTATTTTTTCTAAAATTTTATCTTAATATACTTATATATGATTAATTTATTTCTGAAGATTATTTAATATTTCTAAATTATATTAAATTGCTCGCTTGTTTTGGTCATCCTGGTGGTTGAATGACCTTATGTGAATTATTTTAAGTAAAAAACTATCAAGTGAAGTAAAATTAATTGTTTTTTGTGAATTCTTTTAAGGTGTAACAAAATTCATTGGAACTATTTTTTGAATGTTTTTATGCCAAAGTTACATTCGTTCATGAAAATTTATTTGTTAATACTGAAAATGAAACAATTATAAATTGCATAGGTATTATATAACAAGTTTGTCATTCTTAAATTTGAAATTTTCTTAATAAAACATGACAAGTACCAATATTAATAATTTATTTTATTTTATTTTTTTAAATTATGTATTTTAATATTTTATTATAATAACAATTTATGCATAATAAAATTTTTTAAATAAAAAAAATTAAGCCTTCAATTAATAAAACATACAATTACGTTTAATTGGGTCAAATTATACAATAGACATTTGTACTTTTGTTAAATGGTGGAATCAATTCATCTATTTTAATGTATTCAAATTGGATCCCTATACTTCATTTAATTGTTGAATTTAGTTAAATTATAAACGGTTTAAACTTTTTTCGTTAAAATTGATGATGTGGCATTTTTACTTTTTCTAAAGTGACATTTTTACTTATGTGGCTGTTAACTTTGTTAACGTGTAAAGTTCATGTGGTCAAAGATGATGACATTGCAAAATTTTTTGATACTTCATCTTGTTTCCATGCCAATTTTTATTAAATTGTGTGGCTTGTCCCTATACTTTAGTTAAATGGTGGAATTAGTTCTTTTACCTTAGTATGTGTTTAAATTTGATCTCTATATATCAATTAATTATCGAATTTAAACATAAATTATTAATTTGATCGTGACAATTTTTTTCATATTTAGATAAAATTTTTTTGGATATTTGAATTATTAATTGGATTTAATTTGACAAATTGGATTAATCTCAAACAGATTATAAGCCCAACATTAACTAAATTCTATATTTTCTTTATCTTTTGATTTATTTATTTTGATTTTTTGATTTTTTTAATTTCTATTTTTAATATTTTTGAAATATAAAAAATTACAAAATTACATGAAACATAAAAGTTAGATAGAAAAACCATAATCAACAAACTCAAATACACAATCAACAACAAAAGCAATTATAGACATTCTATTTTTTTCGAAAAAATTTTTTTCAATATTAAATGGATTTCAAATTTCATATTGACATCGGGTTTTAAAATCATTTTTGGATCAATTGGGTTTAATTGTGAAATTGGATTTTAAGCTCAAATTTAAAAGCCTAAAAGTATTTTATTTATTTATTTATTTATATTGTTTAGTTAGTCAAAGTAAAAAAGTCAAAGTAAAAAAAAGCAAAAAAAAAAAAAGAAATCAAAAATTAAAAAAAAAAAAATATGAAAGTTTTTTAGAAAGATTAATTTAAAAAAATTTTGAGAATTCAATAGTAATCGACACGATAACATAACAAAAATAAAGACAACCAATAAAAACAATTAGAAATAATTTTTATTAAAAAAATTTTTTTTAGAGGTTTCAGGTTTAGAATTTTTAAGGCATTTTACTGAGTTTTGCTTTAGATAATGATACAAAATAGTAGTGTTGGTGATGGGTATCTGAATATTGATGATTTTTTTTTTGATAAAGTTTTTCCACGATCATTGAATTTTTCAATCACTAATTTTTAGAAATCCCATTAAAATATGAGTTCGTTAAATGAGACTTATAAAGAGAAGTAAAAAGACAACGAGGATGAAAGAGGAGAAAAAAGAAAATTAAAAAATATATTTTTCTTTTGTTTTTATAACTAGGGGAAACGACGCTGTTTTAAAAGATAAGTCTAGTGCAACTCTGGTGTTGACCAATACATTAACTCTGTTTACGACTTGACCAATTTGTATTAAATTTTTTTTATCTTTTATCTTAGTTTTATTTTACTTATTTTATATCAAATCTTAAATTCGATGATTAATTGATGTGTTAGGATCAAGTTTAACACATATTAAAGCAAAAGAACTAATTCCACCATTTAACTAAAGTATAGGGATGAGCTGTACAATTTGAGAAAAATTGGCATGAAAAAATGATGACGTGTCAAAAAATTTTACCACGTCATCATCTTTAACCACGTAAACTTTACACGTAAGCATAGTCAACAGCATCGCAAGCAAAAATGCTGTATCAAAAAAGTTAAAATGTTATGTCATCAATTTTAATAGAACAAGTTTGAACCGTTAACAATTTAACTAAATTTAATAATTAGATGAAGTATAGAGATCCAATTTGAACACATTAAAATAGAAGAACTAATTTCATCATTTAATTAAAGTACAGATATTTGTTGTATAATTTGACTCATTTAGTTGATGGAAGTATCGATTATCTTAAGTAAAAAAATGAGATGAAAGATTGATTGGCTATGTATAACTCCATCTTTTCAATATGATAAAGAATGTTAGTGTTATATGATGTTCAATGATAAATAAATAAATATATTGGTTTCAAATTTCTTTAGAATTAATATGAAACTTTTTTATTTGGAAAAATTATTGTATAATCCTTCATTTTCTCCTATATGTTAGTTGAAAAATATTAATTATTGTATAAAAAATTTTAAGATTTCCATATTAGGTAATATTTGTTCAAAAGAATTGAAATTTATTGAATTAATTATCACTATTACATTTAATATAAAAATATTATTATAAATTATAATTTAACTAAACTTAAAAGTGATTTAAAGGCATTCATCAGTAAAATTTATTTGATAAATCTTTATTTAATTGTGTATTTAGTATTTCAATCATTTTGAATTTTGAGTTTTCATAATTTCGAGTTAGATTTTAAACTTAGGATTAGCAACTAATTAAGTTGAGTCAAGTTTTATCATTTACTTCTATTCATAATGTACTCAATTATTCACTTTTGCAACTAAGTAAATTTAACTCAATAATTGGTGCATGTTTCTTTTTATTTAAAAAGTTAAATTCAAATTGTCCTAAATAAAAAAAAGTATACTTAATTACTTATAATTGCAATTTCATTTTACAAATACTTTTAAAATTCATTAACTAATTTAACCACAATGACAATAAAAATAAGGCATTGAAGATTAAGGAAAAGAACTTAAATAAGAAACTTTTAAATTGTTACAAAAGATGAATAAGAAATATTAGATTTTGATTGGGTTACTATTTCAATTCAGATTTTGGTTATGTTTAATCATTTTGGGTTTTAAATAACTACTAAGTTGTTGACTTTTAAAATAAATTGAAATCGAGTCAAGTTGGTTCATTTTCATAATTATGTGTATTAATTATTTTTAATTAAATTAAAATTTAAAGGAGTAAAAATTTTATTTATAATTAATTTAAGTTTTAAGTTGTTTCAAGTTTGAGTTCATTAATTCATATTGTTTTAGCTATACTTTTATGACATCAATATAAAATTTCAAAATAGAATAAGAATACAACACAATGAAAATTTTAGTAAAAAAATATAAAGATACTAATAATAATTAAAAAAAATCATTATATTTGTGACGGGCTACAATCTAAGGGCGTTAATAGAAAGATTGAAGAAAAGAACGGTTGGAGGCAAAGGCAGGGAGTGCTCCTACGTTTGTACTTTGACGTATAAGTTAGAATGAGTGAGGTCGAAATGAGAGTAATATGAGAAATTAAGGGTAGATTGAACTTACCTTAGTGATGCTTGGACGTTTGTATTTATAGATAAAAGATATGGGACCATTACGGGACAATAATGATGTGACAGAGCTAACGTAGCACGAGCGTGTTAGGCCAACCTAACATGTCAGGTTGTCACAAATGTTGAATTACCCCTGACTATCTGCTAAAAGCTTTTAATGAGAAAAAAAGGCCATTATACCCTTTTGACTACCAAATGCCTCCAACACTTTATGTCCAAGTTTTATAGAGATTAAAGGATAAATCTTTTTTTAAAGATTTCAAAATTTTTATTGCAAAAATGTTACTATAGATCAACGAGTTTATAATCATTCATTTTGTTGATCAAGTTGCTATTATATGGGTTGAGGGGAATAATTCAATCATTTTAGTTGAAAAAGATATCATAGTTCATACTCATTTAAGAAGATAATATAAAGTTAAATATTATTTGAATTGTTATAACCTTTTACAATATTCTTTATTTTTTTAAATAGAGAAAATGATTTGCATCAAAATAAAAAAAAATCATTTTAAATGATGGTAACAACAATAAAGTAATAATTAAAAATATACCATCTTTTTGTTTAGTAAAAAAAAAAATTTATGCAGAATGCGAAGGTAATTATTGTAAATTTAATATTTTTTAAAATTGTGGTTTGTTTAATTTTTATAAATTTTATTTAGTAAATTTGTTTTCATTACTTTTATCACATATATATAACAAAATTTTTACCCAAAATTATATATACCCAAAGATAAACATAAGGCAAAATTTACTACTTCTATTGGTCACAAAACACTTTAAAATTTTTAGTCTTTTATATACAATTATGCTTCGCTAATAGGTATGAAAATATATATACTAATAATTCAATTAAATTATTAATAAAATTTATCTTAATATTTACTATTTTATCATGAACAACAAAATTTAAAGAATATTTTAGAAATGTTGACTTAATGTATATTGCATACATTTATTTAATTTAGTTTTAATACTTGCATTAGTATAAAAAGTTATCGTTTTAATTTATTATTACATATTAAACTACTAATAATAAATTAAAAGCATTTATTCATGTTTTTCAAGTCATTTACTCTCGAACTTTTTCTTCTTTCTTTCTTTACCTTATGGATTACATCATTTAACATACATTATGATTATTTTCTGTTTGGATATATATAAATAAGTGATAACATAGTAGTGAATAATTAATACCTTAGTAATTAATAATTGAAAACTTAAATGTAATAAGTATAAATTAGTAGTAATTATTGATGACTTAGTAGTAAATTAATAATAACTTAATAGTAAATGAATGATAGTTTAGTAGTTAATAGTTGATAACTTTTTAGTAAATAAGCAATTATACAATAATAAATGCATAATACTTTAATGGTAAATCAATCATACTATAATTATAAATGCATAACAATATAATATTAAATCAAGAATAACTTAACAAAAAATAAATGATAACTTAATAGTTAACTATTGATAGCTTAGTAATAAATCAACGATAACTTAATAGTAAATTAGTCATAATTTAATAGGAAATCAGTTTTAATTTAATAGTAATTAATTGATACTAGTTAGTTATTCATTGAAAACTTAAAAGCAAATCAGTATAATTTAGTAATAAATCATCGATGATATAATAGTTAATCAATGATAACTTAATAGTAAAACATGCATAATTTAATATAAAACAGTAATAACTTGGTAGTGAATCATAGATAATTTAGTCATAAATCAATAATAATTTTGTGATAAATAATTAAAAATTAAATAGTAAATTAATGATAACATAATAATAAATATATAAAAATACAATAGTAAATCATTGATAATTTAGTAATAAATGAATAACTTAGTGGTAAATCACTAATAACGTAATACTAAATTACTAATAATTTAATTGTAAATTAATGATAATTTAGTAATAAATTAGTTAATATCAATAACTTAATGGTAAATCACCAACAATGATTGGTAATCATTCATAACTAAACAGCAAATCCTTCATAAATTAGTAGCAAATCATTCATAAGTTTGTAGTATATCATTGATAGCTTAATAGTAAACAATTAATAGTTTAATTGATAATCATTGATAACTTTTATTAAATTTAAAGTTGTCTGGGATTGAACCCTAGGTACTAGTAAAAATGAAGTAAAAAAAACTTTCATTTTAGGGATTACGATAAACTCACCATGAACATATCAATAAAAAATTAGTGAAAAATTATAAATTTGAATAAAATAATAATGTTATTGTATAAAAAGAAAATTATTTCATATAGTATTAGTGGACTTTTAAATTTCATATTTCATAGTTGTAAATATATAACAATATAATAGTAAATCAATGATAGATTAATAAAAAATAAGTGATAACTTAGTAGTTGATAACTGATAACTTAATAAAAAATCAATGATAATTTAATAGTAAATTAGTTTTAGTTTAATAGTAATTAATTATAGTGAATCATAAATAACTTAATAGTAAATAAATGATAATTTAGTAGTTAATTGTTGAAAACTTAAAAGTAAATCAATATAATTTAATAGTAGTTAATTATCAACAACTTAATATTTAATTAATGATAACTTGACAGTAAATTGTGGATAATTTAATATAAATCAATGATAACTTGATAATAAATTATGGTTAATTTTGTAATAATCAGTGATGATTTTGTAGTAAATAATTGAAAAGTATGTAGTAAATCAACAATAATATAGTAGAAAATGCATAATAACATAATAATAAATTAATTGATAATTTAGATGTAAATTATTAATAACTTAGCAGTAAATCACTAATAATTTAGCTATAAATAAGTGATAATTAATAGCAATTTAGTTAATCATTAATAATTTTATAGTAAATCATCGATAAATTAATAGTAAATTAATTATAACTTTATTAAAAAATGTATATAACTTAATAATAAATCATCAACAATTTAGTAGTAAATTAGTCATAACATAGTAGTAAACAAATATTAATTTAGTAGTAAATCATTAATAATTTAGAAGTATATCAGTGATAGTTTAGTAGTAAATCACTGATAACATAATAGTAAATAAATGTAATTTAATTGTCAATTATTAATAATTTTTTTATAGTTAAAGTTGTTAGGAATTGAATTTTGGTTATTAGTAGAAATTGAGTTAAAAAATTTATTTTGGGAGACTAAGATAAACCTACTATAAACCTATTTAATAAAAAAATTTAGTGAAAAAATTCTAAATTTGAATAAAACAATAACATTATTGTATAAAAAAAAATTATTTTATATCAGAATTGAACTCGTGCTTTTCTACATAAATCTATTGTTAAATATATGATGACATAAACTTTATTAATAATTACAAAAAATATTATAAATTATCAAAAGATTACTAAAATTACATCATGATGTTACTAAAATTTTATAAAAAATTATCAAAATTGTATCAATATTTACCAAAATTATATCATAAGTTATAAAAATGTATTGAAAGTTATCAAAATTTTATCAAAAGTTATCAAAATCCAAATTATATAAAAAGTTATCAAATTTTACTTATATTATATTAAAATCAAAATTAAATTATTAGTATTTATCATTATTATTATTGTATAAAAAATTATTTATTAAAATAAAATTTTACAGAAAAATTACAAAAAACTAATATATGTATATCACAGTGCTCTTTGGGAGCAACCCCTATGTTATAAGAAGTGAAAACTAATATTATACATTATGTTAGGTTCTGTCACTAAACTCGTAAAAATGCAGGGCCAATATTTGTTTTCCTTTTCCCTTAAGTTTATTAATGTAATTGAAAGTGCGATCTTGTGAAGGATGAAGTAATGGAATTGTTACTGAAAATTCGGAATTGCAGATAAACAAACATAAATGAGAAACTTGAGAAACTTGCAAGTATGTATATATATATATATATAGTCACACACACGGAAATCCATGCAATTCACCTACAAAATTCCTACATGGATATATAGGAGATCACGAGAGCTTGTCCTTGATTAATGCCAATCATGGGATAAACATAATAGTAACAATTCATAAATGCATAAACAAGGCATCACTTGTTAGAAAAAAATAACTACATATGCTATCATCCCTTTAATTTGCCAACGAAGTCCGGTGTATCCCTCTTTGTTGTAGGGCAAGGGCAACAGAAACTTAGAGAGGGCATTCTTGCATAAATAATTCAGACAGAAGGGGTCCTTAATTAATAGCGCACATGAGGCAGAGACACATTGTGTTTATTATAGGGACGGATAAGATAAATGGATAAGACTACAACTACAAGGATGAAACCCAAAAAAAAAGAGAAAAGAAAGAGGAGATGGATTTTAATATAGGAAACAAACTTAAGAACAGCCCATGTTTCTTTCGTGTCAGCCTTGTCTCTCCTCCCACGTGCATTTATGTCCTCTTAATTTGGATTTTTATTTCACTCAAACCACCCCTTTCTCGCTCTCTATCCCGCTTCTCTGCCTTTATCCTTGAAAGTTAGATGTTTGGTCCAGCGGGTAGGGTCAGTTTGGATCATCAAATTAAGCTAGAAGTGGTTAATCAATGACGTTACTCTGCAGGTATGAAAAATTAGTTGAAGTAACTAACAACACTTAGTTCATTTATTTATTTTCTACTCCATTCCATGAATGGAAATTTTGATTTCAATAATTTATTTAATACTCGTCAATGGTCATCGTTCAGCGCAACTGCTTCGTGACATATATTAATCGAAGAATGAAAGGCCCTCTGGAACTGACTGTGTTGCCGAAAAAATCTTAAATGATGCGGAAGGGTCTGACACACATGATAGCAGAATTTTCTCGTTTTATGATAAGAATCTAGATCTTTCAAGACTAGTACGTTATACATCCCCGATGCTACTTAATCATTTTCAAACCAAATTTATTCTGTGCAGCATAGCCTCCCAGTTGGCTTCAAATAAAAAATTACAATCTTAAACCAAATTGTAAACTGACCACTTGTGCAGCTGGTTCTATTTACGAGTTTAGACATGAGGAACATTATTAGGCTTTCTGCTGGCTATCGATAAATGGAGCATCGGTCTAGATTCCAATTCAAAAAAAGGTGAAGACGTTGTACAAACTATAAAAGGACTGGGGACTTCATGGCAAGTTGCTCAGCCTAGTCGATGGCCCAGTGTTGACAGATGAAGTGGCATAGCTCTTTCACCTTTTTTTTTTAATGCTTCATTTGGATTAAGGTGTAAACTAATAAAATTTTTGATGAATCGTTAATAAATATATTTGATTTTTATTTGTTTATTAAGATTAATAAATGATTTTAAACAATATATTTATATTCGTTTATTAAATGAATCGAATAGAATTTTTTAGTTTATTTATATTCTTGAATAAATTTGATTAAAATTCATTTAAAATTAGTTCATTTATTTTTCATTTGTTTTTAGGGTTTATAATAATAACAATAAAATTACATTTTTATCTTTTATCTTAATTTTATTTTAAAATTGGTTTGTTTTCTTTTGGATTTGTATATGTTCATTTAAGGTTTATTTATTTAAATTTATTTGATTATAATTTATTTATTATTCATGAACATATTCATTTATATATATTCATGAATATTTTCGTTTAATGTTCATGAATATATGTTCATGAATGAACTTATTTAACTTAATCGAATTGAGTATGAATCAAACCCGAATATCTTATCATTTAAACGAATATAACTCAAATAAACATAACAATTTTTTTATCGTACCCGAATATCCTTAAAAATAAACAAACAAATCACATATATACATATATATATATATATATGTATTCATTCGTTTTTATTTATAATCCTAATTTGGATTGCTGATAAAAATATATTTTTTATCATTTCCGGAAATTGAATTGTCATGGGCTACACTAATTAGCAGTCATGTTATTGGGCTTGTGGAAAGAAAGATGGGCAAGGAGGAATAAAAAACAAAATTGTTGGATTTCAAATCCAGATCCAAGCCCAAAAAAAAAAAATACCAGTACTAGTATGTTTGTGTACATAGAGATACGGTGTTTCATTGAGGAGAAGAGTTTTTATTCTACCTGAAAAAGAGAGAGAAAAAGAAAAAAAAAATGAAGAAAGATGATTGATTATATGTTGTGATAATAGTAGTTCTAAATTGTACTAGAATAAAGAGTTGAGCTGGAAAACCTTGAAATTGTTGCTGAAACTTCATAAAAGAGAAGCATTGAATTCATTGTCCAGAGTTGAAAGTTGGAACTTGAGAGCGTTAGTAGTAGTAAGTTTGATAAGTATTTTGCAGAAATCAAAACTTAGATTTGGGTTTTGGCTTTGCACAGAACAAAACCCTAATTCCTCAGATTTCTCTGTTTCTCCGCTCCCATTTTTAGGGTTTTGACTTTCTTCTTCTCCAACCTAACGCTGGCTATGGACTACGAGCCCTATGATAGCAGCGGTCAGTTTCCTCTCTTATCTCTTCTTTCCTTTTTGCTGATTAGGGTTTCATTACTAGTATCACTTCTTTTGCTTTCTTTTTTTTTTTTTTTAATTTTTTAAAGAGGAAATTTATGCTGATCATGTACTCTATCCCTACCTTTCTCCGAACTGATGCAATTAAAGTTTTCAGATAGAATTTGTGTTTCGACTTGCTATTGTCTGCTGCTTTTTTTAATTGCTTTAACTTGTTCTTCAGTTACAATTTTTTTAATTTTCCAATAAAAAAAACTTTGGTGCAAATAACTAGCTCAGAGCATCAAACTGCTTTTTCTTGTAATGATGTATTGCGGAAAGTATGAATATGGCACTAGTGAAGTTGATTAAACTGTAAGTCAAAGGTTAAAATTTGAAGGCTATCCGGGGAATGAGAAATCCCTCATAAATCCCTCATGAAGCCCGTCATTTTCACTTATCAGGCATCTTACAATTAGGTTCAGCGACAATATATTTGTTTGCTAAGCAGGTTTCTTAGTGAACCTTTTTTTTTTTTTTTGCATTCTACTATTTTCCTTTGTTAACGACTTATTGGTAATTTCTTTAACTTATATGCCTTTGCAATGAGTGCCTCTTGTTTATCACTTTATCCCTTGTATATGATTGTTATCTCTTTCTATGAGCTGCCAGATTGTAATGCTGCTTCTAGGTTTCATATATTGCCTGACATATCACCTCTTCGTCTTTGCATATTAACCCACAAATTATTAACACAATTTATTCTCGATTTTTCCCACTTACAGAACTTGCTACACATGCACTTTTTAATATAATGAATTGGTGAGGGATGACAAGGGAAGTTATCGTATTTGAACTGGGGTCAGAATTAATGAGGGGGAATAGTCACTCCAAAGAGAAGAAACTCTCGTTTCTTTAGTTTTGATTTTAGAACAACAATCTTGTGATATTACTTCTTTAGTTCTGGAGAACCAAAACAAAGCTTATACAGGTCCTCCAAGGCTCAAACTTTATAACACACAAGATTGACCCTAAAAAATAAATGGATAAGCCAATCAAATGAAATAAAGGCTACCAAAGCTTCTATTAAAGACTCAAAGAAACCCTAGGAATTGAGTTTGGGCCATGCTGACATATTGAAAAATGAATAAATAAATTTCCAAGCTGCTATGACAGTGCCTACTGAACAGTAGTGCTGACATCAAAATCAAACCACCAATTCAACACTTCAGGCTTATAGATTTAGCCCCTTGTATTTCTTATCAACTGTTGCTACTGTGAATGAATCAAATGATTATGCTGAAAACTTTTTTCGCAATGGTAGGAACCTGATGTTAAAATGTTAATGGTGTTAAGCTTTGTCCTGAAGTGTTCTAGGAACATTCTTTTCTCCCTTTTTAGAGCAGTGAGTTCTCCTATTTGTTACAGATGGGACTTCTATTTTTTGGACTTCTGAGTTCCAACAGTGACTTAAGATATGTGCATCATGGCCTTATGTGCAACTTTAATGAAATTAAAATTGTTTAGCATAACACTCTTGATCCATGAAGACAAATTTCTTTTCATGAACTCTGCTCAAGCTGCGATTCGCTCACACCATTTTATTTTGAAATAATTGTAGGAACTGATGATGATCTACCACCATCACATCAGAATAGAATACCTAGAGCAGGACGTATTGCTGGGAATGGAAGATCTGCTGTATCTTCAGTGCCATACCCTAGGATTTATGGTGAAACTGATATGGAGGCTCAAATTCACCAGCTTGAGCAAGAAGCATACAGTTCAGTTCTAAGAGCCTTTAAAGCTCAAGCTGATGCCATTACTTGGGTACTTTTTTATAATTGTTTTCATGAATCTAATATCAGTAAATTTATTTGATTAGGTTTAAATGTTTGGTATCTCAATGTATTTTCTTCAGGAGAAGGAGAGTTTGATAACAGAACTTCGGAAAGAATTGAGACTATCAAACGAGGAGCACAGAGAGCTATTAGGCCGGGTTAATGCCGACGACATCATACGAAGGATAAGGTCTGCATTCGTTGAGACAGATGTTGTTTATTTAAGAGATGGAATCTGTTACAAAGCTTCAGTTTTGTTTTTTCCTTCAATGATTATGTTCCTGTGAATGCCATTAGGGAGTGGAGACAAGTAGGAGTGCTGCAATCCGGCATGCTTAATACTGTTCATGATCCTGTGCCCAGTCCCACTGTGTCAGCATCACACAAGAAACAGAAGATAACGCAGTTGGTACCTTCACAATCCATTGGTGGGCCATCTCCACCATTTCACCTGCAAGCTGTTGCTCCCTCTCACCAACCATCTTCATCAGCCACTAAAGGAGGACCCATAACTAGCTCCAAGGGCAAGAAACATAAACCGGTGAGTTAGAATTATGAATATTTTAATTATAATTTTGAAGTCTTTGAAACAATAATAACTCTTTTTAGTCCACTTCTTTTTCTATTCAATTGGACAGGGTTTGCCTGGTGTGCCTTCTGTGAAGTCCACTCAGTACCCCTCCACAGGTCTAGCTGGCAGGGGTCAAGCTGTTAATAGAGTATCTTCTAGTGTAGCCCTTGTGAGTGAACCTGCTGAAGGGGCAACATTTGATCCATTAATTGGGAAGAAAGTGAGGACAAGATGGCCAGATGATAACAATTTCTATGAAGCTGTTATAACTGATTACAATCCAGTTGAGGTTTGTTTGGCATAGCATTTTGTATAAAGTATAGTTCATACTGGTTTTTAGCCTGATTTGTTCTATTCCTCATTAGGGACGACATGCTCTGGTCTACGATATTGGAACTAAAAATGAAACATGGGAATGGGTCAATCTTTCTGAGGTATATCCGCTGCTTGCTCTTCATGATCCAAAATGCTTTTTTTTAGAAAATTGAAGTTAAAAGGATTTTTAAAATCTTCAGATCTGGGTATGCAGACTTGTATGAACAACTTTCTATGTACTTAAGTAAGCTTGATCCTTGTTCTAATCTATGGCTATTCATAAATTAACTAAAAAGTTTCATCTATTTGTTACTGCAAGCTTCTCCGATGTATTGCAGACACTAAAAATGTTACAATTTGTTTAGCATATCTCTAGATCTGGATGTGAGGATTGCATTTCCATAGTTTGTGTAATTTGATAATTTGGCAGTTCAATGGTACACTGGTTTTCCTACAAATCCCAAACTTGTAACTGGTTGCAGAAATTCAATTTCTTCCAAACCTAATTGTAGACATGCATGGCTTGATTCTTTTGTTTTGCATTGGCGAAGCAGCTGTTCTGTCATTTATTTAGTATAGCAGCAGTATATTGTAATAGAAGAAAAATATTATAAACTTTAAATTCTTCTTTTACTTGCATATGTTCATACTATAAAATTTTGTTTTGTTTCTTCAATTAAATCAACCATTTTCTTCATGTTTAATAAGATAGTCACTTGGCCTTCCTCATATATATATATATATTGATTTGTGTTTATTTTGGTAGATTTTGCCTGAGGATATACAATGGGTAAGTAAGGACCCTGGAATTCCTCTTCGCGATGTCTATGGTGGATCAGGTCATGGGATGAACAGATCCGTAGGTCGTGATGGTGTGCCAGTTGCAGGAAGAGGTAGAGGTGTCGCTAAAGGTCAATCTAGAAAAGATTTTTTACCATCTCAGAATGGCATTGGAAAGAAAGAACTGGATGATATACAAATTCTTCACACAGATACCCTAGTCAAAGAGGTAAATGAAAATAGGTTGTCACCGTGTGACATTTTCTGTGCAAATAGGTATATCCATAGCAGGGAGTCTGGTTGTACAAACATTTACATTTTTTTGTTTCGATTTGGGGCAGGTGGAGAGGGTATTTGGTGGAAACCATCCTGACCCTCTTGAAATTGAGAAAGCAAAGAAATTGCTAAAGGTAAGACAGCAGCCTTGTGAGCATCCTCAAACATTTTTAATAACAAACCGCATAAGTAATTGTTAATTTTCAATACAGGAGCATGAGCAATCGCTTATTGATGCAATTGCTAAGCTGGCAGGTATATCTGATGGTGAAAGTGGTAAATTCTTCTTCTTTTACCTTATTATTTAGATTTTATTGTATTTCCATGGTCTTAATTTTGGAATGATGACATTTTATGAAGGGCCTGCTTCAACATTGCTTATATTTGGTGGCCAAAAAAAAAAGGCTTATATTTTACATTATCCGTCTTGTTTCCATAGTGACGAACTCCATCTTCCCTAGAATGGAAGTAGAAGATTACCAACACTATGAATCAAAAGCTGATAATGCTGTAGAAAATTGCATAAACTGTTTCTTTGATATTCAATATAAAACTGGTGCACCATCAGCAAAATTGTCTTAGATCTTGAAACTTTATGAAGGGCTAACGACTGCTAGGGCAAGCTTGTTTTCTTTGTTATTTGAACCGAGTATGCCTTGAAAAGATGGCTATATTTTGATTGGGCACTGATCTTTTTTCCCTGTGAAAATGCTTATATTAATTGACATCAAGAAAAAGTTGGTTTTATTGTAGCTGTTTTCCTGAATACTAGTGTTTGTCTCTTTACATGAAACAGATGAGGGTGGCCGCCAATTCGGGCAAGCAATGAATCGAACATGATACAAGAACCAGTTTTTGTAGGAAGCCAAATAGGTTATCTGATAGAATGGTCTGAGATGAATGAATGAATGAATGCATGCTTGAGGTGACAATAAGATTGGCAGCAGAGACTCTTGAGACGTTGAAGAACACCCGACTTTCCTGCTGGGAGGGTAGTTCCTTGTATAATGCACTTCCTAACTATGTTTTATATTTACCTCAACTGGGATAGCTCTAGGTTTGTGGCTTTGGATGGGTATTACTCTAAGATGGGAATTTTTTATTGTAGTTGTCCACTAATTTTTAAAGAAGGGGAAAAATCGCTATGAGAAGGTGATGCTTCATGTAACATCATTCAGTTAGCAATTAACGCGTGTTCATATATAATTTTGATTTCTTTTTTCGGTACCTTTGGCTTTGACGAAAGTGGCAACTCTCCCGCTGTTCGCTAAGAGAAGACAATTTTCCTTTTCCTTCCAGAAGAGATTACTTTCATAATATATATTGAATGTGAAGAGATCAGATCAGGACTCCTTAAAGCTATGGAGATTTGTGCTGTGTGCAAATGCCCATTCCCTGGCGATTGATGGTGGATGTCACGCAGCCCCAAGTCTCAACTAGATCTGATATGAGTTACAAGCCAGTTGTTGCCAGTCTCACATAGTCACTTGGTTTGAATCCCAGCTATAAAGAGACAGAATCCCAACTATAAAGGGGCAGAGGGTTCATAGTTTGACTTTCTCCCGAGTTACAAAATAGAGCGTACCATCTTAAATAATCATATTCTAATAAATGTTTATGAAGACACAGCTAATATCATAATTAACTGCGATATCAATTGGAAACAACTGTTAGGCTTTAAGTCTTACTCTAACATTCAAGGGCTAGTTGATATAAGTATATATATATATATATATATATATGTACACACACATTTGATATTAATTTAGAAAAAGCCTTGTTCATATATTTATTAAAATCCAAGCCCATGTACTCTTTCTCCCATTTAAAAGATCCCATACTAATTTTATTTTGATCAAAATTTGTTAACTTTGACTTTTATTATTATAAATATTTTAATTAATTAAAAGAATCACAAATATATAAACTATTTCATTCAAACCTTTTAAAAATATAGTTTTCATATTATTATTAATGATAAGATAAAAAATAAAAATTATCCAAGTTCAAACTTTTTTTTTTTTTTTTTGGTTTGAGCCCCAAAATAACGTTTCAAAAAAACTTTTGACCAACATATAAAGTCATCTGACAGGTGTTTTTTTCTTTTTGTGGGGAGTATATTGTATACAGGGCAGGTGTAAGTGATAGAATCATTAAATTGGTTAAGCACGCAATTGAAAGTGAAGAGAGATCAGAGATTTAGATACAAGAAATCAAATCAGAAATGGCGGCGGAAGAAGGGAAAAGAGCAGATTCACAGTTGTTCCAACTGCTTTCCAATTTGCTTCATCAGGTAATTTAGATGGATATTCCTTCAGTTTTTTTTTTTTTTTTGTTTATTTCCCTTTCCATTCCTAGGTTTGGGTCTTGGTGAATCCAAATTCACTTGATTCACCATCTGGGTATTACTAAAAATGGTTCCTTTGTCGATTTGATGAAATTTTATTATATGGGTACGTGTTTGCATTTGTTTTCCTGTACTAAATTCTAGGTTTACTTTTTTTTTGTTAAAAAAATGAAGACACTGAATTCTTGTTTTATTAAGGTTCCAAATTGCAATCGGTATTCTTATGCTATATCTCATTCCATTGGTACACGGATTAACGGGATATCACCCATATTTTGAAAATGATGGGGATATAAAATGTAATGGAAAAGCCAATAGCTGTTCTAAAACTGCTACTGTATTCCCTGTTTCACACCATTCTTTATGGTCCATATATATTTAGGTAGAAGCATTGACTAATCAGGAAGAAGTTGAATTGCGTTCGAAAATTGAAGCCCTTCTTTTGGAGGTTACAAAAGTTCCTTCCAAGTCTACACACGGCCTTGATGAGGTATTGTTTTCTGTTTTGTTATATCTCAAATGCTGAAACAGAAACTACTCTCTATCATCTTCCAGACTTGGTTTTCTGCAAAAAATAAAAAACGCATGCTGGCTGCTCACTTTGCTCTTTTCAATGTATTTTTCTGTCAGTTGGAAATTGAGAGAGAGTTGGACAAATTATCGGCTAAGTTGGATGGTGTGGATGAGATGATATCCTCAGCCATGGCTGCAGACCCCCAGGTGCAATCGCTCTTGAGTGGCACCGCTGAGGTATGGATGCCATTTATTACTGCCAATGCTGATGAGCGACGCAACTTTACAGCATCAATTGGAGCCGATAAGCCTCAGGTCCATGAGAAACGCACCAACTGATGTTTCACGAGTCACCACCCCATTCTTGATTCTGATAGTATTTTTTTTTTCCCCTTATGAGGTGTTTGGCTGTTTGGGAGGTGGGATATGACTAGAATATCTCTTCTATTGTTTGCATCATCTGTCCGGATTAACTATTTTGTTTTCTCTTGGGGAACAAACGAAGTTTCGTATTTTTATTTCAGGCCTACTTCCTTCCAGTTTAGCTATAGCCGTGAGGGTTTTTAGTAAGCCTACTACGGAAAGACGTATTTGGTTGTGACGCTTTACTCAGTCTTATGCTGGACCATAATCCTGGAAGCACTAATTCCGTGAAAGTCCTGCACCACATAGTAATGCATTTGCTGTTAGTAAAATATAAGGCTTAAGAGTACAAAACAATTTGAACTAGTAATCTTCCTGTATTTGTATTTTTGATTTCTAGAATGCTATATGAAGCAGGGCAGTTGACTCCTCCTTAGAGTAGTTGATTCATATCAACTTACAGAATGCATTCATGACTTGAGCAGTCGATATCTGTCAATTTTCAAAATGGGTCCTCCATCAAAGTAGTATACTCTTTGATAGCAGTTGATTGCCATGATTTAACTCAAATTTTATAAGATGCCTAGAATTAGGAATCGACTGGTTTGATTTTCAGCTATAACATTCGATTTCTATGCTAGCAATCGACTACTAATTATATAGAGATTATATTTAGCTTTTGTATGTCAAAGTGGTCGGCTTCATGCTATTGACAGTCGACTAGTTCTCATGAAAGTCTAAGGAAGTCGACTCTTGTGTGCATAGCAGTGGATTACCTACATGAACAATCTTTTTAATTAGAATTTTTGAGTCTAGAATCATGTTATTGATATTGAAACCTTACCTTAAGCTATCTATAGTTTAGTATGAATTTGTCTTTGATTAAGTTTTTACTTGACCATATTTTTTTTTATTTTAGAAAATATTTCTAACATTTGCTTTCTTATGTGGTTGAGAATTAAGTATCAAAAATTAAATATACATGCTCGCATATGTCGCAAATTAAAATTATTTTGTTTTACCATTTTATTTATGGCTTTTTTTTTGTTGAAATATTTATTTAATTTAAAAGAAGCAAAAAATGCAAAAGGTATAAAAAAAAAAAACCAAATCGGAGTGACGTGGATACATTAATTAGCATCTTATTCTCACAAAATATGTTTTATAAATTTTTTATAAAAAATTTTTGTGTGTCAGATTTACTTAATATTAACCTTTCAACAAAAAAATCGATGGTTATATATAAATATAAAATTAAATAAATAATAAATTATATATTTATATATATAATGGTTTGGAATAGATATCATAAATCTATTTTGGATACGTCTTCGATTTTTATAAGTAATCGACTTTGATTTAATATATATTTTTTATAAAAATGGTCCATATTTAATTGAAAGATAATAGAAATTTATTGGACTTAGATTGTTTTGTTATCAAAAGAAAAAAAAAAAAGAACCAAACACATGTTGTACATTAGGCACTTGAAAGTTACAACCTAACAACATGGACCCGAAATCTTAAAAACATCAAACATGATGACCTCAAACCCAAACTCTAAAATTGCTACACCTTAAGAATAAGGACAATAAATCTTAAAAACAATATATTTTATGACCTTAAACTTGAAACCTTACAAACATTACATGTTAAGAACTTGGACTAAAAACCTAAAATCTTAAGAATGTGACCTAAAACTCTAAAAAACATCAAATCTAGTGACGACAAACCTAAAATCTAAAAAATATAACACCTTAAGATAGAGATCCAAAACCTTAAATATACCAAACTAGTGACCCAAACATGAAACCGTACAAATGCTACACCATAAAAATGTGGACTCATAACCCTAAAAACAAGAAACCAATGACCCTAAACTTGAAACTATAAAAACAATACACCTTAAGAATAAGGATGCAAAACCCTAAAAATACCAAACCTGACGACTCCAAACTCAAATTCTTAAAAACATTACACCTTAAGAATAGGGATCAAAAACCTGAAAACACTAAATTCAAGGATCTTAAAGCACAAACCCTAAACATTAAACACTAAACACTAAAACTTTAAACCCTAAAAACACCAAAACTGATTACCCAAACCTAAAACCTTAAAAATGTTACAATTTAAGAGTTAGGATAAAAAGTCAAAAAACACTAGACTCAATGATCCCAAATCCAAAACCTTAAAGACATTACATTATAAGATCAGGAACCTGAAACCCTAAAAATAAAAAACCTAGTGACCATAAACCTAAAACCTTAAAAATGTAACACCTTAAGAGTGAGGATTCGAAAACTTAAAAACGCTAAACTTGATGAAACAAAACTTGAAACTGTAAAAAGATTATACCTTAAGAATGGTGACCTAAAACCCTAAAACCATTAAACCCGGTTAACAAAAACTCGAAAAGCTAAAAATTATAAACTCTAAGAATGGGACCCAAAACCCTACAAACACCAAAATCAATGACCTCAAACTAGACATCCCAACAAATTTACATCATAAGAATAGGGACACAACATCTTAAAAACCTTAAATCCTAAACTTAAAACTTAAAAACATCAAACTTGGTGACCTCAAACTCGAAACCCTAAAAATGCTACACCTTAATATCGGGATCTAAAACCTGAAAAATACCAAACTTGATCACCTTAAATAGAATAAAGTTTAGAATAAGAGTAATAGACATATATATATATATATATATATATAAACAAAAAATTACATAAAAATCAAGAAATAAAAACATTTTTAAAAATAAATCACATACATTAAGGAAACGAAAAAAATGTTATTTTTTATTATTCTTAATTGATTCTAATACTTTTGATAGAAAATTAAGAAAAATTCCTTACTTCAAGAGTATATAAGAAAATTACTATTTTTCTTATTATTTAATATAAAAAATTTCAAAAAAAAAAATAATACTTCAACTTTTTCTTGAGTTTTTTTCTTACTTTATTTTTTTAAAAGGATTAATGCTTTTATTCAAGAAAAATTGATACTTTCAACTTTTTCTCAAAAAAATAATTTTTTTTTGAAAATTTTATTTTTAAGAAAAATTGATACTCTTAATTTTTTTAAAAAATATTTTTTCTGTTGCTTTTGAAAATTTTTATTTACAAAAAAATTGATTCTTTAACCCTTTTTTAAAAATTTTGAATTTTTTTATTCTTTATTAATATTTTCAGAATGGAGATTATTCAAGAAAAAGAAAATAAATCATAAATAGCAAAGCAAGAAAAATTACCAAAGTTTGCAGCTTAGCTAAAAAAAACAGCTTAGCTCCACACTCAGGAATAGCTCAGAAATTGAGTGGCTCGGCTGGCTGCTAAAGCGGCTTAGAGTTGGACTGGAATAGTTGGGTTGAACGATGGGATCAGGTCACCCAATGGTTAATGCGCGTATCCTTGAAACGGGTCAAAGGAACCTAATTTCTTTAGCCAAAACGACATCGTTTTATTAATCCTATAAAAGCCTTTTTTAAGCTTTCCTCTTCACTTGACAGGTTCTCTCTCTCTCTCTACAACTTTCGCTGTCTCTCTTTCTCTCTCTAGGGAAGAACAAAAATTGGTCAGAACTCCACACGTTTCCAAATTTCGATGAAACGTAGGCGTCGCTGGTCGCCGTCGGCCACTGTTGCCGATGATCGTTCAAGCCCAAATTTCATTCAGAAACTTATTTCAGCCTCATTTTTCACGTGACGCAGTTAGTTTATCGCGAAAATGTCTCCAATTCCATGGATTGAGTTTTTGAAGATCGTGGATTCAACCTCTGGAATCTCTCTTGCCGTTGCTCCTTTGGCCACTGTTTGGCAATATGTTCTTCCCTTTTTCCTGGGCTATCTTGCTGCCGATTTGGAAGCCCCAAAAACCCCCTGTGAGAGTACCTACCCGAAACCCAGAGAAGGTTTCTTTGTTTCTAGTTTTCTTTTTGGTTTCTGACCTTACTTTCTTTAGCTTGGCATTGGCAGGGATTATTGAGAATGGATAAGCGTTTGTTGGAGATTTGATGAGGGTGATGACAAGTTTTGGGTGCGACTGGATGAGCCTCGCCTGCGGTACGGGCAATGGTTCAATGGTGTGGGCTTAGGTGATTATTCTGGCTCACTGGTTGTCTCGTTTTTATGTGATTGTGGTTCTTTTTGGGTTTGCAAGGAGTTAGGCTAAGGTGGTACTAGAGGCTCAGGTAACTGTGTCTGCGACTGGTGAACTTGGAACTGATTACTGATTGTTGGCAGTGATAGAGGTAATAAGGGGGGTAGGTTTGTGGCTTCGGCGTAGGTAATGGCTGACTGGTTTCTGGAGGCTTTAAGGTGGTATGAGAAGGGTTCTGGACCGCTGTTGGTGTTTATGTGCTAATGGTGAATTGTGGATGGTTACTGATTCTATCTGCAAGTTTATGGTTTCTTGAGTACTGCGTATGGTGTTGAGGAAGGTAGGTTTATGGAAATATTGGTTTCGATTGGGCGCAGAGGTTTTTGCAATGGAATTGGTGTTGAGCTTTTGGGTGGTTGCTAGTGGTATGGACAACAGTAGGGAATCAGTGGTGGAAAAGTTGATTGGATGTGTTTGTGATTGTGAAATTGTTTGCAGGATAGTTGGTGGAGCCTAGCTGAATTGGTGGTGGGGCTGGATTGATTGCAACGGAGTTTAGTAATAGAGCTATGGGGTGATGGCAATGGCAGAGAAGGCAAAGATGGGTGAAGATTGTGATCTTTCTATGATCCCGTCTCTGATATTTGGTGTAATCTATTTTTGCTTCCCCCTTTGGTGGTCTACACAACGGATTAAATAATGATGATGAAGATAGGATCTCCGTTTAAAAATTGAGCATCCTATCCCTTTCAATTTGGATAGCAATTGAATTTTAGATTTAATCCACCAAATCTTATCACTTGTTTTATCTTTTTATTTGAAATTTATTTTGTCATTTTATTTATTTTTAGAGTAGGGTGTCTACACACATGGAATGAAAGAGTCAAAAAAAGGAAAAATAAAAAGGAATAACAACTAAATCAAGGTTTATGATTACATCATGAAGAAAAGAACATTAGAATCAGAAAGCAATAGATGTTTGGATTGTGATTCAACTTCAGCGGTAGGGCCTGCAACCTACTTCCCCATTGTCTGTATCTACCAAAATAGATAAACCACATAAGACTGGTAATACTTATATTTTATTATGCTATAAATACAGAAAAAATGAAATAAAAAAAAGATGAAATTAGATTTGCAATTCTATAATTAAAAAAAAAAAAAAAACTCACATTATGCTTTTAAAGACACTTTATCAAACAGCTTGTTTACTAAAACTTGAGGAAGCGAAGAAGGAGAGTCTTTGCATGGGGATGGTCCCACTCCAATGATTCCCACCATTCTTTTGGATGCACGAGGATTTCCTTGAGAGAAGGAGGAGGAGATAGGTTTTCCTTTTCAAGGTTGTCAAGCAGGGGAAGATACAGAGGAATCCGCTTTAGCTTTGGACATCTCCATATATCAATGCTTTGGAGAGAATCACAAACCATTTCTCCATTTTTACTACAAATGCTCTTCAATTCTGGTAGATTCACCAATTCAAATTTCCTTAATTTGGGAAGGGTATATTTGATGGTACCCATTCCTTCTTCCTCTGCTACTATTATTTCCTCCATTTCCTTACAATCCCTAACAGTTATCTCTTCCAAGTTGTGCAGAACCCACTTAGCTCAGAACAAATTCTTTATTTTTCCACAACACACTAGCTCGATTTTTTTTTTTTTGGGAGGACATTGTGCCTACTGATGACTCTCCAACTATAGCCTTCAAATTCTGCAATTGTGTTAGTATTAGAAACTCAAGTGCTTGAAGTTGACACCCCGATGAAAAAATGGACTCCAACTCCTCACATTCCCTTATTCTACATTCCTTCAAATTAGATGCATCTTCCAATCCATAAATATAGTTTAAACTTCTCATGCCTTTGCACAAAAAACTTTTAATTGCTGAATATCATATGGAAGTATAATTCCATCTACAGAATTAATATCCAAATCCATAATTCCAACCATTTTACAATAATTGGATTCATAACATAAATCTTCGACAATCTCATAATCCATCTGGTAATTCACGCAAATGAAGTATTTATGAAGCCTTTTTCTCTGACTAACATACGTGTTCAAGTCACCCAAGTTACTAGATTAACCTGCAAAAACTTCCAACTTGTTCAGTTCCCTTATCTCTTCCTCTCCTGTTGACGCTGGATGTTGCCAAATACTGAAGACGACACAGTTTTGACAATAATCCATCGGGGATCTCTTTTAACCATAAGGTAAATCCAAGATTGAGATATCTAAGATTTACCAACATTTCAAAATCTTGAGAGATTTCTTGATTGAAGTTCCTCTAAGGTACAATTTCTTCAAAGCTTGAAGCTTCCATAAAGATGGCAAATATTCTAAACTGCTACAACCAGACAGCAACAATGCAGTGAGATTCTCTAAATTAGAGATAGAATTCGGCAAATTCACAAGAGGATTCTTAGAAAGATCAAGAATCTTAAGATTAGGAAAGTGCCCAAAGAAAGATTCTGGAATTTCATCAAATGAATTTTCTGAGAGTAACAAGGTTGTGAGCTTTTGACATTTTGGAGACTTCATATTTGGAGGAATTGTTGATATGGAATTGCCCATTAAAGAAACATTCTTCAAATCTTCAGTCCATTCTTCCTCATTTGGCAGCTCTTCCAACTGTTTACCAGCTTTTACCAAAGATCTTTTTCTTGTGATATGCAACGCAATATCTCTAACAACATCATGCATCTTTATATGTGTACCCTCTTCAACCCTTTCAAGCAAACAGTTTTCTTCAAGCTTCTGTAAAATAGAATAACCGCAATCCTCCATTGTTTTGATATTTCCCATTTCATCTATAAGTCCTCCCATCCAATATCCAATTATCTCCTCCTTTTGAATTTCACGATCTTCAGGGTATAATGCACAATACAGAAAACAATCTTGATCTATTTGTTGTAGACGATCATAGCTGAATTGTAAACATCCAAACACCTAATCTTTCACATCCTGGATGATTCTAATGTTACTTCTCAATTCATTCCAACCATTTTTCCATACACGAGGATCAGATATTCCCCTCATACAACCAGCTACTGTGACAATTGCAAGAGGAAGTCCATCACATTCTCCCACAATATCTTTCATAATTGGTTCTACGGTTGGATGAGATAACATGTCTTGTCCAACTTTGTTTAAAAATAACTGCCACGCCTCATCTGTAGAAAGACAGGGCACTTGGACTTTCTTACAACCCATTGATCGAACGACCTCTTCTGAACGTGTTGTTAACACTAATTTGCATCCATTATCTGCTTTTGGCTCAGGGATCCCGACTTCCTCAAGAGAAAAGCTGCTTCACACATCATCCAATATTAGCACATCCCTCCCTTGTTTCCTCAACATTTCTGATAACTTTGCTGCACGTATGGTTGTATCTTCGTCATCTTACAACTCTTCCTTCAATTGACATGCAATTTTCTTTTGTAACCTTTGAATATCAAAGTCCTGCGATACAACTGTCCAAATTACTCTGCTAAATTTGGTTTCTTCCACCAATTTATTATGGACGTCCTTCATTGTTTTTGTTTTGCCTATCCCTCCCATCCCCCATACTCCAATCTTTCTAATTTCATCCCCCATCAAGTATTGATAAATTTCTTCTGCTTTAGTAGTGCCTGCTAACTCTTCTGTTGGCAGTTTGACCTTTGTAGTTGAAGGATCATTAACCACCAAGCCATTAGAGAATTGACCTTCAGCATGTACTTCCTTCATTGCTTGAGTCGCTTCATCAACAAGCTTCCCTAAGCAAGAACGAAAGAGATATTTCCCTTTACTGATTTTATCACCAACACTTTGAGCATGACCAACCTTCTCCTCTACTTTTCTGAACCAACTTTCAACTTCCTGCTTTGGCTTTTTCCCAAAATGATGCTCATCTTGCAATTGTTGTTGAATATCTGCCTCCCTAGCTCGCAAATCTGCTTGAGCTTGTTTGAAATCATCCACATATTTGTTGAATTTTCTTTGGTAATTAAGGTATCTTTTAGCTGGACGGCCGATGAACTTTATAACTTCAAGGATTGGCCCAACAAGGTCAGACATTGTATTAGCTTTAATGTCCCTGCATCAAAATTGCCATATTGATGATTAATTTAAGAGTAGATTGATCAACGTATCAAGTTTATAAACTAAAGTTCCAAAATAAATGGATGAATTAGGAACCATGTCCCATGATTAAAAGGACATAAAATTGTGCTCCAATCCCTGTCCACAAACTCAAACTTTTCCAAATAAAATTTACTAAAACTACAGCATAATTCATGAAAATTACCTTATCACTTGAAGTAAATCAAGATGCGAGGATGTGGAGCTGCTGAACTGCTGGGAATCCCTTCTATACCAATTCGACCGATGGAAATCATTAATGAGAGAAATGGAGAAATCAATGTGGCACTTTCAATTATCAAAAACTCCAGGAGCTCACAAGGAAGAATCTCACTTTTGTGCTTCAACTTTTTTTGCTTCTCTTTCTTTATGCGGATCTGTAAATTTAAAAAGAAATACAATTTAAAGGCACACTGAAACAATCAAGCTTCAGCTGCTTCATTTTGCCTGGAGCTATCTGACGGTGGGAAAGCATCACGTGATGAGACCATGAGAGATTAGTAGAACATAACTCCTGAAAAGAATGGACAGCAAATCACTCCAGGAAAAGGAACAGAAGCTAAAGAAGCTTTCCGAGAAAGTCAAATGACTGTTCCTGAGACACCCCCATCTCCTGACCAGCCATATGATGTGGTATATGCTGGACTCAAGAAGGAGCTTGGAAATTGCATTGAAGTTGGACCAAGAAAACGTATTGCAAGAATGACAGGCAACAGAAAAACTGAACAATTAATAAAAGTTCACAATGGTGGTAGTCTTTTATTTGGTAATGGTGATAGTGGTTCAAGATCAAGTTCGGCTTACTCTGAAATCTGCTCATCAGCAGCACAACGTTTTGCACGGATACGAGAAGTTCTTGTTGAGCGCAGTGTGACATCAACTTTAAACTCTGGATTTTTGACCCCATGGTAAGTTTTCTTAACGTCCATTTTATCATTATTCATATAGCTCAAAGGGAGACAAGGTTGGCAGATTACCTCACAACAGTAGAACCACCGAAAGGACCAGATTAATGTCAGATTCATCCAACTTTTGCTTGAAACTTGAATTTACAACGTATTTCCTAACAAATTGTTGGTAGAATGAGTGGTTTAACCTTCCATACCTCAACTTTCTTGTCCTTCATTTATTTTACTTTTTATTATTATTATTATTATTTTGATATTTTGAGGTTGCCCGGATTGAACCTGATAATTGAAACTAAAAGTCTAATATTTTATCAACAGATCGTGTGACTGTTGGCCATTTTATATGAGAACGGATTGTAGTAAATTGCCATTCATACTTTTTTGTTCTTCTTTTTCGATCTTATCTAGGAAGTGAGTACTCTAATATCATATTATTGACTTCATTTTCACTTCAGTCGGACCTTTTTGCTGTTAATGATGAGAAATTCATGGACATTTTTGTTGCTCCTGGCGCCATTGATGTGCTGCAGAACGAACGCCAATCTCTTCAAAAGCGCCAGAAGATACTCCAATCTTGCTTAAACGAATTAAAAAATGTTGCTCGAGCACTTTGATGAACACAACAATAGTTTCTCCATGAAACTATGACCACTCCAATCTAAAACGATATTCCAAGCAAAGATTTCACATCTAGTGGAAAGAAAAAAATACTTCATTCCTGTATTTTCTTTAATGATGTTTGATATTGTAGCAACCATTTTTTTCTTCTGTGATTGTCATCACTCTTATAATTTCCTTTCAATGGTGTGTTGGTAATCATTTTCTTCCTTTAGAGATTGATGAACTTGAACCATCTAGAAAATAAAAATGTGGGGTTGGCTACTAATTTTGGCGATATATTCATGACATACAATTCATTTAATAATTCATATTTATACAGAAAATATAAAATATTTTTAATTTTTAGTAAATACATATATAATTTTTATTAAAATTTTAAATTATATATTTTTAATTTTTTAAAAAAATTTCATATAATATTATCATTTCGTGTTTAAAGTTAATAAGTTTATTTATTAATTGAGTTCAAATTTCAATGGCTTATTAAAAATAAAAATTGAAAATAAAACAAAAAAAATTATAAAGTATAGCCCACTGAAATGGAATTTCAAACAGTATTATAACTAAAATGAACATCAATTTTAGCTGTATTATAGCCTAGAAGAGCAGAGAAACTCTAACTACTTGAGCTAATTCTATTGAAAATAAAATTCCATTCTAGAATAGGCTTTCCTGAAGGTGGTAATTACTTCCACTAGTCCCCTGAAAAAAAAAAAAAACTTGTATTTCCTACTCTTTATCTTTTGACCGATGTGAGATAAAAAAAATTATAAATTTTGAAAAATGAATTTTAAATTTATTAGATCCTAATAGTTAAGAATGCTTATATGAAATAATTTAATTAAATTTTGAGTTTACTTGACAATTAATTCTTTGATCATTTGTGATTATTGTGAAAAAAATTTGTTGCACCTGAAGAAATAATCACAACAATACAAAAGTAATAGACAACAATCAATAATAAAAAACGTAAGAAAAATAAAGCACATCAAGATTTACATGAAAAACCCTTCAATGCAGAGAAAAAAAATCACGGACAACCAAAAAAATTTTCACTATCAAATAATAGGTATACAAAGTTCTTTTCTAGCTAAAATTAAAGTTAAACAATAACTAGCGAAACAATTTGAGAAATTTCATCAAATAAGTGACTCAACAAATACACCTTAGATTTGTTCCTGAAAACTTCAAACCCGCTCTTCACCGTTCAGAATGTAGAACTCTGAATCTTAAATCTCCTGACAAAATTTTAACTCAATCGGACCACGGATCGATTTTCGTTCAACTAACTCTCTCTTTTTTTTTTTCTACTTGATTTTCGACACACTCTTAAAATAACCCTACTTCTTTTTTATTAAATAACTAAGGTTTTATGTAAAATAAAAAATCAAAGCCCATAATTTTCACTTTATCCAAAATCACTAACATGAAGCTAAACCCCAATTTTCTAACAAAATTGATAATATACTTGATCTAATTTATTTTATAGCTTGGCAAAATCATTTCCTCATATTTTCTAGAATTGTATACGTCATTAATTGATAATAAAATCAATTGTCTACTATTCCAACGTAAGAGTGCTACCAAATCAGGATAATAAAATAAAATCAAATCAAGTCAATATACATTAAAGAAACACCAAATTGATACCTAATTCTTAAAATTTTTAAAGATTTAGTCAAGCGGCCGGTCAAACCCTAAAATTTTTTTTTTTTAAAGTTTCCTATGCTTAATTTACAATCCACATATGATTTGTCGATAATTAATAACCCAATTATAATAATCAAACTAACAAATACATTTCATGAAAATTTTCGAAAAATTTAATTCAACAACTTATTATGAACGACGATAATGAGTTTTAATTTCATTTTATCTTATTAAATATTTATGATAGGACGTCTGATTTGACTCGAAAAAAATGTATATTGACTTGGCTTTGGCTAACAAGATTTAAATTATTTTATGTACTTTTTTTTCCTCTTTCAGTTTGCTCCATTTGTGAATCTAATGGCTTTGATTTGATGTTGGAGTCAATGATTTTGTAGGAGCTTTGGGACAGCTTGATAATTGCTAGCTTATGGGAATTTTCTTTGTTGAAATGTTGGAATTGAGTTGTAAGTTTAGGGGTGTTTTGCAATTAAATCAATTAAATAAAAAAATAAAAATCAAACTAATAAATAAAAAATTAATATATAATTGAATAAATCAAACATAAAATTGAATCAATAAATTTTAAGCATTAAAAGAAACAAAATTTTCTAACATTATAAATGATCAAAACGTAATAATGTCGACGTTGAAATTGGAAGGAAAAGAATATATTTCGATAAAATGGGATGGAGACACTGATAAGATAGTGAATGGTTTTAAAGTGAAACTTAGGTTGATTCGAGGAATTTTCCGTAAATTAATGGTGAGAACTTGTAATTGATATTCTTTTTTCTAAAAAAAATAATTTAAAAGTAGATAAATTATTTAATTTTTTCAGTTATGATAAGATGTGTTATATTTGATAATTTAAAACAGGTGATTATAAATCATGCATTTAAAATGACCTTAATAAATGATTTTCGATAAAATTTAAATTAAAATTTTTTTTTTTAAAAACGAATTTAATCAATTGAATCAATCATTTATTTATATAATTGATATTTTATGATAGATGAAAAATCACTTTTTTTGTGTGTTTTTGTTGGCTGTGCTTTAATCGATCGAGGATTGTACGATTTTGAGGAAATTAATTTATTATTATTATTATTATTATTATAATTGGAGTATGTTAGGAACTCCACGATCCAGACAATATGATGAGTTTGGTTTGTTGAAGAAAGAATGTGATCCCTGTTCAAGAGGAAGCATTGCAGTGTTGGTAGTGGAACATTGGTCCCCCAACCTTCCTTTTCCTCTCTC
The DNA here is from genome assembly GCF_002303985.1 of Durio zibethinus. Next base: position 6,674,639 of record NW_019168270.1, read on the forward strand.
TCTCTCTTTCTATATATATATTTTTCTTACCTATCCCATTATATATGAGAATTTGATTCTCTCTTTCTTTTTTTTATTAATAATTTTATACATTCAGCTTTTAAATGTAACAAACGAATTTAAATAGCAACTATATATCTAATTTTTTTATAAAAATTATTTCAAATCATATTTTTTAAAAAGAGAATTATACACATTCAAATTTAAATTTTAATTCAATTGATTTATATAATTATTTTTAAAAAATAATATTTATCAAATCTAAAATTTAAATTTGAACACTTACAACATTTTAAGAATTATAGAGTTATTGTATATATTAGATTATAATTTTAAAAATTTTAAAATAATTTTCTATTACCTTATGATACATAAAATAAATTTTTTTTAATTCAATAAAGAACCCTCATGTTAGTAAGGATGCAACAATTTGAAAACTGGGATCCCATCATGAAATTGAGAATCCGAACAGATTCATTTAAAAAAAGTTTAGTGTTTTAACCCAAAAAAGAAGTTATAATTATCTTTCTTTTGCTTATGAGTTATGACATAACGTATTATTCGTTTAATACATTAAAAGACATGTGATAGAAGTCATGAAATGATGTCAGAGAATTTTTAGTTTTGTTCTTGGTTCTAGAGGTGTTGATAAGTTAGGCATTGATTTTTAAAAATTTTGATTCGATCTTGATCTAGTTCATTAGGCTCAATAAATTTTAAAATTTTAAAATGTAATTAAAATATTAAAAATTATTAAAAATATATGTTAAATTAAAAAAAAAAATTAAAAAATTTATCCATAATTCAACCCTTGTACAGGTTTATAGATTATTTTTCTTCATAAATTAAATATATTTCCTCTTCAAAAAAAATAGTAGGATGTTGTATTGACCCTACTCAAACCGATGATCAAATAGTATTTCAAGGCAGGATTTTTACATTAGATACTCCCTCAATTCCTATTTGTTTATCTTATATTAATTTTTACGGAATTTAAAAAAAAATTGATTTAAATGTATTTAATATTAAAATTAATTTTTTTCATAAATTTTTTTTTACATTCGATATATATTTTAGATAAATTTACATTGCAAGTTATTAGAAAAATATGTAGTAAAAAGATATAACCAAATATCATATTTAGAGGATTAAGATACAAGAATCAATCCTATTTCCTCTCCCAATATACAAAATTCATCCCTCTGTACCTACATATATATGATGTTGGTTTGTAACAAAAGCTCCCCGACACGAATTTTTATTTAAAAAAAATCGAATTCAACATTTTTAACAAAAGTAGTAAAAAAAGGGAAATTTAAAGTTTTTTTTTTGAAAAAAAAGATATTTTGAGGTATTAATACTTCGCAAAATATAAAATTACAATTACATTTTCCCTTTGTTTTAATATTTCGATGATGAAATTTCATGGATTCACAAAGGGCATTATGTTAATAAAGTATGAAACAAAAGAACTTTTTAAGGCATGAACTCACGTTTGACAGAATCAATCTAATTGTGCCACATCCACTAAAATGCATCTTCAATTTGTATTGGACAATGAAATATAGGAGCCTAAAAATGCCAACACTACAAAAATTTGTTCTTCTTTGGTGGTGGTGGTGGTGTTGTGGTGTTGCATAAAAAATGTTCCCATCATCTCCAATCCCATCAACACTTCAACACAAGAGTCTATGTAGTTAGGGCTCTGAAGTCAATGCCCAATGCCAGATATATTTCAATGGATTTTGACACAGGTGGCATTGATGCTGATGGCCATAGGAAATTCCATATTCAACCACTACCCTTCATCTTTTCAGTAATCCCAAAACCAATTGGGTTTTTTTTTTTTTTTTGGATTTTTTATCTAAATTCTCAAACACCAAGAAGAATAGAAGTTCAATAGAGTGAGAAAGTAGTTTTAAAAAGGGACTAAAATAATAATGAGAGAAAAGCAGAAAGAGAATACACTAACTGTAGCCTCTTTGTTGCTGCCACAACACAGGAAAACAAAACAAATAAGCAACTTCTTCTGATCATCTCATCAATCAAGCCTTGTTTTTCACTCATCATCTCTTCTTTCCCCTCCAACCAAACTAACCCCAAAAGTCTTCCTATTTTCTTTCCTTTCTCTTTCTCTTTGAGGGTGGGGGTGCTAAAGAGATCGCCCATCAATGGAGAATTCAAAAAGGTCATCTCCTTTAAGTTCCCCACATAGCAATGCAAACAACAGCAGCAGCAGCAATGGGGTTGTCCAAATTCACACCCCACCTCTAACACCAATTCCCATCTCCAGATCTGAAACCAACCCTTACCCAACAACCTTTGTCCAAGCTGACACAACTAATTTCAAACAGGTTGTCCAAATGCTAACTGGCTCATCAGAAACCGCTAAACAAGCTTCCTCAAAACCTCCAACACAACAACAAAACCAACATCATCATCTTCAGCAACAGCAACAAGATCCACTGTTACCATCAAAATCATCTTTTCCTATACCTCCCATCAAAACCAACTCTCCCAAAAAACCAAATTTCAAACTTTATGAAAGAAGAAACAGTAACCTGAAAAACAGCCTCATGATCAACACTTTTCTTCCTACTAGTGTTGCAAATTCACCAAGGAATGCAGAGATCTTGTCTCCAAGCTTGCTTGACTTCCCAAAGCTAACTCTTAGCCCAGTTACACCATTAAATGAAGATCCTTTCGACAAGTCTTCACCTTCTTTAGGGAATTCATCAGAAGAAGAGAAAGCTATAGCTGAGAAACGTTTTTACTTGCACCCATCACCTATGTCAACTCCTAGAGACACTGAGCCTCAGCTTTTGCCACTGTTTCCAGTTACTTCACCAAAAGTTTCAGGTTCTTCTTGAGAATTTGAAAGTGATTATGTAATTAGAGGGCGATTTGTCAAGAGGATTAATAGGTTTTGGCTGAATTTGAGTGAAAAAAAAAGGGTAGAGGATCTTTCTTCAATTGTATGATTTTATCTCCCTTTGATTATGGTAAAGGTCTTCTTTTCAACTATCTTCTTTCTTCTTTCTTTTTGGATTTTGGTTTGGTAGTTAAACTATAAAAACTAGATGAATTCTCCATAGACTATATGAGAAAAATTACAACTAATTTCTCATTAGTTCTTTTTTGTTTTGCATAATGAAGAAGTCAATTTCTTTCTTTTGGGAGGTTGTAATGGCCAGGAAGCCAAGTCAGTTACTGCTATCTATCCTTTTGAGTAATTTGACTTTCTTGAACTAATCTTTTGGCTGTCCTGCCTTTTGTTTTTATGAAAATGCAATAGTAATTCCTTTCAATGTACAATCAAAAGCAAGTCAGCTTGGTAGCTCTTTTCTGCTCAGAGGGTTTCAGAAATGAAAAAAATTCTTGTCTCAATTACCCCCAAAGTCCAAACCATGACAGTTGTTGTAAGAATGTTTATTTCTCCTTTGATAATTGAGTTTGTATAGCGAAAGAGAAAGGGAAAGGCCTTTTTTTTTCAGAAATTGAAGGAGAGTCACTTGGACAAGGAATACATTTTGGCTGCATTTAATAATGGACCAATCCACCATAGTGAAAGAATTAGGATATCCATTAGAGTCCAATTTACAGGAAAAATTGTGGGTGCATTTTCTTTTAAGAAAAAAAATGGAATTTTTGAAAATTTGGTTAGTTCTAAGACTGCTTTATCTTTGTAACTTTATTCATTGCTGTATCCAAACTTAGCAGTTGTTTATTAATAGCAAACCAGCTATCATAAAAATGGCCCACAAAAAGCAAAGGAAAAAAGATCAAAGATGTGTCCTCATATTAGATCCTCTAATCTTTTTCACTTTCTACACCAAAATGTTAAGTGGAAGGCAAGCAAAAGAACTATCTTAAAATTAAATGAAAATAGTACAAAGGCATTGCCATTGCAGCCTTTTTTTTTTTTTTTTTCTTTTATTGGTTTTTTTTAATAAAAATTTAGGGTGAGGAAGGCATTGCATCTCATATTAAAGGCACAATAGCATATATCAGCGAGAATTTACACATCGTCCATAAAAAAATACGGCTGGTAACAGAATCGAACCTAGGCCTTACTAAAACTCTTTCTTCCTTAATCGCTTTTCTTAACTATCTCCACCGGTTTTAGCTTGGTTTGATCTGTCCCAACAGTACTGAAAGTGCAGTTAAGGATTTTTTCAAGTTATCAAAGGCTAGGTAAGGTTGGTAAGAAACTGTGAAGAAAAAGAGATTAATGACCCACACATGTAATTTTCTTAGAAGAAAACAAACAGCAGTCTTTGCCATTTAAATTTGATTTGGTATGCAATCATGCAGCATGGTTCATTTATCTCTTGTTTTTTTTTTTTTCCTTTTTAATCTAGTGTTTTTCTTGTCCTAGAGACATCAGTTATCAGAGTTCTTAAGCAATGGGAACATACAAAGCAGGCCAAAATGGAAAAGCAAGACTTTTGTTGTGATTATGATTGAAAATGAAGTTAAAAGAAAGAAAAAACCAAAAAACTGCAGAAAAAAGTTGTTACTTTGTCATTGGTTGAATCCCAACACTTCTTGAACTAGACAAAGATCTGCCAGGTCATATTTTGTACCAGTTGAGACTCAAGTGGGATAACTTCTGGTTAGCTGTTTCACTTACTTGACAAGTGCTACCCTAGGCTAGTTTCTATAACTAGAACTTGTATTGTCTGAAGGTAAATTTGTCTTTGAATTTTTATTAAACATTGAAAATTTTAAATTAATTTAAAACAATTTATTTACATTAAATTTAATGAATTGATAAAATAAATGAATTTAAAATTATTGCTACATTAAGTAACAATAATTTTTTTAATTGGAATTTAATCTAACTCTATTTCTATACCAATTATCTCAAATTTAAAACAATTGAAATTTAAGTGAACTTGAAAATTTAAAATATGATATAGTGATAAAATATAAACATAATATAAAAAATAAATACGAAATTGATATGATTTAAATTTTTAATAATAATTGTTTAAGGGTTTAACAAAATTAAAATATATATTTTATATTTTTATATCAATATAAATTATGATATATAATATTCATATAAAATATAATATAAATATATAAATTTTTATATTTTATTCAATACAAATAAACTAATCGTCAAATGTCGAAATAAATTAGAAATCATCTCAATTTGATCCAAATACAACAGCCATGATAATAATGGGCTCTAAGCCTAAAACCCAAACCAAGAAGCATTTCTCCTTCTCAAATCAAAAGCCCAAAACAAATCAGAAACTCGTTCTTTCTTCCCTAAATGAAACTGAAAAAACAGTGAAACCGAAAAAAAAGGGAAAACCCAGATCCTAAAACCGTTCTTTGGAAGCCATGAAAAGAGCTCTGTTGAGAAGCATTTCACTCACTGCTCGCAATTTTCGTCACTCTTGTACCAAAACCAACAAACACGCAGTTCAGTCATTCACCCCACTAGCCTCTTCAACTCGGTCTCGACTCAGGTTCTATTCGTCCGAATTGGATTCTCCTGATGAAAAAAGCCTAACCCAGCTGCTGAATCTCCTTCATTACCTCAAGCCCATGTCAAGGATGGTTGAGGATGTGAGTAATAAAGGTAAGAATTGGGTAAAAAAAATTGAATTTTTTGGGTTCCTATTTTTGGTAATTTGTTTGTGGTATGTTTGTTTGGATGATGAGAAAAGAAAGAGAAAATGAATGAAGAAGTTTGATTTTTTTTTCATTAGTCTGTTGTGTTCGTGTTCTTAGTTTGGTAAAAAGTTTTAAACTTTGGGTCTGAGGATTTAATCTGTGTTTCTTCTTTCCTGGAATTTTCTTTTTGCTTTGGTAATTATTTGTTTGGATAATGAGAAAATCAAGTGATAGTTTGTTTCTTAATTATGTAATTTAACTTTGTTAGTTCTTTGGTGGCAGAGCTGAAAATGCGAATTGAGAAATATTTTGAAGGGGATGAGGAGGCACTCCTCTCAATTCTCGAGGCCATTTTGCGGAGAAAGTTGGTTGGGAAGCATGAGGAGACGGATGATGAGTTGATGGACGAAATGGTGATGCAACCAATTGACGTTGTGGGGGGACAAAGAGTTTGAATCAGATTTTGAAGAGTTGTACTCGACTGATGAAGAGATTGATGATTTGTATGATGCCAGGGATATAGTCATGAAGAAAATGGTCAAGGATGAGTACTTTAACATGGATGATCAGAAGTGGGATGAGATGATTAAGGAAGCGGTTCAGCATGGATATCTTAAAGACACAAAGAAATGTGAGGAGATTCTAGAGGACACGCTTAGCTGGGACAAGCTCCTCCAGGTTTGTCCTAATTTTAACATATCATCATGTGTCCTTTTTATGTAAGGCTCTCTGGTTCTATAATACTGAATTGCTTTACTCTGTATGGTGGACTTGTAAATCTCTGCTAATTATAGCTTTTCATCTACAATACTGGTAGATCTGAGATTATCAATCCATTAGGGAAAGAAAAAAGTTGGGTGATCATTTGAAATGACTTGGATCAAGGGATAGCTAGACTGCTAGAGTAGTTGTTGTAGTTTCAGACCATCATGAGTCATTAAACTTTGTCTTGTTATAGTTCTTAATGTTATGTCAATGATAATTGAAACTATTAAGAAGAAATTTTTGAATGAGTGACTGAGGTATGGCATTATGCAAGTAGTTACTTGTTTTTAATGTTCTTTATAAATGGATGTTCACCAGCTGTGATTTAATTTATGTTGGCCTGATCAGATGAGATGAAGAAAAAGGTGGAAGAAAGGTTTAATGAGCTAGGCGATATGTGTGAAAGAGGTGAACTTGAAGTTGAAGAAGCTTATGAGCTATTCAAAGAATTTGAGGATCAGATGGTTATGGAATATGGAAGGATGATGGAAGCTGAGGGCCCTCCAAAATTTGATGAGACTGCTGTGCCGGACATGAAAAAGAACTTGGATGATCCACCTGGTGAAGGGCCAATCCTTAGGTGGCAAACATGGGTTGTCTTTGCTCCTGGTGGTGATGCATGGCATCCCAAAAACAGAAAAGTAAAGATGGCTGTTACAGTGAAGGAGCTTGGGCTTTCAAGGCATCAATTTCACCGGTTATGAGAGCTTGTTGGGAAGAGATACCATCCAGGCAAAGATGAACTCACAATTACTAGTGAGAGGTAAAGATACTGCTTTTTTCTTTCCATATGACTTGTGCCTCTTTTCATATTTCTTTGTCTTTATATTGGCCTTAACAATCTTCTGAAACCCCTGCAAAGCCGGTGCTGTGTAATAGAAATGTAACGACTTCTTGCACCAAGTAAACTACAATAAATTGTCCTAAAAGGAATCTGAACTATGCAATCTGGTAATAGGTCTCAGAAAATATGCCTTAATCATTAAATAACAATGTTTTGTCTGTTCGGATATGATTGATAGACTTATTCTTTGCATTTCTCATTCTTTGGGGATTGTTAAATTTTTTTTATTCACTGTTCCATCTTTCCAGGTTTGAACACCTAGAAGAGAACAGAAGAGATTGCCTTAGAACTCTTTTTTCTCTCATTGAGGAAGCCAGTAAAGCTAACAAAATGGCAGAGGAAGCTCGCACTTCATATGTTAGGAACAGACTTAGAGCCAATCCAGCATTCATGGGGAGATTGCGTGCCAAGACTATGAGATTGCGAGAATCTAAAACTCTGAATGCATAAGAGTTTGATCTGCAAACTCAACTTGGGCAATTCAGCTATGCAGAGAAGCTTACTCTTTGCATCGAAGCTTCCCTAAAGGTTGTTGGTGAAACAATTGTTTATGCTGGAATTAGTGTATTTCTATTTACCAAATACAAAAAGAATCAGTGTATTTCTTATTTGCAAATTTCGCTAACCTAACCAGAAAATTTTCATTTATTTGTAAAACAATGAATAAACTCTTTGATGCGTTCCTTGCTATTTGTTCCTAAACTAAAAGGAGGGGATTTAAAGAAAAATCAAAATACACCGTATATAATTGGAGTGGGGAAGAAAAATAAACCATTTGTGGAAGTGTGAATTAGAGTTTTAATTTTAATTTCCTGGAAGTGTTTGGTTACAGAGATTAAACTATCCTCCAACGAAGCTTATCCAAAAACCCAGAATAAACCCCCAGTTGAAAAGATAAAAAAAACTTGCTTCTATAAGCTGTATGTTTGCAATTTTTTTTTGTTTTATTCTTAGATTGTGATTACAAAAAAGGGAGAGCTTAGAGAAGATAATATTGAGACAAAGAAATGAGTTTTCAGACGGTTGATGAGTCCTTGCCCGCTAAGCTAAATTTGTTCAATAGTGTCAAAAGAGATCTATAGGTCAAAGTCTTTCTCACCCATTCTTGATTCAGAGTTGAGTAATTCATGGGGCAGTTGGGCAAACTTGATTTGAAGATGCAACATGTTTGTGGTGATTCTCTTGAAGATGGTTGATAATGAAGGGGCTAGAACTAATCGAATTAGATGGAACTACCCGGAAAATGATCATCTAGGCCAAGTAGAAGTGCAAAAACTCCAGTCTAGGCCTAATGGTTCTTCCATAATGGGTGGTTTCTTTAGAGTTACAAAGATTTTTATTGCAAATGAGACTCACTTAAGTTGATAAGATTCAAATATTTAATTTTGAAGATACAAGTTTGAACTTCAGTACTAACAATCTTTTTTGGTAAACGATTTGTAAATTCAATATAAATATTTTTTTAGGCCTGCAGTCTATTATGATATGAACTTTTATGTACCCAAAAAAAAATTTAGCATTCTACTAAGCCAACTTTTACACTATAAGTCTCTTCTTTTGTATCAACTAGACTTTATATGGTTTCCCCTTCCAGTGGCATAAGTTTAGAAATATGTACTACTATTTGTCAAGCCTTGAAATGTGTATGTATCTCAATCAGAAGTGCAGAACTGAAATATTTTCAGGTTCTTTCTTTTCATGAGCTGAAACAAATATAGGCACATACAAGCACAAACATTCATCAGGTTTTCCAAAGAATTAGGGAAGGTAATTGGTTTTAGAAAAGAGCTGTTTAATTTGGAGGTGAATTTCAAAGCTTGTAGTCATGAAAACTAGTTATTGAACAACCTAGAGTTTAATTTCGTTGGTTTATTTGGTTATTCTAAAAAGACATCTGCAAGGGTTGGTTTGGAGTTCAAATCCAAACATCTACAATCCCTTCGATTTCCACGCTGTGGCCTCTTATGTGAAAGGAAAAAAAAAAAACAAAGGTTATCGTAATATTTTCTCTTTTGACCAGAATGGCAAAGTACTAAAAAGAACAAATAAAAGCTAGTTCTTCTTGCCAAATTTCCTTCCTTCAAACAAAACATAGGAATGAATGCAACTTATTATGTTGGTTCTTCTGGCTGAAAAACTTTCCTATCACTCTGGAATCTAAAATCTTTATGGCTTGCTTAGATTTGACGCAACTAGGTATCTTGTATTGGTTCATGGAAGCTCCTTGGGACACATGGTAATCCATTAAGGCATCAAAAGTTCCTTGTTTTACCACCCTAATTTCCAAAGGTGCAATTACATAGGCTTGGATAATTATAACATTTCAAAATGAAAAACTAGGGCAAATTTCGCTTTCTCCATCCGAATTTGATGGACATTAAGCTTATATTACATGCAAGCAACTATAATCTTGTTCGCAGCTTATTTTAGTAGCTTAATAACTAACACAAATGTCCCTTTTATCTGAAGAGAACAATCAAGAAAACAATGGCTGAAGCTGATTCAAAAAACTGAAGCATCTCAGATTCAAAGATTGCCTCCGCAAAAAATTTACTATCACTGCATATTGCCCTTGTGGCCTATCCAGGTAATCTCTGATTCTCTGGTTCTTATATCATCTTTCCAGGGAGATTTGGTTAAACAGACCGTAGAGTACCCTGATCTCGTTCTGCTGAAATGTTAATCTTCGTCCATCTCCTATGAAATGTGATTAACAGGAGGGCGGCGAATTGGCTCGAAAGTCCACATATTAAGCCTATCCATAGACCCTGCACAAAAAAAACACAGAAGGAATCAATTAGCAAAAGAAAGAGAGAAAGAAAAAACAGAGTTTTCTGATGTATTTTTTTAACTAGAATCATATTTTCCTCACCTTAGCATAGAACTTAAACTTAAATCCAAGAAGGGCTGCAATTGGCATGCCAATGGCGTAGAATGCTGCTAAGTTAGTAACTACAACCAAGTGCTGCCAACCACAACCTCTTGCCACTCCTGAAACATTAAAAAAAAAAGAAGACACTAATATCAGGAACTTGAAAACTACTAAAGGGCGAACCTAGAGCTTAGCTCAATTGATTCATGTAACTATCTTAAAATGTGACATTCAGCAGGTCTGAGGTTAAAATTCTCACACCTGCCACTCAACGTCTTCCTTAATCCTTAGGCTGCGGCCTCCTTTGTTGTACCAAAAAAAGACTTCTAAAGGACAATTTGCTAGTCAATGTACAAAAAGATAGAAAAATTGGATGGTTTCTGACCTGAGAGGACATTTTGAAAACCATCTACTGCTATCGACATTGCAAGAAATGGTGTCATTGAGGCAAACTCTTTTACCATGGAAGAACTGTCAGTGAAGAAACCAGCCCAAATATTATGACCAAAGACTAAAGCAAGGACAGCCACAAGAGCAAGAAGAACAGCGAGCTTGAGAGTAACAGCCATAGCATTCTTAGCTCTGTCAGGTTTTCCAGCTCCCAACTCATTTGACACCCTTGTGCTGTCAGAACAGGTTTCATTATCTCAATATCGATAGCTTGAGAGATTGATGAAAAATATTAGAAAAAAATTCTGCAAACTGACCTGGCTGCAGCACTAAGGCCATAAGTAAAATTGAAGGCAATAGCTTCTGTATTTACGCTGGACGTCATAGCAGGAGAAAGAATCAACCATTGAAACTTAAATCAGGTGAAAAAAATCAAACAGAAAGAGAAGCAGTATCCTACCACATTGCTATCAGTGAAGTAGTTATTGCTGAATTTGGCATCAATCCTGCTAGCAACACGAGAAGTTCAAAAGCCCAATACTCCAGACTGGCAAAATACGGAAAAACATAGAAGTTAATAAGATAATGTTGCCCTGGTGTCCTAATACCCATACTAAACTTATTGTACTTTTTAATTTGAAGGTCTCATGATTTTATTTATAAAAAATTATCTTACAATTATAAGTTTAAGTCTTTACATTTATCATTGCAAATCCTTTAAGTCTTTACATTTATCATTGCAAATCCTTATAACATCCCAATATGGGATTGTGATGTTATAGAAATGATCAAATTTTGGAAAACTCACCACACCATTGCTGCAGATGGTAGGGCTAATCTCAAGTCCGTAACGATATAACGAAATGATTCAGAAGAAAAACCTTCCCATGTGTGCTCAAATTTCTTTGACCAAACTACATAGATTGCCAAGAAAAGAAAAGATATCCATAAAGAGACTGAAGCAGCCAATGAAGCACCCTTGAAACCAAGACTTGTCCAATTAACAAAAGTATAAACAATGCCAAAGTGAAGGGCCAATGGCAGCCCTGAGAACAAGACTAGGGGCATAACAATGCTTTGTGTTTGAAGAAATCTCAAAACATTTTGTATAAAACCGAATGCAAACACAGCTGGGATGAGATACTTAATGTAGAGATCAGCTGTTTTCGCAATTGCAGGCTCCTGATGAAGCAAGATTAGTATTGGCTCAGTATAGAACCAAAAAATGGATATAATAATTGAGAAAAGGCAAGAAATTATGCAAGAAGCTTGTAGGTAAATTCCCAGCATCTTGTAAATTTTTGCACCAAATCCTTGACCACAAAGAGTCTCCAGTGCTCCACTTAGTCCTATCTGAACACAAGAACAAAAAAGGAAAGCACTGTTTAAATATAGCAAATTAAACCTGCCTAAATGGACATACAGAATGAATGATTCTTCAAATTTGAAACATAATTATAGTTCTAATCCCATATACTCGGTCTTGTAAGAGTTATCATGGAATGTTAACGTGTGGTTCAACTATAAGCATAAATTAATAACTCATAACAAATAAATATTACTTGAAATACTTCAAATTGGCAAAAATGATTTTTATCCCTTATATCAAAATCCAGTTTCAGATTTATTAGTCTTTCACAGTGTTACCTTAGAATCTAAGCCCAAGGAATTAAAATGAGCACTTACCAAAATGCCTAAATTAGAAATGTGAGATTGGCATGCGAGCTTTGAAATAAATGGTGTTTATAACTTTTTATAAAGAAAAAAAAAAAAAAACAGATTTTCTAATTTGAAGTACTTAAAATAATATTTATTTATTTATTATGAATTATCAACCTGTAAGTATTCGGATATACTATTAACTCGATTTTATAAAAATTATCACGAAATTTTAAAATGGCTCAACTATAGCCACAACTTTAAATGTGAAATGACTACCAATCCAGAGTAGCAGTCAAGGCGTGACTGTCAGGATACTGCCGACAATTAATTTTCCAATAAATAGACAGTGACCTATGATGTTTGGGACCAGCAACTAGAAGACAATTCTGACACAAAACGCCAATGGGAATTATTTAATAATCCAAAAATTATAATCCAAAGTACAACCGAATTAATGGTTAAAAATTTTAATTTTTATATTTTTAGATGTTTGATTTAGTGATTAAAATTAAAATTCGAATCTCAGTTTTTTTTTTTTGCCCCCGCAAATAATAAAAGAAAAAAAAATTTCAACTTCTATGCTATTTTATCTTGCATCTGTATGTCACACGTAATGCATAATTGAGGACTCCCTAGCGTTTCTGTTTGCCAGTGATTTCCAAGCATAGAAAAATACCCTTTTAATTTCTGTATCGATATAAGATATAGATATGAATGATTATGTTTTCTTTGTGCCAAAATTTGACATTTGTTGCTTAATAATTACATAATTTGTTAATAAAGTGTTGATTTCATTAGTGCTACTTATATTAAAATCGAACACTCTAAAATTATATTTGATTAATAGAGATTGACTAATAATTTATACTTCAGTTTAATTATTTATGCAATTATTTTAAAAAAAATTTAATAAATTTAAATTTTGAATTATAATATTTATAATTTCTTCATTTATTCTCGAAGGAGGATCTCCTGTTACCAAAAAAAAAAAAAATTGAAAAGCAAGCAGTTGGTGTAAACTTGAGAGTAAGAGTTACCATGAAAGCGAAGCCGGTGACAGTGGCCCAAGAATTGGCAAGAGTGGCACCAGCAAGCTCAAGCTCACCAAGGTGACCGGCAAACATGACAGAGACCAAAGTAAAGGCATAGTAGAAGACATTGGTAAGGATCATTGGTAGTGCAAATAAGACTTGTTTCTTCGCTTCTTCTACATCTAAAACTTTTCTCCAACAGCTTCTTTTTGTATTCTCCTCTTGTCTATCCGAAGTTTCTGGCAACAGTGCAGCGTCCAGGCTTGTGTCTGATGCCATCTTAAGATTTATATTCTTTTTCTTGGGATGCTGTTGCTTCTTTATATTCTTTTCGAAGACTCTTTATTGCAGAATTATGGTTGGCAATTTAGCATTTCAATCTCTTCAAAGAAAGTTGAATGGTTGTTGGGATCGATGGATCAAATCCCATTGGAAGGACAATAATTTGGTTCTACTTATCCAAATACTTTGACTCAATAAAATAATAAAATCTTTAAATCAAATCAGACAATACAACATTAAAGCACGTGAATTTATAGTGGGAGCTACCTCTTTAAGCACGCGTGAAAACTACTTCAAACATATTTCCATATTGGAAGACAAATCCACGAGAGATAAATGAATTCCTATTTGAAAGGTTGTTTTGAAAACACAAAAGTAGAAGTTGAGAGTTTGTTATTGGGCAAGCAACTTCGAGAGGTTGATTGATTCTCTTTCACAGATTGCAGCATTTATATTTCTCATGATATAGTTGACTGTAAAAGTGAAAGAATCATGCCAACAGATTCATGAATTGTTAATAAAGTACTTAACTTTTAATTTCAGTAATTAAAGTATGAATTATGATAATTTCAATTATCTAAAAAAAATTGAAATAATTGAATCTAAAAGATACACATAATCATATCATTATATATATATATATATATAACTCAGATATTTTAAAATAATTATCCAGTCTTTTACACATAAATTCCAAAATTTATATCTCATATTTTTATTATATAAAATAAAATAAACTTCTAGTTGTCTAATATTTATATGTATTTTTTACTTTTAATTTTTTTATTTATATTTTTTAAAACCATCATTTATTAAAATTTATTGAAACTTTTGGTTTCCTAACATTTATGTTTTTTATTTTTATTTTTCTTACGACTTATGATTTTTTTTCATCTTCTTTTTAAAGATGAGATAGTTATATAAGTGTATTTATATTATATTTTCTTTTCCTAATCAGAATGTTTGTTTTTTATTGTGTTTGTATTTTTATAATTTTATAATTTATATTTTTTAATCATGATTTATGATTTTTTTTGTTTGACATTTTAAGTTTTTTTAGCTGATTGATATATTTCTTATTCTTTGCATTTTATTATTTTTTATTTTTGTCATGATTATGATTTTTTAACCAATTACAGTATACCACGATTACTAAATTGACTTTTGAGAAAGAGAATTGAATGATCAAATTTTGTATTTGTAGATTATGAGATATTTTATAATTATAAGACTAAAGAAAGTGTTGGCACAAAAATGATATTGGTTGAAAAAAAGGTACAAAAATAAATTAATTTTTGTAATATTTTTGTCTTTATTTTATTTTTGATTTATTTTATCATTTTTTATACTTCGTAGAGATTTTATATTTATTATGTTATTTAGCATTGTAATGTATATCGGTTAAAAAATAAAATTCATGAAAGGGATTTATATTATATCAAAAATTTTCTTATTTTAAAAAAGAAAGATGATTATTGGGCAATTGTTACTAAAAATATAATTCATTTTCTTAATAATATCATCATCAAAGAAATGCTTGATAAAAGTGTAAATATTTTATAATTTTTGTTTCATAGCTTATAATTGTTTTGATAAGTATTTTACTAAGTGCTTAATAGTTTTTATTTTTTCGTAATTTATTATAGATTTTTAAGTTTTTTTGTTTTTCTTTAAATTAATTTTTTAAATTTTTTTCATTAAATATTAATGGTGTTGTTTTTTACATAAATTTGTCTCATCATTAAAGTGTTGGTGACTAGTCTGTAAATTGTGTAATGTTATAATGTTATACCTTCAAGATTTAAGATATTCTTTTTTAATATTTTTATATTAGTAATGTTACGATGATTTGTTTTAAAAAATAAATTTTTTATTATTATTCGAAGTATATATTATTTTAATATTTTTTTTTGTTTTTTAGTCAAATTTTATAAGAGTTTATGGAACAAGTTTGTTTTTGAATTTAAAGAGAAGTACTTAGCTTTGAAAATGAACCTCAAATTGTTATACTTCTTTAATCACTAAAATTTTTCAAGGTTAGTTAATGTATAATATTTGCAACCCAAATTTGAAGTTGTTATAGTTAGTTATTTGATATCTAATATTTATCATTTTTATGACATTCTCACTATTTTTTTGGTTTCTAATTTTTTTCATTATGGTTATAATTTGATTTATTTAAAACTATTATAAATTTTGAATTAATGGTTTCTTTATTGATTTTATTTAAAACTTTCTTAAGCTTATGGTAATGTTTGAGTTATTGTGTTTGTTATGATATATTTATTTACAAACTATATACTTCTTTTAATGTTTTTAATCTAAAAGTTAAATGTATAAGTTTTGTTTATGTTCTTTTAAAATCTATATCTTAATCTCTTAAAATTTTAATCTTATTTATTTTAATCTTTCTATTTTTTAAATATTCAATTTAAATGTTTTTATTGTTTTAATCTCTATTTTATTATTTTTTTTCTTTCTACAAGACCTAACTATCAACAATTCAGTCCTTTTTATGGATGAAAGGTAATAAAGGTTAAAATTTTTTAATTTATTTTTATGTTCTTTGTAAAATTAATATTTTATTTTATTTTTATTTTTTAAATTTTTAGAGAGATTTTTAGGATTTTACCTTCTTAAGAATGAAATGGTGAGAAAGGTTAAAGATATTAATTTATTTTTTTGTTCGATAAGAAATTATATTTAATATTAATTTAATAATATTAAATAGTAATTTCATATTATTAAATAATAATTTCATAATATAAACTACTATTTAATAATGTTAAATATTATCGAGTAATATTAAATGTTAATATAATAATAAATATTAATTTAATATATTAAAATTTAATTTAATAATATTGAATATTGATATATTAATATTAAATATTGATTTTATAGTATTAACTATTAATATGATTATATTAAATATAAATTTAATAACATTTAAATATTATTTTAATAATATTTAAATAGTATTTTAATAATATTTTCATATGACTTTTATTTTATTTTAATAATATTTTAAAATTAAATATTAAATTAATTTATGTTAATATTATTTAATACTTTTTATTATTTAATATTGAATATTTAAGAATATTTTAATTATATTTCCATAATTTATTAATATTTTCATATTATTGTAAAATTAAATAATAATTTAATAGTATTTAGTATTTTTTGCAAAATATGTTAATATTATTTTAATAACATGTTAATATTATTTTGATGATATTTTAATATTTCATATCATTTTAATATTATTTGAATATTAAATATTAATTAAATATTATTTTTCATGTTATTTTATAATTTTTAAATATTATTTTCATATTAAAAACTAATTGCGTAATATTAAAATATTATTTTATAATATTTTAATAATATTTTATTATTAAATATTAATATAATAATATATTATTATTTTAATAATAATATAATGCTATTTTTATTATTAAATACTAATTTAAGAATATTTTAATATTTAATATTATTATAATAATATTCTAATATAATTTGAATATTAAATATTAATTTAATAATACTAATAATACAAAGCATGAGCTAAAAAGAACATAGTTGTTAGAAAAAAAGTAAGTACTTACCATTTATTAATACAAAAAAAGATGCAACTCGTGTATATATAAAGATATTACATATATTAAAATTTAAATATTAAATTTATTAAATATTATTTTTTAAAAATAATTGTGCTGAATAACTAAAATATCGTACATGAAAAATAATAATATTTCAACAGGGTGAAAAGTCTAATGCTCATGACCAATAGGAATATATAGTTTATTGAATAATTTCTCCTTAAATAAAAATTTGCTTACCCTACATTTTGCATGTCATTTTCTTGTGACTTGAAAGCGAAAGCACAACGACGTGACCAGGACTTAATGACGATGTGCACATGGAAGATCAAATCGAAGGTCTCCGGTTTTGGTGAACCCACATGTGAAATTTGAAGTGGCTACTATGTCAATTCTTATTCAGAGCACAACACCAAATTGATTACTTCATTGAATGTTGATGAATATTGCTGAAATTATACAATCAAATAGTAAGTCTCCAAATTCAGATTCGGTTGAACTTAATTGCTAGCCTCCTAAACAGGCATCATATGACTGGTAAAAAACCTCTTGCATGCATGGCTTCCTTTTTCCTTTTTTTTTTTTTAAGAATTATTTGGACTTTATGAACCATTCCTACAAAAAAGAAAGAAAAATTAAAAAAAATCTAAAATTTTGATTTTAAAAAATATGCACGAATTTATATTTAATACACTAATAATATATAAATTATATATATTATCAATAAAACAAATAATAATATTTTATTAATAAATAAATATTAACTTTTAAAATAAATATATAAAAATTAAATTTTTTAAAAAATTATTCATTAATAAATTAATATTATTTGATTTACAACAATGTATACACTCAATATATAAAATCTGACAATACATTAAACATAAATATATTAGATTAATTAATATAATACCATATATTGTAAATATCTCGTTTTGTTCATAAAATTTTTTAGAATTGAAAAAAGATTTCGATCATAAATTGGACTCAATTGAAAAAATTTATTTCTAACTTAATTTTTTGTTTAATTTTACTTTTGTCTAGAAAAAAAGTTAAAAAAAAAAAAAGAAAAAGTTTTAGCGAAATGAAAATGAGGCTGAGAGATTTTTTGAGATTTAATTTTAAAATCAATTTACATTAAAATTAAATTAAAAAAATTATAAATTTAAAGAGAATTAATTTAGCATGAATTTTTTTATAAATCTGTGATCAGAAAAAAATTATTCAAAAAACAATCTCAAGTAACACCATTACAGCCTGCACAACCAATTTCCAGAGAACAAGCTTGCGCAGCATGCAACCAAGACCAAGGAATTGCGTAAAACGCAAAACAGAGGCAGTGGGCATTCACCCCAGGACCAAACCAAGTCAACTAGGATTCAATTCTCAGAGGTGGCAGCCAATAGAAAAGCCCCAAAAAAACTGAAACAGAAAACTTGAACCAGCCCACAATCAAAGCAAATAAATCATCTAAAAACGATACGCAATACAAAAGAAGCTCAGTAGAAACAGAGGCGGAACACAGAGGAAAGGGAAGATTCCTGGTCATTTCGTCTGGAATTGATGGTGGTTGTGATCTCCATAAGGCGGTGACAGGCGATGATACTTGAGATTTTTTTTTTTTCTGCAATTAGGTTTTGGTGTTTTGAACCCTTGAAGAGCTGCAAAAAATCCGAAAGAAGAGGAACTTGACAGAGGCGTGAAAAATAAAGAAAAGGTGCTAAAACGACTGTGTTCCGTGTTGAGGAGAAAGGCTAACCCACGTGAAACCCACAGGTGACCCAACCCATTTTAACTAGTTTTTTTTTTTTTTTTTAATTTACTTATTTATCTATTCATTATTTGTTTGTTTTGTTTGTCCTTTTAATCCTGTTTTTTTATATTAATTTGAAAAAAGAAAAGAATTCTTGCATGATTTATTATCTAATATCTTATTTGCATGTTTTTATTTTATATTAATTGCATGACATATTATTATTACATGGTAGTTTTGTATGATGTTTTTTGTTTATATTGATTTTTTTTTTCAAATTTAGAAAAGAGTTTTCAAAAAAAATATTTTTTAATCTTACTAAACTATTGGATGATCAAAATTTTGAATTAAATCTCAACAAATTATTAGAAGATTTAATGAATTTTTTCAAAATAAAATTTTATAAATGATTATTAAATAAAATCTCATCAAATTATTAGGAAATCTGCATCAAAGTAAAATCTTATCAAATTATTAAAAGATTTTACTGATTATTTTTTAAATAAAATACATTAATGAATCCCACGATAGAGCATCTTCAAGGTGGGACACTAATCTTCATGAATAGTCTTGAGGTAAGAGAATTATCTTCAATTACTACAAAACTATTAGAGTAATTTTATGATCAATTTTTA
This sequence comes from Durio zibethinus, assembly GCF_002303985.1. The sequence goes on from NW_019168270.1 coordinate 6,694,109, forward strand.
ATATTTAATATTTTGGTAAATCATAAACATGGTTAAAGCTTGGATAATTTGAAATCAAACTGATACCATCCTTTGGATGAGTGCTGTAAGGGTGCTATAACTTTTTTCACACGTAACTGTACCTTCAAACCTAAAATCTAATTTCGTGGATTAAAATTTACTATTTAAAAATACCTAAGTCAATATTAAGACTCTTCTTTAAATGTGACAGATTTTGTTAGGTGGTTAATCACACTTAAACAAAAAAGATTGGAGGCCACTCCTAAAATCTATGTTTAAGGGTAAGTTCATAGATCTATACGTTATGATAGTTTGACAACTCTATTGAAGAGATCGAGAGTCAGACCAGCAAATGATTTCTTATTATCCAAGCCTAGCCTTATAAGTTTGAGATTTTTTCTTCTTTTTTTTCCTTGTTCACATTTTATTTAGCTATTTAGTTATTCATTTAATAAATATGTCATTTATTTGGGGCTGCATAACATGAGCTCTACACCTTAGTTTTGTCCCTTAGAAGGAAATAAAGTACATATGCCTTCATGAGATTTCATATCTTTGTATAGGCTAGTGAAATACTCTCATTTAAATTGAATCATTTCTGTTTGTAGCCTATAATGGGCAATGATTGAGGTACTTTATTAGTCCATAATGGACAATGATGTAAGGAGCGATTTAGGAACTCATAGACTATCAAACATTTAAACCTAGTATATAAATAAACCTAAGGGTCTGAACTTAGGTTAGAGCCATGTCTTTTCTTGTATTAAAAAAATCCTAAATAAGACACATGATTGGATGCTTATTTTACTTGTTATCTTATGTATTGTTTTTTTTTGTATTTTTTTTTACATACTAACCCTATAGTTGGTCTTTGTAATTATATATATATATATATTATGCCTATTAACCCTTTTCTTTTATCATGCATTCACATAATTAGATTTATCATAAAGAATATTTGTCATAAATAATTTTAACAAGGAAAGTCTCAGTTATATCCATGGAAAGCCTAACAAAGTCTTCTATTGGCCTCAAAAGAAAGTCTGAAAAGTTGAAGGTTGCAAACAAAAGGCTAAAAAAGGAAGTTCAATCACTTGAACAAGAAAATGATGAATGAAAAAGTTTGTTCATTGACTTTAATATAACATAGTCATCCACTAATTAAGAACTAGCCCAACTTTTGAAAGAAAATGGACAATTACAAGCAAAGCTACAAGAAAGAGATGAAACGCTTTTTGAAGCATAAAGCACATCCAAATGCTAAATGGAATGGTGGTGGGAATCATAGTACAAATTAGGGCTATGACCGAAGAATCTGAGCAAATGAAGGAAGCATATGTGAGAAAACATAACCAGTTAGAGTTTTTGTTTAATTGAATCACTATGGCTATTTACAAAGCCAATGACATGGTAGAAAAGATTGAAAAATGAAAGGCAAGTGTGCCACTAATGGGAGCACATGGTCAATAATTGATAGATTTCCTTAATAAAGTGCAAAGCTAATATCAACGAGTTATGGATTTCTCTTCCAGTAAATTCTAGACTTTTCATTGATGCAGTGTTGGATTTGGTTAAAAATGACTTTTAATTCAATAAAGATTTTTTTATAATAATTGTTATGTGGTAAATTCTCTTTAGTATATTCATGCATTTTATTTTTGCATTCATTCTCATGCATAATCTGATGGTTCCATAGACATTATTCTAAATTTACATATTGTGAGAAATCAAAGTTTGAGGATAGCTTAACAATAGTATAACATTTGAGCCCAAGGTAGAAGAATGGAACAATACAATGCAAATCGCATTAAGAAGTTGGAAAAAGGCCCAAAAAGAGTTCAAAAAGAAGTTGAGCAAAATTTTGGAAAAACTAAGTAAGCTAAACAAAGGTAAGATTGTAGAAGAAATGGCTAAACTTAAAGACCATTCGTTATAAAAAGTTGTTGGCCCTCTATATCTTTTTGGCTATAGCCCATATCAGGTCCAAACCCTTTAAAGTACATCACTATAGCAGTTCACATTCCTTATAAGGTACATTTACATAAAAATGCCATCTACCCTAATTCAGAGGCAATTTTAAAGTTTTGCTAATCCTATATTTATTAAAAAGGCAGTAGAGCTAGTCACAGTCCCTAACTCAGATAACTTCAAAGAGAATGAAAAGCTAAGATTAAAGGTGGTTGAAAGTTTAGAGGACTTAAGGTTTAAACATAAGATGAACTTGCTGGATGAGAGATTATGAGCTATCGAAAGTATAGACTTTTATGACTCTATCGATGCCGTCAACTTCTGCTTGGTCTTAGATGTTATAATCTTACCAAGGTTTAAGGTCTTTGAGTTTAAGAAGTATTATGGTACTAAGTGCCTGATCACATATGTCACTATGTATTATTAAAAAATGACTGTCCACACTAATGATGAAAAGTTACTCATGCATGTGTTTTAAGACAACCTTACTAGGTCTATTACAAGATGGTATGTTTAGTTAGATAGAATATATATTCGAACATAAAAGTACTTGATCTGTTCATTTATTAATTAGTACCATTACATCATAGACTTGGCCTCTGATCGCTTTTCTTTGTAAAACATGAAAAAAAAGCAACAGAGTCCTTCAAAGAATATGCACAATAATATAAGGATATGACTGCTCAAGTTTAACCTCATTTGACTGAAAAAAAATGATCGTATTGTTCATTAGCACCCTAAAAGCATCATATTATGAAAAGATGAAAGGAAACATAATAAAAAATTTTACTGACACAATGATCTTAAGAGAGATTATTGAAAATACGTTAAAGAGTGGCAAGCTTGAGAAAAAAGAAGTCAATAGTGCTAAGAAAGGTAAGATGCCTAAGAAAGAAGAAAATGAAGCCTAAGTGGTGAGTTTTGAAAGGCAGTAATATAAAAGTTATGCTTTATATCCACCATATGTTCATCCTACTTACTACACAGCAGCTAATAATATTGCACAACTCTTTTACCAGCTTTATTGCCTAGTCGTGAACAACATTGCTCCAAATCCTTATTAATTAGCCTATCAAATACTTAATATAGGACTAATTTTGTCAATACAAGTAGTTTGAGAAGATCTAAGGGCAACCAAAAGAGAGTTTACATTGATCCTATCCCCATAACCTATACTAAGTTATTTTCAAAGTTGGTTAAGAATGACCTAGTATCCTCAATCCTTTTAAAGCTATTGAAACCATCATATCTTAAATGGTATAATGTTAATGCTACATATGACTACCGTAATAGGAATGTGGGTCATTCTATAAAAATATACCCTGCTTTCAGGCACAAGGTGTAAAGTTTGATCCGAACAGGCTCAGTGAGTTTCAATGAATCAAGAAAACTGATTGTCAAGACTCTTTGCCAATCATCTAGGGGCATAATTTTGGGAAGATTGATTAAAACTACTTATCATTTTAAGATTTCTTAAGAATATGGATCTCTTTTATGTATTTGAATTTCATTTTATTTTTTATCATTTTAATAAAAGTGATATATTTGATGCATTTTCATGATATTTTTTTTTGTGTGAATCATCATTATTTACTTTTACCTTTTTATACCTTTTTTCATATCTATTCTTTGATTCCAAATAATGAATATTCAAATAGTCATGATGATAATTCATGATTCGATTTTGAAAATATCATTAATGATGATCTAATTGATGATTGAGATTGTTGATTCATTAATATTGCTGAATAAAAAAAAGATAAATCTGATGAAAAGTTTTGAAAGTGATGCAACATATGATCTTTGTAATTATTCATTCATAAGTCTACTCTTGATCAATAAATATTCTTCATTGAGAGTATTCATGTTCGAGATGAAAAATGACCATCTTTCTTTTATCATTCACAAAAAAAAAAGTAAAATTATCTTTTGTTACCCCATTTAAGCCTTTTGAAATTTTCTTTTAAGGAATCCTAGCCAAGGATTATCCCCACATTGGGGGTAAATTTTGAGAAGCTTGTTTATTCTTAGTGATTTTAAAGACAAAACTTTTTTGTGCTCAAATTTTTCTTGAAAAATGATGAAAAAAAACAAAAAAAACCAAAAAAGAAGAAATTAATGGGGTAACATATTAAAATGCTCTACATGAAAAAGTGATCATTGGTTTGATAGCCTTTCAAATATAATTTGAGCTTATTTTGTCCATTTCTTTCATAACCCTTTACCTTAGCTTACGTTATATGCCTTAAAAGTTCATTTTGATTGAATGAAAATACTCAAATCAGAGAATCATAAATCTAATTAAGGCAAATTTACCATTGGATTGCTTGAGTTTTGATCAAAGTATCATTAATAGATCAAAAAGGAAAATGAAAAAAAAGATGAGAAAAAATATGCAAAAAATATGAAAAAAATAAAACAAACGAAAAGCCAAAAAAAAAGAGAGAAAAAAGGAATACTTAAACTGAAAACCTGAAAGGGTAGTTTAAGTAAAGATGAAAACTTGAAAAAATAACTTCATGTGAGGATCCCAAGAATGAAGATGATGATTGGCTCAAAGATTGAATATATCAATCAAATGTGTTTTGAAAAAAAATTTTGAGTTGGAATTTAAAATTATATGAATAATCATTATTCTGGATGTTGATATTCAATTTACATAATCACAACATTTTGCTTTCATTCATCTTTGAGTTGTTCTTAATTTTATTTTATTTTATAATGAAATCCCATTTTTTTATTATTTACCTAGTGTACATCCTCTGAATAAATTGAAAAAAGGTATTATGTTTGTCAAAAATTTGAATGATGATAAATAAATGAATGACAATGTTCATAAAAATTTTTCAAGATGAGAGAAATGAAAGAAGCTTGAGAAAATAATTTAAAAAAGGGCAAACAAGGTGACCCAAATGAAATTTAATGATAGATTGATTGACATGACCTGTGAGTTGTGACCAAATGAGGAGAATGACATGGATTAATCGACAGAATTTGTTCTAGGACTGTTAGTATTGAAAAGTTAAGAAGGAATGATGGAGTCTTGAGAACCTTATTGTCATGATTAGAATTTCATGACATTGATTTAGTGACATTTGCATTACATACATTGTGATAATTGCATTTACATCATTGTTGCGGCATATTTGTATCGTGTAGAGAACATTTGAATTATAGTAGGACATTGTCATTTGTAACATTTAGTGAAAATATGGACTGTGGCATTTGTTGCATTTAGAAAGCATTTGCATTATTAGCATGACATTTGTTTTTGTTGGGAGAAAATATTTGATTTTTGATTCCTCGAATGAGGAAGATCTTTCATTTTTGGACAAGAAAATTTTTAAAATTTTTAAAGTTTTAGAGCCTTGGTTTAAATGAACTTTTTGAATGTGAATCCCAAAAGTTTTCGGATGAAAATTTTTGAAAATTTTAACTGTGAAATGTTAAAGTTCTTGCAGGTGAATTTGTAATTTTCGATGGGAATATCAAAGTTTTTCAAATAAAAATCTTGGACTGTTGAATGTGAATCTATAAAATTTTTGAATCTTTGAATTTTGGAAATGAGCCTTGAAACTTTTGTTATTAATCCATGAACTTGTCTATATGAAACTTTAAATCTTTTGAATGTGAATTTTTCAAATATAGTTTCCAAATCTTTACAAACTTGAAAATTCTTGTGAAGAAAATTCTTGTGAACCTAAAATTTTTACAAACCTAAAACTCTTGCGAAAATTGAAATTCTTATAAACTTTTGCGAATTTTGATTTTTTGTGAATTTTGAAATCTTTGCGAATTTTTTTTTGCGAAACTTAGAATATTGAGATCTTTCAACTTCTGTTAGGGAACCTTGCAAATTTGAATTTCTATATTGTGACTTTTTGAATTTCAAGCTAAAAATTTTGAATTTTATTTTTTTATCCTATGATTCAATCCCGGTTACTTATTTTAATTTTGGCTCAATTCAGATTATTTTATATTTCTGACTCACGATTCAATTTCGATCACTTATTTTTATCTTAGTTTAGTTCAGATCATTTTATTTTTTAATTTGTTGTTCAATCCTAATCATCTATTTTGATATCAACTCAATCCAGATCATTTTATTTTTTTAACCCGTGATTTAATCTTGATCATCCATTTTGATCTTAACTCAATCTAAATCATTTTATTTTTTGTTTCGCAATTCAATCTTGATCATTTTTATTTCGATACACTTAGATCATTTTTTAAATCTCGATTTTTAGACCTGAACAAAATAAATGTTTTTTATCTTTATGTAATTCTTGTTTCATAAAAAATACACAAAAAAAATAACTATAAACAACTCATTTTATCCAAAATTTTTTTCGAAATTAAAAATAAACTTTAATCGTAAATTGGGTCTAATTGAAAAAAATTACTTTTATCTTTTTTTTTTATTTAATTTTACTTTTGTCTCAAAAAAATAAAAAAAAAATTAATGAAAGATGGTGAAAATAATATTAAGAGATTTTTTGAATTTAATTTTAGAATTAATTCACGTTAAAATTAAATCAAATAAAATTATAAATTTAAAGAAAATTGATTTAGCATAAACTTTTTTATAAATATGTGATTAAAACAGGGGGAAAATTATTCAAAAAACAATCCCAAGTAACACCATTTCAGCCTGCACAACCAATTTCCAGACACACAGCAACCAATTTCCAGAGAACAAGCTTGCGCAGCCTGCAATCAAGACCAAGGAATTGCATAAAACGCAAAACTGAGGCAGTGGGCATTCACCTCAGAACTAAGACAAGTCAACAAGGATTCAATTCTTAGAGGTGGCAGCCACTAAAAGCCCCAAACAAACTGAAACAGAAAACTTGAACCAGCCCACAATCAAAGCAAACAAAGCACGTAAAAACAATTCCCAATACAAAAGAAGCTCAGTAGAAACAGAGGCAGAACACAGAGGAAAGGGAAGATTCCTGGTCATTTCTTCTGGAGGTAATGGTGGTTGTGATCTCCATACGGCGGTGATAGGCGATGATACTTGAGATTTTTATTTTTATTTTTTGCAATTAGGTTTTGGTGTTCTTGAACTACAAAAATCCGAAAGAAGAGGGACTTGACAAAGGCATGAAAAATAAAGAGAAGATGCTGAAACGACTGTGTTCCACGTTGAGGAGAAAGGCTAACCCACGTGAAACCCATAGGTGACCCAACCCATTTTACCTAGTTTTTTTTTTCTTTTTATTTACTTATTTATCTATTCTGTTTTATTTGTCCTTTTAATCCTTTTTTTTTATTAATTTGAAAAAAGAAAAGAATTCTTACATGATTTATTATCTAATGTTTTATTTGCATGTTTTTATTTTATATTAATTGCATGACATATTATTATTATATGGTAGTTTTGCATGATGATTTTTGTCTATATTGATTTTTTTTTTCAAATTTAGAGAAAAGTTTCAAAAAAATTATTTTTCAATCTTACCAAATTATTGGAGGATCAAAATTTCGAATTAAATCTTATCAAATTATTGAAATATTTAATAAATTTTTTCAAAATAAAATTTTATAAATGATTATTAAATAAAATCTTATCAAATTATTAAGAGATCTGTATCAAAGTAAAATTTTATCAAACTATTAAAATATTTTACTAATTATTTTTTAAATAAAATATATTAATGAATCTCACAATGAAACTTTTTCAGGGTGAGATACTAGTTTTTATGAATACTCTTGAAGTAAGTGAATTATTTTAAATTACTATCAAATTGTTAGAGTAATTTAAGGATAAATTTTTAATATTTAATATTTTGGTAAATCATAAATATGATTAAGGCTTGAATAATTTGAAATTAAACTGGTATTATCTTTTGGATAGACGCTTGAGGGTGTTATAATTTTTTTATGCGTAACTACACTTTTCAAACCTAAAATCTGATTTCGCGGACTAAAATTTATTATTTAAAAATACTTAAATTAATTTTGAGATTCTTTTTTAAATGAGATAAATTATGTTAGGTGACCAATCATACTTAGATAAAAAAGATTAATAACTCCTAAAATTTATGTTTAACGGTAAATTTATAAATCTATATGTTACGACACATATTATACCTCATATTATATGATGATATTTTTGTTACATTTGCAATATGATTTTATATATCTACTCATTCATTACATTTCATTGAGCACAACTTCATTGAAAATTCATTTTTTAACTCTAACAAATTCTGCTCCACTAATTTGTTCAACATCAATTTTTTTCTTGTAAATTAAATCACAAATATATCTAAAGATAGATTTGTACAGCTAATTGAAGTCGGTCACATTGTGATACAACCCAATCATATGCATGCAATGAACTGAGGGACAACATTCAAAGAAACAAGGAATGAAATTGCTTCAAATAACTTCAGATTCTCATACCCAAGTTTTGTTTCTGAAAAATGCATATGCAATTACAAGACTTGAATTGGGTCTTCCCGGTGGAGTTTAGTTAAACAAAAACCTGGGTTTTCTTACCACTTTCTACTGAAAGATCGAATTTAGTCCATTTACCAAACAATGTAATTGATAGGAGAGCACTGGCTTGGCAAAAGAGTCCACATATTAAGCCTGTCCACAAACCCTGAAGAAAAAAGACCAAGTGTAGAAAGAAATTAGTAAGGAAGAAAATATAAGAATTAAGAATGGATAAAGTCAACAATCATGTAATTTATTGCTAAAGTGCTAAACTTTTAATTTCAGTTATCGAAATTGAATCCCGGACAATCTCAACTAAAAAAAATTAAAATATGAACTTAGCAGAAAAATATTATGCTTTACCTTATCATATAGTTTCAGCATAAATCCAAGAAGCCATGCAATTGGCATACCAATGAAGTAGAAAGCCCCCAAGTTTGCCCACACAGCTAAGTGCTGCGAACCACATCCTCTGGCCACAGCTGCAACATCAAATCAAGTCATTGGCCTTATCAACTTAATTGTAAAGAAATTTTGAATTGATAGTTCAAACTTTAATTAGATTGATTAACCTGATAAAATGCCTTGAAAAGAATCAAATGTTATTGAGATGACTAGCAGGGGTATCATTGAGGCAAATTGCTTTACTATTATGGAACTGTTACTGAAGAAACTGGCCCAAACATTGTGACCAAAGGCTAAAGAAAGGACAACTGCAAGAGTAAGAATGGTGGAGAGCTTGAGTGTGACAATCATGGCACTTTTGGCTCTGTCAGGATTCCCAGCTCCCAATTCATTAGCAACCCTTGTGCTGTCAAATAAGTTGATTAATTTCCCTGTCTCAATATATATCTATAAAAGTAGATAGATTTAAAACTCAATGGGAGAAGATATTTTTCAAACTAACCTTGCTGCAGCACTAAGGCCACATGTAAACATGAAGGCAATAGCTTCTGTATTCACACTACAGATAATGGGAAAAAAAAGACTCTCATTGTCAAGCTTAATAAGGAGAAATGGCAAAAAAACAAAAAACAAAAAAAGAGCAAAAATTACCACATTGCAATCAAGGAAGTGGATACGTTTGGATTTGGCAACAATCCTGCTAACAACACGAGAAGTTCGGAAGCCCAATCCTCAAGACTAGAAAAAAGTTGAAAAACAAGTTACTTTCTACTAATAATTTTGTTTCCACAAATGGATTTTGTTGTTGATGTTGTAAAAATCAAGCATACAGAAGAGAGATTAAGGCTCCCTTTAGTAGATGTTTTTGCTGTTTCGTACTTTTTGCTATTCTTCTTGGTACAAGATTTGAATACAACCATTAGAATTAAGAGTTTAGCAGCCTACCAACAAACCACGCCACTGATGGCAGCTCTTTTCTTTTTCTTTTTCTTCTTTTTGTTTTTTCTTAGAAAAAAATATCTACTAAACAGGGCCCAAATGTTCAAAATTTGAAAATCTCACCAAAACATTGCAGCAGAAGGGAGGGCTACTTTGAGGTTTGTGAGAATGTAACGAAATGATTCAGATGATAATCCTTCCCATGTCTGCTTCAATTTCTTCGTACAAACGACATACACAGCCAACAAAAGGAATGATATCCATAACGAAATTGAAGCAGCCAATGAAGCTCCCTTGAAACCAAGACTTGTCCAATTAACCAAACTGTAGACAATCCCGAAATGGATTCCCAGGGGGAGAATTGAGAACCAGATGAGGGGCTCCACAATGCTTTGTGTCTGAAGAAACCTCAAAATGTTTTGCACAAAACCATATGCAAATAAACCTGGAATCAGATGCTTCATGTACAGGGCAGCTGTTTTGGAAATTTGAGGATCTTGGTGAAGCAAGACAAAAATTGGCTCAGTGTAGATCCATAAGATTGATATAATACCAGAGAAAAAGCAAGAAATTATGCAGGATGCTTGTAGATGAAGTCCCAACATTCTGTATAATTTTTCACCAAATCGTTGACCACAAAGTGTCTCTAGTGCTCCACTTAATCCGATCTAAACCATAAATAGAGAAAAAGATCACAAACTCAATTACCAAGATTCCAATTTGGTTAAACAAATTAAACCATTGATCTAGAATGAAGCATCATTATTTAAAAGTTTGCATAATGCTACAAAAAAAAAAAATTATCATAAGGAGTCCGGTTAGAGAAAACATTCACCATTGAATCAAATACTCAAGTATTAATATTAAAAAAAAAAAAAACTAAGGTGTTAAAACTATATTTTAAAGTGACTAGAGTTTGAAAGTAGTTGAAACCGCAAATGCATTACATTTTCAATTTTACTTATTCAAAATAAAAGTTCATTTTTTATACATTAACAATAAAATCTTTTAATTTCATAAATGAAATAAAAAAATTATCACATGTTTTATTTTTTAAATTAGTTTTTATTTCTTTAAACAATTTTTTTATTGTAATTAAATTAATTCTGAAAAATAAATTCTAAAAAATAATTTTTGAAAAATATTTACATTTTTCGAAAACCATTTTTTTTTTGCAAAACAAGTAGAGTCTAAATTCCACTAAATTAATTTTAAAATGTTGATTAATTTTATAATATTTCATGAATGATAATGTGAAAAAATTGCCATTAGTTGTATATTTAAAAGTTGTATGATTATCAAATATATAAGTTTTATTTATTTTTTATATATAAAAAATTTTAAAACTTTTATGGGAGAAGAGAATTTAAGGGGATATTATGATCTTTAAGAAAGTGATCCAACACTCTCTCAAAGCTAATCTTTGCTAACTACACACTTATTTATTTCCCTTTCACTGCCTCTTCGAGCGATCAAAATCAGCTGGTAGGCCAGCTTTCTAGCTTGGTAGGAATCTTGTAGGTACAAAATTATATTCCACCTTTGTTTTGCTTTCAAATCCTTTGCATTTTTTCTGAGAAGTTACGGAGTGGTTAGATATTATTTATTATTTATTTTTATTTAAAATTTTATAGAACAAAATATAAAAAGAAAGATAACGGTGAACTTTTTTTTTTTATGGTACATGGTGCTATGCCAAAGGGCTTCATCAATTCGATATTCATGAAAAAGAAGGCATAATTACATCATAAATTATTCGTGAGATAATAATTTAACAAGATATAATAATTTATTTATTTATTTTCGTATATAAAAATTTTATTAATTATAAAAAATTATAAATCATCATTAAATTAAATAATATTCATAATTAATATTCATAAATGCTTTGATTTTATTTTAGTTTTATTGAATATTTTTAATTTAAATAAATATTTATATATATATATATATATATCATTAACTTTCTCATTCATCTTTAATTATATAAAATATCAAATATTCAAACATATATACATATAGGTTTATCAATCTTCTTTAATCTATAAAATGTTTATTCCGTAAAATTAAACAAAATTTTTTTTATTTTTCTCTAATACCTAATGACTCTTATTATTTATAAGTGTTGTCTTATAAAAATATTTTTTCTCTTAAAATTTTTATCCTACAAAATTTTTTCATCAAATAAAAATTTCAAACAAATCTCTTATCAAGAATTTAAGTCAATGTTTCAATAAAAAGATTATAATCTTGAGATAAAAAAAGATATTACAATTATTAAAATTAAAATCTAACCATAATTATTAAAGTTAAAATTTCAATGATGTCTTAGCTGACTTACAAACTAACCATAACAATATCGAGTTTAAACGGTGAAGGTTTTTCCGAACAAGACAAAATCCTGTCTAGGGTTTATTTACGCTCTTCTTATTTTCCATTCCCTAGCCCATTTTCCTCTTTGAAAAGGAGTACCAAATTGTAAAACTATATTTTCAAAACAAAACGAAGAAACAATGATATTTATATGATGATTATGGAGATGGAAAAGACTTACCATGAAAGCGAAACCGGTGACACAGGCCCAAGAATTGGCAAGAGTGGCACCGGCAAGCTCATGCTCACCATGGTGACCGGCAAACATGACAGACACCAAAGTAATAGATGAATATGAAACATTGGAAAGAATCATTGGTAATGACAAGAAAACTTGATTGTTAGCCTCTTCCAAATCCAAAACTCTCCTCCACAACCTTCCTTTTGTTTCTTCATTCCCATGGTTGTACCCAGACAATAGTGCAACCCTGTCGAGACTTGTGCTTGATGGCATTTTTTTTTTCTCTTCTTTGGGTGTTTGAGAAGAGGAAGAGAAACTTTTATCAGCTTACGATTTTCCACTTCTACCAAATATATAAATGCTTTGTCTGCTAACATATGGAAATTTTGACTATAAAAATTAAGCACCGAAAAATCAAATACACTTGCATTAAAAATTATGTTCAACGTGATTGAATTAATATCTAGGCCAAAAACATTAAAAAGAAGGAAATATGCAAGATGTAAGCTACTATTTTTTATTCCTTTACCAAGGAGAATTACTCAATTGGATATTGTTATTTATATAAAAATTATTTAATATTTGGTAATTTTTTAATTGGTTAAGAGACTAACATATATCACACTTTTTTTTTTTTGTTTTTAATATATTATAAGAGATATATCACTCTATTAACCTATTTAAGGTGTAAGAATTTCGCTTACAGTATATTTAATAATTTTTTTTATTTTATATAGCAATCTTCGCAAGTCAATTAAAGTATGAGTTAATTTTGATACATTGACAATACATGAATGTTATATATTGTCAATCAACTATATGAAGACATTTCATTAATAAGTAAAATAAAAAAAATAATAAGGTCTTTAAAAATAAAGTTTTTTTTTTTCAAGACCTAATAATTAACTCAATAATAATATATATAAATAATATAAACAAAAAATATGAAAATAATAAATTTAAAATTTTAATAAAAATCATATATAAATTTAACAAAATTAAAAAATTATATTTTATATTTTTATCTTAACATAATTTATGATACATAATTTTGATATAAAATAAATATAAATAAATCATTTTTCCCTTTCATGAAAAGAAATTAGGAAAAACAAATGCCAAGGTTATCCAATTCAATTCCAAGTGTCAACCATCTGTTGCATTATATAGGATAACATTATCATTTGCACCAATTCGGAGTGCCACGTTTTTGTCGTGCTAATAATGTTGCATCATTGCTTATGTGTTTCATTGACTGTACAAAGTGACGAGAGACCACGATTGGACAACACTAATTGTCATAACTTGTAAATTCATTAATTTATCGTTAAATATGAGTAAAAAAAAATTATTATTAATTTTTTTTATTTAAATGTAATTAATTATATGATTGAGTTAGATTTACAAAATAAATGTTAAGTTTGAAAATCAATTATGTATGAAAAAAATTGTAACATCTATCAAAAGATAATATCAATTTGATTTCAAATTATTTAAACTTTGATAATTTTTTATGATTTTATTAAATAATTTAATATTAAAAATTAACCTTAAAATTATTTCAATAATTTGGTAATAATTTTAAAATAATTCTTTCACTTCAAGAGTATTCATAAAAATTAGTATCTCACTTTGAAAAGATTTCATTGTCGGATTTATAGATTTTATTTAAAAAAAAATCAGTGAAAGCTTCTAATAGTTTAGTAGGATCTACTTTAAAACAATCTTATGATAGTTTAAAGGATAAAAAATTAATTTTATTTATTTAAAATTTTTTTATTGAAAATATTTTTTAATTATTTTTTCCTTTTTTTTAGAATTATCAATTTTTTTCTCTTTTTTTCATCTTTTTATTTTTTATTTTCTTTTTTTTGGAAATAAAAGTGGCAGAAATAATTTTTCTTTTTTTTAAGGAAAATAAAACCATAAAAATAATAAAAATAGGTTAAAATAAAATAAAATAAAATTTAAAAATAAAAAAATGAAAAAGAGAAAATCTGCAATCGGGTCGGATCAGAGCGCTGGTCAACATTCAGGTTGTCAGGTCTACGCGCGGATCCTGGCTTATCCGAAACGACGTCATTCAGCAGTGGTATAAAAACTATCCTTTAACGTTTTTCCTCAAAACCCACCGAGTTCTTCTCTCTCCACCCTCTGTTTCCTCTGCCCTCTCTTTAAAAATACCCATCGAAAACTTTAATAGAAGATCGAAATTCCATCGATTTCTAAAATAGTTGTAAAAAAATTTAACCGAGACTTGTCCATTTCTGAAAATGTTATTAGAATCTCGTCAAAATCTTGCCAAAAACTTCAAACGATCATCGAAAAATTTATGTTCTTCCCCATAACCTAGAAAAACTCAGATTTATTCGAATCTTTCCTAGATTTCTTCAAATTTCGCTCAGAACCTCTTAAAATTGTCCTGAGCCCTAATCCTAACCCAAAAACCTAAAAATGATCTCACAATCCCAAATTGAACTTCAAAATCCAAAATTGAACTGCCATAACCTTTTTGTCCAGTATTTCCCAAATTTTTCATAATTTTTTCTCCTAATTTTTTTTTGTGTTTTTTTTCGTGTCTTTGTTTTATAAAATTGGTCTAATTTATAAACAATCTAAGATCAGTTTAAAAAAATAGACAGAATTAATCTTAGGCTTAAATCATGATATTAATTTCTGTCATGATGGGATTTTAGATCCTAAGATTTTAGCAATCTCATGCTGATATGATTTGATATTAAAATTTTAACCAAACAAGATTCCGATCCCAATTCTATGTTTTTGTTTACGTGTGGATTAAAACCAAAAAAAAATAATAACAAAGAAAAAACATAAAAATAAATAATAATAATAATAAATAAGCTATCCACTTAGCTTGGACTTGAATTGGCCTAAATGGGCCCGAACATTGATGGGTCTAATTGGGACCGGACCTCAATGGATCAATCGGGCTCGAACCTCAATGGGTCAACTGAGCTCGGATCTCAATGGGCCAATCGGGTCCAAACACAAATGAATGTCTACACTAATAAAGGTTTTTTATTTAATTGGAATACAACACGAAGTGCTGCAATTTTTTTTTTTCATATATAGAAGTTGAAAGGCTATAATTCAAATGTTTTTTCCATGATTCAGATTTGCATTGTTAATTTATAATTTAAATGCTATTTGCTAATTAAAAAATAATAAAATCTCTAGGCACTAATATACGAAAAAATCATTTTAAATCTAAATAGATTTCATTGCAATCCTTTTATCTAGATTAAGTAACTTGAATTTTTTATTGACCCAATTAAATAGTTGATATTACATTGTTTTAAATTATACCCAAAAGAAAAAAATACCATTTCTTTAAATTCATATTTTGAAATTCACTCTTTTTATAAGCTAAAAATAATTGAAAGTGTTAGCTGCCCAAGACTCTACCAGATGAAACAAGACTTCATGCTATTATAGACTACAATTGCATGAAATTTATCAAATAAATATAAGCATAATAAAACTAAATAAATAATAATAATAATAACTCTTATTGCTATTCTATGGGGTGGTTGTGACACGAAAAATAAATTGGGTAAGGTTAGCTGGAAAGCTATTTGTAAACCGAAGACGGCTGGAGGTCTTGGAATCTGCAACCTCGAGCTCAAAAATAAAGCTTTGTTGGCCAAGTGGTGGTGGAGATATTCTAACGAACAGAATTCTCTATGGAGGATAGTTGTCATGGCAAAATATGGGGATAATATTCAGGGATGGTTACCATGTGCCAAAAATCATAAATATATGTCAAGGGTCTGTCTGGAGGTACCTAATAAGTTTGGAGTAGGAAAATTTTTGTACTAAGTTTTTAGGACCGAAAAGTTGCGGATGAGGAGACATTGTTATCGGAATCCTCGCGGTGGTCGAACCCAGTGAAGTGGGTCCCGTCTAGTTCCAGAAGACTATGCAGGCATCTCTCCTGCTGGTCCCCTCCTAGTGTAGGTGAAATAAAGTTTAATGTTGACGGATCGGTGAGGCAGTCCTGGCTTAGCAGGTTGTGGGCGTGTTGACAGACTCCAATGCTAAGGTGCTGGGGATGTTTTCTGCTCCACTAGATGTGCAGATTCTTGACATGGCAGGGGCGTTGGCAGTCAAGATAAAGGCGTTCAACTGGTGTATAGAGGAGGATAAAAGGCCTTGGAAGGTTTGGTCTCTTTTGTTGAAAATTGATGCTTTAACAAATTCTGTCACGTATCGATTCAGGATTCAATTATTAAATGTGAAAATCAAGAGTCATTATCATTTTTTTGTGAGATATGATTGATCACCGAATTAAAATTGTATTCTAAAAAAAATTTTAAATTTAACTAAAGTTTTATAAAAAAATTAAATTTTTATTTACATTGCAAAATAAATTTAAAGAATACAGTTACGTGTGAAAAAATATTAAAGATAATATCAATTAATTTTGTATTATTTTAAAATGATCATAATTAAATAATTTTTTATTCTAAATTAAATTTAATTATTTAAATATTAAAAAATTTTGTATGATTTTTCAATTATTCTAAAAAAATTCCTAAAACAATTTCTTTCACCTCAAAAGTATTAAAAAAAATCCATTCATTTCTTTGAAGATTTGTCGTTGAATTTATTAAAACTTTATTTAAAATGTTTCTTGTAAAAATTTTTTAGTTCTTTTTCACTGTTTATTGTAAATCTATCTAAAGTTTTCATTATTTTGATAAAATTTAGACAAATTAGGTTTCTATAAATTCTTGAGAAAACCATTTTTTCGTAATTTTCTTTAGAATCCCATTGTTAATTAATGATTTTTTTTATTCTTATGATTTATTAAAATCTTATAAAAGTGAAATTTAATTAATCAACATTTATTATTTTCATATTTCTATTATTTGACAATAAATGTAACTATCAGTGTTAGAATTCTTTTCTTTAAATTTTTATCATTTTAATAAAATTTGGACGGATTTTCATGCGCAGGAACTTTTTATAAAGAAATCGTTCTTTCATGATTTCTTATAATTTCATGATTAAGGCAATTTTCATTATTTCCAAGCTTAAAAAGTATCTATTATTATTTGTTAATTTCTTAATTATTCTTTTTTTTTTCTTATCCTTTACTACTATTTTATTTTATGACCTTTGATATCAAATTTTATTCCTTTTTATTTTTTTTTGAATTTTCATCATTTTTGAACAAATTCAAAAAAAAAATTCTTCTCTAGAAAATTGCATGCTCTTAATTCATCTAGAATTTATCATTGATTTCAATCTACATTTATCCTTAAAAAAGAGGATCCTAAAATGTTAGGCTTTCAATTATTTGATTATCTAATTTTTATTATTTTATTTTATTTTTGTTTCAAAATAAATATTATTAAATTTTTTTCTAAATTTAACATGAGAATTTAAAAAATTTTGTTTATCAATTGCACATTCGCAGCCGTTTGAAAATTACTTAAACAAGTTAGTAAATGTTTTTAATTTATTTTCCGTAGCTTAACATGTAATAATAAGTAAAAATCATACTTTTTTATACTAATGCAAGTATTAAAACTAAATTATATATATATATATATATAGAATATATATTAAGTCCATTAATGTAATCGTACATTCTATCAATTGAAAAGTTAAAATTTCTTTTATTTTAAAATTTTATTATATAAAATATTAAACAACATAATTTTAAAAAATAAAATAAATTAAATTTCTAATCTTTGTACTTATCATATTTTCTTAAAAAATTTCAATTATGAGAATATCAAACCTATTACATAAACCAATACAATTTATAAGGATTTCATTTTCAACATTAACAATAGAAATTTTCATAAATGAATGTAACTTTTAGAATAAACACATTCAAAAAATTAGTTTTAATGAATTTTATCATACCTCGAAAGAATTCACCGAAAATAATTAATTTTACTATACTTGATAATTTTTTACTTAGAATAATTCATATTAGATCTTTCAATCACATAGATTATTTGATGTGAAAAATCATTCTACTTATAAAAAAGAGTCTAATAATAAAAAAAGTTATTTAAATTAAAATTTATAAAAAAGATTTACCAATGGTATTTTAATAAATTACTTTTAACATTTTTTAAATTAAATTTTATTAAGGGTATTTTAATCAATCACTTTTAACACTTTTTTAGTCTAATTATAAAAAAAATCTAATAATAAATAAAAATTCATTGAAATTAAATTTTATAAAAACAATTATCAAGGATATTTTAGGTAATCACTTTTAACACTTTTAAAATTAAAAATTAAAATTTTTAAGTAGTTTAATTTCACATAAATTCTATTTTTAATTTTAATTGTTTTAAATTAAATTTAAATAAATTAATAAAACTTATACATATTTAAGAATAAATTTGTTAATTTAAAATTTTATAAGGGTATTTTGGTTGAATATTATTAATAATTTTAGAGTTTATACTTTTATATATAGATATAAATAGATAAATAGATGGATAAATAATATAAGTCATTTGGGGTTTTTTTGGTGGCTTGGGACAAAAACAATTTCAATGGCATCTGTTTTCTTTAATGTAAGAGGAAGTTTCATGGGTGTAACAGGACTTTGATAGTGTGATGTGTGGTTATCGGATAAGAAAAACTGTGGCCACCAATTGGGCTAACTTTTTGTTTTAGTAAAAAGAGAATTGATTTCTCAATTAATAATGCAAGCAACTTTCATGTCAATATGATTAAAAAGTGCCAATCTAGTGGGTGGGGGTGGGGTCTGCTTGTCCGAGGTTTATGTGCTTTGTCTTACCTATATATATATATATATATTATATTATATTATATATTGTTCAACGCAAAGCGGAAACTCGTTTTGCTTCTTCAAAATTATCGAATTTCTAAAACGGCTGCCCTTTGCATGAGGCATCTCATTCCAGGATTATTTGCATATGGCTTTATGAAAAATATTTTGAGGCATCATCAAAGACAAAGCGTTGTCTTGCCCTTGCTCTTGTTCTCAGGGCTCCTGTTCGGCATTCATTTTGAGATTGTATAGTATTTGGTTAATCGGACAACTCTTGGTTTTAAGAGAGTTACCATGTTGTAATTCAGCAGCTGAAATTTCATAATCATTGTACTCTCAGAGCAAGAACTAAAATAGCTTCAAAGTCACAACCATGACATGCATAGCCCGGTTGGAATTTCCAGCTTGCAATCCATTAGACACCCTTGTGCAGTCAAAAAGTTTGTTTCCTTGTCTCCAATGTAATACCCTTAAAAAATTAATGAAAGGACTCAATTAAGATTTTCTATAAGTGGAGGGACCTTTTAATAAAGTAGAAAAAATTCATAGGGACTAAACAATAAATATCCCAACTTTTTATACTGTCAGCCTATATTATATCTTTGTCAGCAAATAAGTCCAGAACAAACGAATTGGAGGATTGAAATTGAAGATCAAAACCCAAGTCTACAAGTAAATAAAAGATTAGCTTTCAATTTGGGGAAAAAAAAAATCCTTTGATGATGTATAAATTTTTAGCCTTTACCCATGGAGAAAACCTTGTGCTTTGCAAATTCCTTATTGATTCTTCTTGGTTGCTAATGTTAAGAGTGTTCAATTAGGTTATTTCAAAGGATTCACCTTTGATTTAAGAGATCATTCATAGGGTATCCAATAATACAACCAAATGTGAAAAAGAACAGGCGAAAAAAGAATGCCCCGACATCCATTAAAAATAACTAGAAATCTTAAACAAGAGGGAGGGAAGAGAATGTTGCAAAATGCTTGCTTAATTTGATTGACTAATTTATGACTGCTCAGGGTGTTTATATGGTGGTTTCGATTTCCTTTTGTTTTCTAATTAAACAAAATCTTGTTGGAGCAACATTTGGAGACAAGTAACGATGCTAGTGTTTTTTTTAGATACATGAGGTCGAATTAAATTTTGATTAATGAAACTAAATTTAATATTTTATTGATAGATTATACGATTGTTTGTAAAAAAATATTAATGTTTGTTTTGTTTGAAAAAATAAAAATCTCCCAGTGTCATTATTTCAATTTCAATCCATTTGTAAAGAATTTAGCCATTTTGTTGGAACAAATCCATATCAAATATACAAAGTGTCCCAAAAATAACCACGTCCCTACATTTTTTTATGAAAAAAACAATATTGAAGTACTTTTTTTTTTTTTTTAGTTTTTTGAATCTGGAGTAGATATGTTACTTAATCTCTCAAGTTAAGATAATATGTGTCGTATTTGATAACTTAAGACAAGTGATTACAGATCGTGCATTCGAAATAATTCTAACAGATAATCATCGACATAATTCGAACTTAAAATTTTTTTATCGAGAAAAACAATCTTAACGAATTGAATCAATCACTTTTTAATGAAGTACCTTGATATCACATAAAGATTCTTAAGGATTTACTTTTCTTTTATCAAGGCGTAAGTGGCAAGCCCAAAAAATTAGTTTAAATCTATCATTTGGTCTTGTAACCTTCAATTTATTGACTAGCTTAAATTTTGTCAAGTTTGGGCCTATTCACTTGATATATTTTTAATTTATAATTAAATGACATCCCGACTCTCTCTAAGTAAAATAAACTTTTTTATTTGAAAAATCCGAATTCGAACTTACTCTTTGAACCAAAGAATACAATCACCTATCACATGAGCGATTGAGCAAAATGTTCGGATAACATTGAGTAAACAAGTTAAATTTTATTAAAATTTTGGAAGACCGAACAAAAAATGCACATGTAATTGCCAGCTTTGTTGCCCATACCTAGGTAGTATCTATCTTTTGTTTACTTTGTCTTGAAGTAACTAAACAAAAATTCATAATCGAAAGTGTTAGAATTTATTGTTAGATATAATTTTAAAGAGTCGTAATTTAATTTAATTTATTTTATTTTAAAAAGATAACTTAAGTTTTATTTAAATGTTTTAAAAAGATATTTTAGTTCACAAAATAAAAAAAACCATAAATATAATTATGTGAAAAGAAAATTATAACATTCACACAATGCTCAACTTAATATAATACCTATTAATTCTAAATCATCTTAAATCTCGATTAAATGGTCTTTGTCTTTTACCTAATTTAAACATTTACATATTAAAAGAAATTTTAGGTTTTTCTTATCATTTTGTGAAAATCCTAAAAATTTTTCATATCTTAGAAGTATTTAAAAAACTTATTCATTATCATATTGATTTCAATTAATTTATTCATATTATTTAAAAAAATTTAAATTTTTAACCTTTTTAAAAATATTTAAAAATACTCTCATAAAAAAATTAACTATTCTTAATTTTTTTTAAATTTCATTAAATTCACTTTATTCTTGTTTTCAAATTTTATTTTATTTTACCATTTCTAAAACTTCTCATATCTATCCAAATATAAATTATTTGCCATCATTCACGCAAAATTTAGAAGTAAGTTTTCCATCACTTTGTTTTCAGCTCGGCTTGGTTTAGAAATCGGCTCGTCTCCAATCTAAAATAACAGCTCGGTGACTTGCTATAACGGCTCAGCTTCACGGCTAAATTTGTTCCTTTTCTCGTGTCCCAAAACGCCGCGTTTTGGAAAAGTCTAAAAGCTCCTTTCAAGCATTGCCCTTCATTTTTCAATTTCTTCTCTCTAAAAGCCAAAGTTCTCAAACGTCCTCTACTCCTTAAAGCATCGGCACCGGGAAACATACAATACCCAGATTCTGTCAGCCTTCCGCCGTGCCGTTCGTCTTATGTTGCCGATCGCAACCGTCGCTGGTGACCAGAAATTAGCTAGGTAATTATCTTTCCAGATTCGTCTTCTCCTCTGTTTCTTTATTTTCTTCCTCTCTGAAATTCCTATTTCTCTGCTCTCCAGAAGCTTAGGAATTCCTAGACCCATAACCCAGGTTTTCGAATTCCCACTGACCTCAGTCAATGCTGCTGCCGTGCGCCGTCATCAACAACGTGAGCCACGACCACCACTACCTTCTGTTGCTGCTCAAGGTTAGAATGAAGCCACTGGAAATCGCATGTTGGCCTCTCTGTTTTTCACCACCAAAAAACTCCTCTCACCCTTTTTTCTGGTGTTTTTCTCCTCTTTTTGGGTTCAAACAGCGCCTCCTTCTTAGGTTGATTGTGAGATTTTTCGATTGTGTTTCTATTTGCTGAGATTTGGTTGAAGCTGGGTTTTTTCGGTTTTGCTACTTCTGGGCTTTTTATTGGTGAGTGTATGTGCTCTGTGAGTGCTGGGTTGTGAATCGGGGCTGTTGGTTTTGGTTATTTGATGGGATGAGGAAGCTGGGTGAATGTGGGTTTCTGTGGCTGGGTAAATATGAGTTTGATGGCTAGGTAGTAATGCAGTGGTGTTGTATGATTGCTGAAGATCAAGGACGGCTTTGTTGATGAGAGTTAATCCCGACTAATGGTGCTGGTAATGGCAAGGTGGTGATGACAACAGGATGGCAGCTTGTGCTGATGAAATTGCTGGATATGGGTTCGGGAGAGTTTCGGCTGAATTGCTGGTGTTAAGTGTATTGTGGGCTGAATTTGATTAATATTTGTGGAGTATGGGGAATTGGCTGGCTAATGGTGGCAATGGTAGTGTCAATGGCTGTTGTGGAGATGGTGGTTTCGAGTCTATAGGGAGAGCGTGATGAAATCGCTGCTGGATATGGCTGAGAACCATTTCGCTCACTGCTCTTGCTTTTTTTCGACATTGTTCCCCCTCTTTTGCCAGTCATTCTGTCCTGATAAAGGGAATGAGTCCTCATTTGAATAGAACTCCAATCTGCCGAATTTACTTGATTCTTATCACTTAAAAATTTGTTTATCTCAATCCAGGCTTGATTTCAAATTTCTTAACGGGTTTGATCTTTATCCAACTTCTGGTTTCACTTTTGATTTCCAAATTACAGAAAAAAGATAAATAAAGAATAAGAAATAAAATAAAAAGAGTAAGGAAAAATAAATAAATAAAAATATAAAAGACTAAACTAATGTTGATAAATCCAAATCAAATTTGTGACCCAATAAAATAAATAAAGCCCAAAACAAATTCAAAAGTCAGACGATTCAAAAATCCAAAAACATCAAAATAGGGTGTTTACGTTAAGTTTAATTTATGTAATTATTTTTAAAATTAATATTTAGTAAATTTAAAATTTAAATTTTAACGCTTATAATCTTTTTTTTATTCATAAATTATGCCTTCCTTTGTAAAAAAAGAATTAAACAGAAACTCTGCTTTCCTTATCATTTTCATTTGATAGCTCAATTTTAGTCCATTTTCTAAACAATGCTATAAACAGAAGTGCACCAGCTTGGCTGGAGAGACCACATATTAAGCCTATCCACAAACCCTGAAGAAAAATAAAACAAAAAAAAAGGGAATAAATGAGGAAGATTAAGAACATAATTATGGAACAAAACTGCTTGAAAACTGATAATGTATCTTCACCTTTGTATAAAGCTTGAACTTGAATCCAAGAAAGCCTGCAATTGGCATTCCAATGAAATAGAAAGTCCCCAAGTTTGCCCACACAGCCAAGTGCTGCCAACCACTTCCTCTGGCTACCCCTGCAATGTGAACAACAATCTGAAGAATGAATTTACACATAAAAATGGGGGATTATGGCTAAATTTGTCACTATACTATGGATGCTGTTGAATTTTGTTACTACACTATCAGTTTTATTGATTTTTTGGACAAAAGTAACATAGTTCAATGAAGTTTACCACTTGCATTACCAAAATATTATGAAATATGCATATTCTGTTACTTTTTATCCAAAAAAAAAATGAAATTATAAAAAAATATAGTGACAAAATTCAATAGTTGCAAATTGCTGGTTCAAACCTGATAAGATGCCTTGAAAAGAATCAATTGTTATTGAGATTAATAGCAGGGGTGTCACTGAAGCAAATTTCTTTATAATCAAAGGGCTGTTACTAAAGAAACCAGCCCAAATATCATGACCAAATGCTAAAGCAAGGGCAACTGCAAGAGCAAGAAGGATGGAAAGCTTGAGTGTAACAGCCATGGCATTCTTAGCCCGAGTAGGATGCCCAGCTCCTAACTCATTTGAAACCCTTGTGCTGTCAATTCATTTTTCATTTCTCAGAAATTTATAATTTGATAGATCTATAACAAAGAAATTGGGTAAGATTCAACAATTTAACTAACCTTGCTGCAGCACTAAGGCCATATGTAATCATGTAGGCAATCGATTCTGTATTCACACTACAAAAATCCACCATGCCAAAATGATTAAAACAAGAGAGAGTAAATTGCACCAGACATCCATGATCTTTGTACAGTATTTCATTTTCATCCTTAATATTTAAAACTCAATTTTCAAATATGCTATCTTTTAAAATGTTTCAAATCCATCCATTCCATCAACCCTATTAAATTTTGACAGAATTTACCACCTGAGTGGCAAATGTCTGTGTAGATGACATGGCATATTTCATTAAATTATCAACGGTAGTTGACAGAAAGGATGAAATTGAAACATTTTAAAAAAATCTTGAATTCGAAAATCGAATTTTAAAAGTCGTGATTGAAAATAAAATATTGCATAAAAGTTCGGGATGATTGGTGCATTTTACTCCCAAAGAAGAATAACCAAAATATCATTTGAATACTATTGTATCAACCAAGCTTACCACATTGCAATCAATGAAGTAGTTACTTCTGAATTAGGCATCAAGCCTGCTAGCAATACAAGAAGCTCAAACGCCCAGTACTCCAAACTAGGAAAAATTATATCAAGGTTTCAAGATATCAGAATGGAAAACACTAAGAGATAATTAAATAGATCAATATTTTGGAAAATTGACTCACCAAACCATTGCGGCAGAAGGGAGGGCTAATTTTAAGTTTGTGATAATGAACCGAAACGATTCGAACGATAATCCTTCCCATGTTTGCTCAAATTTCTTGGAAAAAAACACATAAACGGATAAAAACAGAAGAGAAATCCATAGTGAAATTGAAGCTGCTAATGCAGCTCCTTTGAAACCAAGACCTGTCCAATTGACCAAAGAGTACACAATGCCTAAATGGATGCCCAATGGAAGGACTGAAAACCATACCAGGGGCATCACAATGCTTTGTGTCTGAAGAAATCTCAAAATGTTTTGCACAAATCCATATGCAAATAGACCTGGAATGAGGTACTTGATGTACATGGCAGCAGATTTTGAAATTTGAGCATCTTGTTGAAGGAAGATCAGTATTGGCTCTGTGAAGAACCATAAGATCGATATGATAAAAGCGAAAAAGCAAGATAGTATGCAGGATGCCTGCAAATATATCCCCAACATTCTGTAAAGTTTTGCTCCAAATCCTTGACCACAAAGTGTCTCTAGTGCTCCACTCAGTCCTGTCTAAAACAAGAACAAGGCAAGATTTAACAAACTGAAGAAACAAATAAACACATAAAATCATTTTTAAATATGATGAAATGAAAACTAACCATGAAAGCAAAGCCAGTGACCGTCGCCCAAGAATTAGCAAGTGTTGCACCAGCAAGCTCAAGCTCCCCAAGGTGTCCAGCAAACATGATAGATACCAAAGTTATGGAATAGTAGAAAACATTAGTTAGAATCATGGGCAGTGCAAAGAAAGCTTGATTCTTGGCCTCTTCCAAGTCCAAAACATTCTTCCACCACCTGCTGCTTCCTTCTTCTTGATCATGGTGATTATTGACCCCCGACAAGAGAGCAGCTGTATCTAAATTACCAGTGTTTGATGACATCTCTATCTTCTTCTCCTTGTTTCTTGATTCGAGGAAAGGGATTCTAACCCTGCTTTTGAAGTACAGATAGAGATCATGCACCAAGCACAACCACTATGGTGGTATCATTGAAGGAAAAATTAAATGATCTTATCAACTTGGCTATGGCTAGTGGTTCTTCTTACTTGGAGTGTCCAATTTTGTTTAGAAGACTTGAACAAGTCAATGCAGAAACAAATTTTGCATTTTTCATTAAGTGATGAACCTTATTGAATTGACAACAAATTTAATATACAAGAGACAAACGAAATTAATTTAATGTGAAAGAAGATTATATTATTATTATATATATTATATAAATGTATATTTTCATTTATTTTTATTAGAAGTGTTCATAGGTCAGGATTACATTAAATTGAGATATAAAAAATTCAATTCGGATTCAAAGCTGCCTAGTTTAACTGGACCATTTATTTTATATTTATTAGATTTTATTAATTATATTTATAAATTAAAATTAAATAAAATATATTTTTTATTAATATAATAATATTTTTAATCAAGTTCAAGTCTCAAAATCATGTCTAGCACAAAGTCGTGTCTGCAAGTCTCAGCAAGTAGACAACTCTTTTTAGCAAATAATTTATTTTTCATACCGAGATTTTACATTATGTAAGTGATAAACATATCATTTTCAGTTGTTTGGCTTAGTGGCCAAATAAAACTTAAAGAAGACATAGGATTAGGGTCAACCCCTCTCCACTCTTTTCCCCTCTTGATATAGGGCTCTATCCCTTTGAAACCAATATATATATATATATATATATATATATATATATATATATATATATATAGTGTATTGGTGATCCCCATGTGTTCATTTCCCTAATTTAAAAAAAACAATTAAAGCCTAAAGTCAAAAAGGGAGTACGTGATTTACATTGTCGATGCAAGTAGAGGACCAAAAACAGCGGAAATTAGAGCAACAAATTATTAATCACTAAAAGATTAAAAACAGGTTAAGGTCTAGTGATTCATGCATCTAACCTTTTTGGATAAAGTATTAATATTTTAACATATTTCAATTTTTTTTACTTAAGCTTGATAGATTTGAAAACAATGTTTAAGTGTTCTAATTGTTTTGGAATTCCAATTGATATGAGTAATATATAACTAAATAATGTAATGTTGATACTCAAAATAATTATTATTAAGTAAAATATTTTTTTTTTTACTTAAAACTGTCACAATTTGAACTCTGACTACTGAAATAAAAATCCTTAACATGCTTGTGTTTGTGTTTGTTTGTGTTATCAAGATTGATTTTGGGACATGGAATTTGAAATGGAGGCTTAATTTTAGAGAAAAGTTGAGAAAACTAGTCAAATTTTTTATGAAGTTATGTTATTATTCTTGATTGCAAATATAGTTATGATTTTTTTTGTGATGCTCTCACAATTTCAATCGCCAACAAAAGCAGCTCTACTTTCTGGGATTATTGATGTTTACAGACTAGAGATGTCAACTAAAGAGTACAAACATTGCTCAAACTGTCATAAACATGACAGGCTAGCCTGTTTCTTCATAACTGATGAATGTTTCAATTCTTGAACGCAGGCCAGAAATTTTCTGGCAAATGAATTCGATCCTACATTTCGGGAAATACCAATCAAAATGTCAGATTTTGATGTTAAAATGTGAAAGGCAGCACATGAAAACTGCATCTTGGAGAGGGATGTAGCGCCCCCCCCAATGAATTTTATCATTAATTTCTCAGGAAATGTAGCTATACAATCAGATCTGCTGTTGTTTTAAGAACATTTGATAGAATTAAAACGAAGCAGGATCATAAATATGATTTGACCAAATCAACCAACATTTGCAGGACATAAATCGAATCAAATAACAAAGGCAAACATGATTAAAATGACATTTTTATTATCAGCACAAGGCAATAATACTATAAGGATGAGAAGGCAGCATTTTCATGTAAACTCAGATGACTTAAGAAAGTTACATACAATTCCTTTAGCAGTAGGGAAGAACAGAAAAAAAGAAAATGGAGTTATCATTTTCAGCCAAATGAGGGGTTGCATTTTCACTTTGCCTTATCCTCCTTGACTTCCTTCTCTTTCTCTACCTTGGCATCCTTCACCTTTGGTTTCCCTTGCTTTGGTTTCATGAAGCAGAAACAAGAACAGCAAGGGCACTGGAACAAGAACTTCATGGCTTTTTTTGCTTTCCTTTGGTTTCAAAAATATGCCCAAGAAGCCTTATGTGTAGAAAAAAAATGCTAAGCTTTTCTATCTTGTTTCCCTTCTAATAATGCTGCTTATATTTGCCGACAGTCATGTGATTTATCGGTAAAATACGAAATTCTCAGTTCTAATTAGCAAAATTTAAATACTAATGGTCTCAAGATTAAAAAAAGTGGTGTTTATATTTTCCAAGAATGTGCAATTGCCCCCATTGGATGTCGACTTCAATCACTTTCAATACAGAAGATGCTGTCAAAAAATGACTACTTTAGGGTTAGGGAAACATGGTGGCCCAGGTGTGTGGGGCCTATCATGATCAAGAATGAAGTTCATCACCTTGGCCATGATCTGAGGGTCTACTTTTTATTTCCTTGCCTTACACTACAGATTCCAAATCTGGCAAGCAACAGGAGACATGCAATTTGCATTATCACCATGAGTATGAAGTTTAATGGAAGATTATGAACGCAGAACTTGATATCTGGCATAAATAGAAGACCATGATTGAGTTCCAAAAAAAAAAAAAGATGTGTACAACCCAAGGCTAGGACTTAAGTTAATTTTCTTTTTGGAGAGGATTATAGCTTCCAATGGCAAAACGACACGCACCACCCACCAAATCGAATCATTAATCCATCCTTGAAATGGTGTTTGTCAAGAACCGAAATCCAATTTGCATTTTTTTATTACCATTGACTCTATTTGCCTATGGCGGCTGGACACCTTTTTAGAATAAAGGTTGGCAATTTGTCATTATATTCAGCAACTTTAAATGGCTGCATATGCAACCAACTTGAAGAAAGAACAGCACTACTTTTGAAGGTAATCAAGTATTACGGGAGGTAATTGTACGAGGCAGTTTATTTTCAGTTCACAGAAAGCAGCAAGCTCATGGAGAATAAACTCAAGAAGGCAATTTTCAGTTAATGCTTGCCCAAACAGAGAAGCAACCACTGAAATGATGTCACTGTAATCCCCACTGCTACCATTATTTCAATGAACTAGTTGCATGAGATACAAACTCCTTTAAAGATATGAAAAAGAAATGGAAAATGCAGCTCACAAGGGAATTTAACATTTTCATCATGGAATTTCTATTGAAAGTATAAATCGTCAGAGTCGAGGAGATGGTTTTATAGGTTCAGGCAGCTTACGGTAGTCATACACCCCAATACCGCATTTTCTCCCAACGCGACCTGCATCAACATACTGCACAAGAAGAGGACAAGGGGCATATTTACCGTCACCTAAACCAGTATGTAGAACTTTCATTATTGATAAACACACATCCAAGCCTATGAAATCAGCAAGCTCCAAGGGACCCATTGGATGGTTAGTTCCCAACTTCATTCCTGTATCAATATCTTCCTTGGTTGCCACCCCAGTGTACAGTGTGAAAAATGCTTCATTTATCATTGGCATAAGGATCCGGTTCACAATAAAGCCAGAATAGTCCTGAGAGCATATTACCGTCTTTCCAAACCTGCAAATTTGTGGTCAAGTTAATATAACAGTAAAATACTGGTTATGAGATCCAAGTGAAATTTGCAATTTGGAACATAGTAGGGGGTAATATTGAGAAAATAAATGAAGGCATGATACATTCAGAGATTTGGAGAATGTTTTAGCTTTCTCACTGTGCAAGCCAAGAATGGTTTTGATCTCAATTTGATCAGCTGGATATAGCTAACATACTCGAATGATGAGAGAAAATCACTAGGGAAAAAGAAGTTAACTATGTTTTCCACAAGCATTCTATAATCACCCATTACCTCTCAGCCAAGGCTTTCGT
Organism: Durio zibethinus; assembly: GCF_002303985.1. Next base: position 6,724,206 of record NW_019168270.1, read on the forward strand.
TGCATCAAATGTCTCATCTGATGTGTCTGCACCTCGCACAATCTCAACCAACTTCATTATGGGAGGAGGATTCATAAAATGCATTCCAATGACCTGCAAAAATCGGGTTGGTTGAACCTAATTAAAGTCCTGAGGCCTTGAAATTGGGTAGAGACAAGTGATGCATGGTCAGAAAGCAGGTGTGATGTGATTTTGCATGTGATTGTCAATGTATCAAATACTCCAACCACGATTCCAGATCAAAACTAGAAAGATGCACTAAACATAACCTGGCGTGGTCTGCTGGTTGAAGATGCCAACCGAGTAATGGAGATGGAACTTGTATTAGATGCTAAAATGGCTGAACTCTTTGCAATCTTATCCAGTTCAAGAAACAACTTTTTCTTCACATCTTCTGATTCTATAATTGCTTCAACAATAAAATCTGCTGACCGCAATTCTTCCAAATTTGAAGTACATTGCAGACGTCTCATAGCATCAGTACTAGCAGCCTGTCAAGTGAAAAAATGAAATACTGAAAACTGATACCACCTGACAAGAAAATTTCTATTATGCCTTTTTCCCCTTCTTCACTTTGTTGGGTTTTGCTACAATTTTCGATTGTCAGTTTTATCAGGCAAGGTATAAGAACCATGAATAAAAGGAGTTAGGCCTAATCTATCCAATACCAGTTAACATAAAATATGGCAAACCAATAACCTTTTTTCTTTGAGGTAGGTTAACAGTAACTCTTTCTGATTAAAGAGTTATTAACAAGTTTCAAACATGTTTCATATTGTAACCTCAACCATAATTCAGTCGAATCCAATATTTTGGGAAACTAACATCTTGTTGAGGCAGTTTACCATTAATGCTTTATGAAAAATACGTTTCAAAAATATTTTATGCACGTAGGTAACAGGATTCATTGCGGCGGAAAAGTAGATTCACAGGCAAGACTGCCCTGTTTCACCATTCCAAGGTCAATTGTATGACTAAACTAAAATTTTAACTATGTGATTGCTCAATTTTCCTGATAACAACTCCATTTCTAGCATTATCTACTTGCTTCCAATTTCAGGAAGAACGAGCGCAAAGGTGTACACAATAGCTTTCATTTTCCTTTTTCCACTCATTTAGTCCATTACGCCAAACAATTAAACTAAACGATTCAACTTTCTCTTGCTCGGATCAGGCACACAAAAACACTAATTGAAAAACAGCATATTTTTCTTTCTTTCCATTTTTTCCTTAATCTCTCCTCTCCTTTCAACTTTCATGTTCTCATATTAACACTTAAGCCTTAGTACCATACCAACCGCTTCTTCCTCCAGAAATTTACAGTGAAATTTTTTGCAAGAACCGAAATCAGACACCAATAATACTGAGAAAGGGCCCTAGTCGAAACCAAAATAATCATCTCATCAATAAGTTCAACCACCCAATTCTTCCATCCACTACTTCAGCTACCAACTTTCTCAATTTTCCACTCTCAAACAACTGTAAAAAATTAATGTTGAATTAAGCATGATAACTGTAGAATCTTGGGAACAAAGACTCAAGCCAGAATCCTGGCTAAAGCAGCACTAAAGCTATCAACTTTGATCTAAGCTCTATCCAAGATCAACCCACCTGGTTTAACCCAAACCCAATCCAAGTTTCAATCATATTGACATTAAAAAAAGAACATCTTTTCATCAAAAAGAATCCCTTTAACAAAACTATTTATTCAATTCATCAACATGTACGAACATGGTACAACTGCAAACTGTCAGAAGATCAAGTGCTAAACTGAAAGAATCACCCGATTCAAAACTTCAAATCACATCAAAACCAAACTTAAAACAAAATCACATCAAAACCAAACTTATAACAATCAACTAATTAGATTAAAAAAAAAAAAAAAAAACCAATTTTACCTGCGACAGATGACCTTTGGAAACAAAACGTTGAAGGGAAGAAGAGATAGCTTTGGAGGCTCTAGAAAGTGCAGCAGGGTCAGTATCAAGAAGCCAAACATGGAGACCATGCATGGCACCAAGCTGAGCTATGCCTGAACCCATTTGCCCACTGCCCACCACCGCTAAAGTCTTTATCTCGGACATTTTTTCTTCCCGGCAAACAAACCCCAATCACTCACTTCCAAGACTAAAAAATGTAGTGGTAATGTATTTCAGGTGCCTCCAAGGCGCGTGAGAGAAGTAGGCAGTTGTGCGAGACAAAAAACCAGTTGTCCTTCTCTCACGTCTCTGCTAAAACTTATCCCATTTTTTCGACTCTGATTAAAAAATCTGTACGAATTGAATATATATTCTCGTTTCTTTCCTTCTTTACAACGCAAGGTCGTCTTGTGAACATTTTCGATGAAAAAAAACTCTATTTGCATCCGCTAAAACAATCTTAGGTTTTATTATTAAATATATTCTAAGTTTAGAATATAAATTTTTATTTTTTCTAAAATATATCACATCCGTACAATATCATTTTTTTTTCATATTCTTTTTATTTGATTTTTCATTCTTGTATTTTAAATTCAAATTCCATCTAAATTTAACTCTAAAACTATCGAACCAACACCTAAGTTTTTTTTAATATTTTATTCATTACAGGTTAACCTTTCAAGATTTTTTTCATTAATTTAGTTAAAATTATATGAAAATTAAGATTTTTATAAAAATTTTTTATCGAAAACATACTTTACAAAAATAAATTTTTAAAAATTTTAAAACTCTCGAAAATTTATTTTTGAGAGTTTTAAAAATTTCTTAACAATATATTTTCAAATACTTTAAACGTTGAATAAAGTGTGAATGAAGTGTAAATTTTTTTTTGTTAAAATCGTGTTTCTCAAAAATAAATTTTCAATAGTTTTAAAAGACTATTGAAAAATTATTTATTTATTTTTAATTTTTTTAAAAATTTTAAATGATAGAAATAAATAAATATGATTATTAAAATATTTGTAAATTTATGTGTCTAACGCATATTTTTAGTTTTTTATTATGTCAAATGATTAAAACATATTTTTAATATAAAATTTTAAATATGTATGTAAATAGAAAATAAATAAAACAAAAAAAAAACAAATAAAACTAAAACGGGAAAACAAAATAAAATAAAATGAAAATACCAAAATAAAAAATAAAGAAAAATTTATTGCCATGTGTCCAAAACAAAGAAAAAATACAGAAAATTCTCTCCCAATTATCCTCAAACCAATTTATTTCATGCTTTAATTAACCCATCAACCCTTTTTTTTTCTTACCTTAAAGGTTATAACATTTAGATCTATAAATCTATAATTAAACTTAATAAATAGAATCATCACCAATTTTTTTTATTTAGACGTGATTGATCATCTAATGAATCTATACTTATAATGAGCTTTTAAACTTAACTAAGAATCCCTAAAAGAATAAGTTTTGATTTACTAATCAGAATAAGATTCGAGAATTTGATTACATATAAAAAATGTTATAGCATCTTTATGTACTCATCCAAAGGATTGTACCATTTTATTTTAAATTATCATAATCTCTTGATTCTAATAGTTTTAAATTTTAATGTTGAATATTGAAAATAACTTTTAAGATTCTTCATCAATCTGATAGATTTCTTAAAAATTATGTTTTCACCTCAAGAGTATTCAAGAATTTCATTTATTTTCTTAAAAAGACTCCGTCATTAAAAAAAGGTTTAATAATTTTTTATTCTCAAGAGTATTCAAGAATTTCATTTATTTTCTTAAAAAGACTCGTCATTAAAAAAAGGTTTAATTATTTTTTATTCTTTATTTTTTATTTTTATTGAAAATATATCTAATTATTTCATAATTTGGGCCAAATAAAAAATATCATTTCTTTTGAATTTCTAAATTTTTCACTTTTTAGGCTTATTTAGAAATTTCTTTTTGGTTTCTAAATTTTTCACCATTTTAGTCTATTTAAAAAAAAAAATTATCTTTGAAAAAAATAATATGACAATTTTTTCTTGAAATTTTATTTAAATTATTTCATAATTTGGAACAAACTTAAAGAAATTTCTCACCTAGAGATTTTTTAAAAATTTACCATTTGAAGTTTCTAATATTCTCATCTTTGGATAACTGTCAAATATTTTCGATCAATTTTTTAAAAATTTTCTTATTATTATTATTTTCTTTTTTCTCTTTTTTTTAATTAAAAATAAATATTAATTATTATTATTGAAACTTTATCTAAATTATTCTATTATTTGAGACAAATTTAGAAAAAATTTCTCATCTAAGAATTTTATGAAAATTTACTATTTGAAATTTTTAAAAAAATTTCATCATTGGATAATTATTATTTATTCTAAAAAAATATTTTATTTTTTTATTTTTTCTCAATTTAATCATGCAAAAATTCTTTTTAAAAAATAAATAAATAAATAAAATACCAAAAACATAAATGGCTCAACTTGGCAGTTACGGTACGGCTTGACTTCAGGAAGAAAAGCTGAAACAACTCGAGATGATGGCTCGACTCAACTCGACTTGAGACATAGGTTGAACACGGGTTAACACTTGGGTTGGGTTGACCCAAATAGAAATACAAGGTTCCTAGGATGTTGCTTAACGCTAAAACAACGTTGTTTTGATAGAGTATAAATAACAAGAATCCTTTTTTTTCCCTCAGATCTTCTTCTTTCCTTCGTTTTTTTTTTTCTATTTGCCTCGCTCAATTTAAAACTCGAAGAATGTTGGTTGAATCTTTGTTGATTCTTGAAAAACTCGTCAAAATATGGGTTGGTCGTCAAAAGTTCACCGAAAAATTTAACCTTTGCCTGAATTTTCAATCGAATTTTGGAAACCTACCAAAAAATTTATCGAAATCTAAAAAATTTTATCGAAATCGAAGAATTTTCTAGATTTTTTTTTTAAAAAAAATCTTTATTTTTTTTTATTTTTGTTGATCTCTTTGCTTTCTGTTATATTCTTTTGCCTATCTCTATATGTATTTTTTTTTGCTTTTTGTGTGTTTTTGTTTCTCTAATCTCTTTTCTGTGTGTATCTTGCCCTCTATGTGGGCATATATTGATAGGGTTTAAATTCAAAAAACCCTAAACCAGAAAGGGTTTTAATCCCTTTTAAGTTTTAGCTCCAAATTTTAATTCAACTTAAACTCTTCAGTCCACACATACAATTTCACACGAACTCAACCTGCCAATTTTTTTTCTTTTTCATTTATTTATTTTTTATTAACAAAATTAGACTCAAGTAGAATCTTAGACATATTAGAGTGTCTTCTCTTTGCACATTTTCTGTGAAATAAAAATTATGCAAAGACGTAGACAACCTAAACAGGAATCAACACACATCTTTTTTTTAAAGCATACTCAAACTTCTTAAATAACAGAAAAACTCCTCTTAAATAGAGGTTTCATAACTTTCGAGAAATAAATAAGGCTCATATAAGCAAAGGTTCAACGACTTTAAAAAAATAAATAAGGCTCTTCTAAATAAAAAGCTTAACTACTTTAGAAAAATAAATAAGGCTCTTCTAAGTAGAGGCTTAATAATTTTTAAAAAATAAATAAGACTCTTCAAAGTAAAGAATCAATAACTTTTGAAAAATAAATAAGGGTCTTCTAAGTAGAGGCTCAACGATTTTTGAAAAATAAATAAGGCTCCTCTAAACAGAGGCTCAACGACTTTAAAAAATAAAGCTCTTCGACAATTATGTCCAGAAGAGTCATAGATCATGTCTGAAGAAATTTTAGGACATTATACTTGGAGGTCTTACAAATCGTTCATAATATTGAGAAATATATGTTTCTAAGGATCAAAATCTTACCTTTTTTTTAAATGAGAAGTTGAAATTCTTTCATTAACAAATTTTCATATTTATCTTTTCCATGGGAAATCTTGAAATATCCTTGCTTCAGGTATTGGACATTCTCACATGCAATGCATACTATGCAATAAGCATTGAGAAATGCAATGCATGCTATGCTCTCTTCCAAAAATTCAAATTTTCTTATTATGAAAATTCTCAATCTTTCATCAAAGTCAAAACTTTGTAAAAAATATCATGATAATGATGCAAATGCTTTTTTAATGATGTAAATGCAACAGTCTAAATTCTCATAATACTACAGATGCCATATTCTAAATCATGATTCAAATGTTCATCGTTTGATGTAAGTGTATATCCAAACCAATGTCTTAAATATTCTCCAAACAACAATGTAAACGTAATGTATACAATGCGGATGTTAATGTCATGAAATTCTAATTAAATGTGGTAACATGGTTTTCAAGACCTTACCATTTCACATTTTTTCTTTTTTTAGCTTCTCAACACTAACCATTTTAGAACAAGTTTCATCAGATGATCCTCATTATTTTCATCACTTGATCACAATTCACAGGCTTCTCAGCACTAGCAGTTCCAAAATAAGTTTCGTCAATTGATCCTCATATTTTCATCACTTAATCATAACTCATAGGCTTCTTAAAACTAGCCATTTCAGAATAAATTTTGTCAACTAATCCATATTATTTTTATTATTTGATCATAACTCACAAGTTATGTCAATCAATCTATCACCATATTCATCATTTGGTCATAGTATGTGTCTTTTCAAATCATCTTTTTAGGTTTCTATCATCTTTTCATTTTTTTTACCCACTATCATCCTGGATTTCTTTTCAAATGAATATAGAAATCTTTTATGAACATTATCATACATTCATTATCATTTCAAATCATAATAAATATAATGCAATCATACATTTTCTCGACTTACTCTAGGGATGTAAAAATAAGATAGCAAAAAGTAAATTAAGAGAAAGGTAATCAATGAGAAGTGAGTCTAGTACAAAAATAAATAGGTAAAGAAACAAATTCAAAGCATATCATTAGGATGAACGAATGGAGTAACAATGTCCAAACAATGAATACTTAGACATTTCTTAACACTAATCCAAAATTCTTTCTCAAAAAATCATTCCTTTGACTTTTGAGATCATTTTGAGCTCATTAAAATTTACCCTAACTTTGAAGAGTCTTCAAATATCTTGATCTTTCATCCATTTAAACTGTTTATCCAACTCTCAGTTCAAATATTTTTCTACCTAAATCACCTTTTGGATTTTCAATTTGAGTCTTCTTTTTCTCTCATTTTATTTTTTTTCCTTTTTTTTTCATTTTTTTCATTTTTTTCATTTTTTTCATTTCTTTCATTTTTCATTTTTTTCTTTTCTCATTTTTTCATCTATTATTGATATCTCCTCACATCAATCTCATAGCATAATTTTATTATTTCATCACAAGCATGCCTTAACCCAATATATAATCATTCAATTCAAACATTTACATTTGATCAAAATGGACTTTTAAATGTTGTAAGGTAGGCTATGGCAAAGGGTCATGAAAGAAATGGATAAAATAAGCTCAAAACACATGTTCAAAAGGTTCAAAACCAAATGATCGTTTCTTATCATTTGATGCAAATTGACATTTTATCCCATTTCACATTATTTCGCTACTTTTTCTTTTTCTATTCATCTTATTCCTTACAAAAATATTCTCATTACTTTGTCCTAACTCATTTGTGGCATTCATTTTTTCTTTCTTTTTTTTTCTTATAAATGGTTTTTCTTTTCCCCTTTTTTGACTTTATCTTTGAAACCTTTTATGATCTTTTACTTCTTTTTTTTTTCAAGAATGTTCTTCTCAAAATTTACCTTCCAATATGGACGTTAATCTTTGGTTGGGGTTCTTTAGAAAAAAAAAGCATACTAGACTCAAAAGGGGTAACAATGAATGGTTTTATAAATGGTAAAAGAAATATGATCATTTTTTATCTCAAATGTGAATGCTTTCTTTGAAAATCATCTATTGAACAAAAATAAACTTATGATCTATACAAAAAATTGTATATCTTCAAGACATATATATTTTACATCTGCTAGTAGCTAACTTTTTTTGCTCAAATAGTCTTCATAAATTGAACTTTATCAATATGAATGAGTTTCCAAAATTAAATTCGAAACTTATTATTATCATTGTCTAAACATTTATCATTTGAAATTTGAGAATGGGAAGATATAAAAAGCATGAAATAATGACTTGGATGAAAAAGAAAATGTAATGAAATGCATCAACTTACATTTTATTAAAATGAAAAAAAATGAAATCTTATTGCATAAAAGAAATCCTAACATTACTTTGAAAAAAATATCAAAATGACAAGCCATTTTTAATTAGCCTTAACATCTTTCTCAAAATTATGCCCATGTGTGATCATGTGAAGGGTTTTTATTGATATCTGGCCTCCTAATTTGTCACAGCTCACCAAGCCTTTTCGAATCAAGCTCGTTCTTGATCTTTACTTAGAACATTGACATTGTGATTGGGCAATGGATTGCCACTAACATTAGGTTTTGTTATTCCCTCAGTATCAAAATTTATCTTTTCATCATTGATCAATTATTGCATTTTAGGCTTTAGGGTAGCACAATTTTTAGTGGAATGACCAGTAATTTTATAGTGATAGTCATAGTAAACTATAGGATCATACCACTTTAGATAGGATGGTTTAAGCAACTCCAAATGATTGGGGACAATCAAGTAGTTATTGTAGAGCTTTCGGTATAATTTCGCATAAGTCATAGGGATTTGATCAAAAACAAAATTTTCTCGAGTAGTTTGTAGCTTTCGTGAATCACTTCTTGGGCTAGCAAGATGGGTCGAGATCTTGTGAAAAGTTGAGTGTTAAAGTTGTATATGAAAGCATGAGGTCTGAAAATGGGCTGATATATTGGTAGGTTGAATGACTGTGGAGTTGACTGGTATAGATAAGGTGAAGCATTATTCATAGTAGGATAAAATATGAAGTAAGCTTGTGGTGGATAAGGTTGATAACCCATGAACTGTTGTCTATCAAAGCTCATAGATTGAGCTTTACTCTCTTTTTTCTTTAGGGCTTTCTTAGTGAAAACTTCTCATCCTTCTAATTTGCCATTCTTAATGGTATTCTCAATGATTTCGTTTGAGATCACCATATCAGTAAAATTTTTTATTACATTTTTTATCATCTTTTCATAATAGAGATATTTTAAAATGTTGATAAACAACACTATAGTCTTTTTCTCAGCTAAAGTAGGCTAATAACCCATGAACTGTTGTCTATTAAAGCTCATAGATTTAGCTTTAGTCTCTTTTTTTTTAGGCTTTCTTAGTGAAAACTTCTCTTCCTTCTAACTTGTCATTCTTAATGGTATTCTCAATGATTTCGCCTGAGATCACCATATCAGTAAAATTTTTTATTACATGTTCTATCATCTTTTCATAATAAAAAATTTTAAAATGTTAATAAACAACATTGTAGTCTCTTTCTCAGTTAAAAGAGGCTGCACTTGAGTAGCTATATCCTTTCAGCTCTAGGCGTATTCCTTGAATGATTCAATTACCTTTTTTTATATATTTTATAAAGACAAATGATTAGAAGCTAAATCTATGATATGTTAATACTGATTGATAAAGTCGTGAGCCAATCACTCTAAGGTTGAATGTGAGTATTGTCCAACTGGACATACCACCTAGCAGTAGAGCTAGTAAGGTTATCTTAAAATACATGTATTAGTAGCTTCTCATTATTAGCATGGGTAGCTATCTTCCGATAGTATATGGTAATATGGATCTTTAGGCACTTTGTCTCATCATATTTTTTAAACTTCAGAACCTTAAACTTTAGAGGAATAATGACTTCTGAGACTAAACAGAGCCCAACAGTATCCACAAAACCATAAAAAATAATTTTTTTCGTTGCTCACAACTTTTACTTTAACAAGCTTATCTTCTGTTCAGCTTTTGAGCCTTCTAAATCTCTTTTTCCTAAGGCTTCAGCTTTTCTTTCTCTTTTGTATCATCCAAATTGGAGATTGATATTGGTTTTACTAACTTCTCAGTAAAGACAAGATTTACATAACTCTGGTACTACTCTGGATTTAAAGCTGATGGTATTTTAGAGTATATATATCCTACATGATATATGAACTGCTACGAATTGGGCTTGCTATGACCTAAAATTAAGAGGGTACAAACGGTCAACCACCTCTTGTGATAAATGGTCATGTAGCTAATACTTTTTTCTATATCATTTTCCTTGTTCAACTTGTTCAAAACATCCAGAATCTTACTCAACTTCCTTTTAAACTTTTTTTGAGCTTTCTCTATCTTCTCGAAATGATTGAAATTTTTTTATTTTATTTATCTAGCTCAAGCTCTTATATTGTAAGGATTAGTTGATTGTGTGAGGTTCTTATTTGGTGAAGCTATCCTTAAACCTTAAGGACCACAATTGTGTCATTATTAGAAATGCTATACTTTATATTTGGTATGTTAATGCATGAATAGAATGTACTAATATTTGCCACATAACTACCATTGATAAAAGAAATCTCAATTTGAAATTTTATTTAATAAAATTTCAAAACTACATCCTAACAAAGCCAAAATAATACTTTAAAGTCCTAAACATTAACATTACTCTAACCCCTCCTTATAAATTTCTTAGCTTACGGGTAATGATCTTATGCCTCATCTAGGAAGTCAAGCAATCGTCGCTTATGAGCTCCTACTGGTTGCACCACTACTTTCAAATCTTCTACTTTTTTTTCCATTTCTGATGCTTTATCTGTAACAGTGCATAACTGATTGAACAAGTGCCTTAGATATTTTTATTTTTTCGTGCATATGCCTTTCCATAGCTCACTCTGTTTAGCATGTTTCTTGCATTCATTAGTCAAAGCTTCTACCTATGCTATGCACTAATTCACTATCCCTTGTAGCATTTGGCTATGTCTGTGTGCCTTAACAGTGGCATTTTATCTTTTTTCCACCCTTGCTTTCAATAATTTATTTTCTTTTAAGAGTTAGATAAGCTCGGATGTAATAAGAAATGTGTCTTATCTAAATCATGGAATAAGGTTTTTCACTGGTCTTTTTAGTCAATAAGGCTCTAGATTTTTTATTCTTGAAGCTTCAAACTTTTTTTCATTTCTACCTTCATCGCTTATTTTCTTATTGCAGCTTATCTTTCTTAATTTGGAGTTTTTTTTTTAACCATTTCCACTTTGAGCAAAAGATCTTGAGGAATCCACTTTAAGGAATGGTCCACTATTTTTTTTTCTAGGAAGCACAATATCCTTTCCCCTCTTTATATGCCACACAATATATTCTAGGGTGATATCATAAGTAAGCCTCTATTAGTTAACCCTGATAGTTTGTTTCCATGCCTTTTTTTATCATTTTGATCATTCCATATGCCCATATTTTAGTGAAAGAAAATTTTCACTAGTTAAGTTCATAAGTTTATGAAATAAATTGCTCACATCCAGATTGCTTTCTTACTAAAGTTAGGGCATAAGTAATAACACCCCATAGGCCCAATAAGAACACCCAAGGTTGATTTTCATAGCTATATAGCATTGTATCATAATGCATCCAAGGTGCTTTCTAAATTATCTTTTAGCTATCAAGTGAACGAAAATATGAAATCCATTCTTATTTCAACTTTGTTTAGGCCATGTGTTGTAACAAAACTCTTTAATTAGAACACTAGAATGAAGGTATAGTTTGCAAAACTTATTTTTCTCACACTCAATATGACTCTTTATCTACATATAAAATAGTTGTGAGCACCTATTAAATTGACCTTTACCATTTTTGTGACAAAAATTCAAAGAATGAATGGTTTCTGCTAAAATGGTTGGTGCTACATTGACTTTGTATGTTAACTAATCAATAAGGTCTATCACTGTAATATCAACATGTCCAATGACTCTTAGGAAGATTACCAATTCATATAAAGATATAGCCATTGCCACTATCCCCTGATCATCACTTAAATGCCCTTAGATGAAGTCTTGTAAAAAAACTTCATGGGATAGCCTTACTTTCACCTTTCGTCTTGACACATGCATCAACTTGAGGCAAGCTAAGTCTAAGCATTTGTATAAGCTTCTTACGATAACCCACCTTATTTGACCAATAAATCTTGTCTGGATTTGGCAAATCAAAGTGGAGTAAGACCATATACTCCTTAATTATAAGCACTATATCTACTTCATTGAAAATAAAACACCTATAAAAAAGGATCCCAAAACTATAAGATGGCTCTTATTAGATTATTGTCCACATCAACTTAGAGCAGTGAAGCTATGTCTCCATATTTATTCTCAAATACCTATTTTCTTATTCTACTCATGAATCCCCAAACATTATTTAGGTTAGCCAGGTCATTTTGTTGGAGATCGAGATGAACCCTCTCAGGTAATGATGAGATAAAACCTTCAGGCAAACAATTGCCCCTTTTTTTTTACCTTTCTTTAACTTGATTTTCAATTGATGAACAAATTCATAATGAACGGATGTAGACTTTGATTACATTTAACTTTTCATGGATATAGGTGTGAGATATGATTTATTAATGACTAATATGTGGCAAATATTCCCTATATAAGAATGATATAAATGATAATGTTAAACATGACCATGAAAATGATGCATAGAATGATATTGAAATGATGCAAATGCATAAAGTCACATAGACAAAATCGTTAGATCACAAACTGTTCTTTCTTATGTCCTAACTTGGGGTTTCTATCAACGGATAGAAAATGCTCTATCTTAAAGCTAGCATCTTAAGTGTTAATTATATACAGGGTTAAGTGACTTTGACCACCAAAGATTTCTAAATTGTTCCTTATATCATTGTCCATCACAGACTAGTAAGACATTCCAATCCTCACCTATCACAAGCTACCAACAAAAAAGATTCAATTTGAGTAGAAGTATTTCACTAGTCATTATGAAGATTAGCATCTCACGAGAGCATAAGTACTTTACTACCTCCTAAGAAAGATGGAGCCCGGGTATAGAGCTCATGTAATATAAATGCATGTGATAATGTGCGTGAAAGAACATAAAATTTTCAACCCCATAAATCAAGACAAAAATGAAGAACGTTAGTAAACAAATAACACAAGCTTTTGACTTTAAAACCATTAGACCAAAGGATAAAATAAATTTAAAAAGTTATGACTTAACTCTCAATACCAATCTTCAGTGGAGTCGTCAAATTGTCATAACAGATAGATCTATAAATATATAGCTAAACTTAACAAATGAAGTCATCACTAATCTTTATTATCTAGGTATGATTGGTCCCCCAATGAATATATCCTTTTAAGGAGCTCATAAGCTTGACTAAGGGTTCTTAAAAGAATAAGTTCTAGTCTACTAATCAGAACATAATTTAAGAGTTCAGTTACATATAAAGAAAGTTATAATATATCTACATGCCCATCCAAAAGATGATACCATTTTATTTTAAATTATCCTAATCTCTTGATTCTAATAGTTTTAAATTTTAATATTGAATATTGAAAATAACTTTTAAGATTCTCCATCAATCTGGTAGATTTCTTAAAAATTATGTCCTCACCTCAAGAGTATTTAAGAATCTCTTTTATATTTTTAAAGAGACTCTGTTGTTTGAAAATAGTTTAATTATTTTTTATTCTTTATTTTTTTTATTGAAAATATATCTAATTATTCTACCATTTAGGCCAAATTAAAAATATCTTTTTTTTTTAATTTCTAAATTTTTCATCATTTGGGCCTATTTAGAAATTTTTTTTATTTCTAAATTTTTCACCATTTTAGTTTATTTAAAATTTCTTTGTTTTTGTTTTTTTATCTTTGGAAAGAAAATAATATGATAATTTTTTCTTGAAATTTCATTTAAAATTTTCACCATTTTAGTCTATTTAAAAATTCTTTGTTTTTGTTTTTGTTTTTTTATCTTTGGAAAGAAAATAATATGATATTTTTTTCTTGAAATTTCATTTACATTTTTCACCATTTGGGACAAATTTAAAGAAATTTCTCATTTAGAGATTTTTTAAAAATTTACCATTTTAAGTTTCTAAAATTCTCATTTTTTGATAATTATCAAATATTTTCAACTAAAATTCTTTTAAAATTTTTTATTATTATTTTTCTTTTTTTTTTGAATTGAAAATAAATATTAATTATTATTATTATTGAAACTTTATTATAAATTATTTCACTATTTGGGATAAATTTGAAAAAAATGTCTCACCTACTAATTTTATAGAAATTTATCTTTTGAAATTTTTAAAAATTTTATCATTGGATAATTATTATTTATTCTAAAAAAGACTATTCTATTTTTTATTTTTTAAAATTTAATCATGTAAAAATACTTTTTTAAAAAATATATACCAAAAACAGAAATGGCTCCATTTGGTAGCTACGATGCAACTCGACTTCAGGAAGAAAAGCTGGACAACTTGGGATGACGACTTGGCTCGACTCGGCTAAAGACAATGGTTGAACACGGGTCAACGGTTGGGTTAGGTTGACTCGAATAGAAACACGTGGATCTTGAGAGGTTGTTTAACGCCAAAATAATATTGTTTTGATAGGATATAAATAGCAATAATCCTCTTTTTTCCCTTAGATCTTCTCTTTTTTTTCTCTCTTCTTCTATTTTCCTCTCTCTCTAAAATCAAAAGAATGCCAGTTGAATCTTCATCGAATTTTGAAAAACGTATCGGAATCTGGATTGGTTCACCAAAAAATTTCACCTTCGTTGGAATTTTTAACCCGATTCTGGACAACCCGTCGAAAAATTCAATTGTCACAAAAAAATTCACTGAAATTTGAAAAATTTTGCTAGAATTTGAGAATTTGAGAATTTTTTCAAAAAAAAAGTGTTCAAATTTTTTTTTGATTTTTACTGATCTCTTTGCTTTCTATTATATATTTTTTTACTTTTTGTGTGTATCTGTTTCTCTGATCTCTTTTCTGTGTGTATCTTTTCTTCTATGTGAGCATATATTTATATGGTTTAAATTTAAAGAACCCTAAACTAGAAAGGGTTTCAATCCCCTTTAGTTTAACTCTAAATTTTAATTCAACTTAAACTCTTCAATTCATATACACAATTTCACACAAACTTAACTTGTCAAATTTTTCTTTTTTTATTTTTATTTATTTTTTATTAACAAAATTAAACTCGAGTAGAACTCCAAACAAATTGGGATGTCTATGTTAGATATCTTTGAAATTGAAGAATTTCACATTTATGAAAACTTTAATGTATTGTTACAGATTCTTTTAATTAGAACACATCAAATACTTCGTAAAAAAATTATAATTTTAAACATTAAAATTTATTTGCAATTTTGATAAATTGTTTTGTATTTAGTTTTGATATAATAATATTATATTTTACATATATATTTGACAAAAATAATCACGATATAAATATATAAATTATTTTATTTATAAAAAATATAGATAAAACATTATTCTAAAATTTAAATTTATATTTATGGTAAAATTTCTTAATTTATTTTAAAATTTCTTTTTATTAATAAAAATTGTCCAACTAAATGTTAATAAAAGTTCATCCATATACAATATGGATACCTGTCCAAATACGATGTTGAATTTGTAAATATTTTTTATGCAAAAGATTTTTGAGCTTTACTTAATATTTTTTTGTCGGATTGATTCAAATAAGTTTATTTACGTCAAATCTAATTAATTTATAAAAATTATTTTTTTTATCGAATGAATTTAAATGCAAATAATTAAAAAAAATAAATATATTTTTTTTTAACTTGAGCCAATCAACATCATATTGTAAATTTAAATACAATAGATGATATGATACTAAAACCAAAAATATGAAATTAGTTAATTTTAAAATTTTAATAAAAATTATATATAAATTTAAAAAAAAACTAAAAAATATACTAATACCTCTATACAAATATATTAATTTTTATATTTTATACTAAAATAAACATATACATACACACAAATTATAAAATCTCTACGGTGCAAAGATCCGATCACTGGGACACATCCCCTATCTAGACCGGAGTGCAGTCTGATCTGCTGCGTTGTTAGCGGCTCTTGGAATCCACTTTAATTCTGAAAGCTCCAACCCCTTTGTCCTGTCCAAGAGCACCTTTGAAACAGGTTCAACTTCCCAATCATCAGGTAGCCTCTTGGAAGAAACCAAGTTAAAATGAAGTTTAGAATCCAACTCAAAAATTGTCTTAGGAGAGCAAAAGTTAGTTTGAACTGATTAAATTGATCGAAATTGAATGAATTTGATTGATTTAATTTGATTTATTTAATTTTGATTATAATTTATTTTTTAAATCAATTAAATTAATTAATTAAATTTATTTTTGATTTTTAAAATTGATAATCGAATTGATTGAATTAATAGATTTTTTAATAAGTAAAAGTAAAAAAATTGATATGAATATTTTTATTTATTTTTTTGTAAAATATTGTTAAAATTATTAAATTTTTTAATGATTTAATTTGAATGAGATTAAAATTTAAATTTTATTAAATTGAATTTATGATTAAATAATTATTTATAATAAAAAAATAATAAAAATTTTAATTATTTAATCGAATCGATCGCACTGAATTAATTTTAATCGATTGGATTATGATCAATTATTTAAAATTTTTTGATCATTTCGATTATTTATTAAATAAAAATTAATTAATTTAATTATTAATTTTTTTAAATTGAGCCAATCGAATCAAACGATTAATCACCCCTACTTTTTTTCAAACCAAAAGTAGAAATTAATCATCCCACCTCTCTTAAGGCTATAGCTTCATATATTAAAGCATATGAAGATTAAAATTTGTCACTGTAACTGCCACAACAGAACCTGTAAAACACAACTGTAACACAAATGCCTGCACTTGTATCTTTCATCCAAAAAAAAGATATCACAGAACTGATAAACGTGTCAAATCTATAATAAAAATGAAAAAGTACGGCTCTATCCTTGTATAATTAGATGTAAAAATGAGAAAAATATAAAAATATAAAAAATCAATTCAATATTATAATATTTAATTTAATTTAATTTTTTTTATTTGATTTAAATTAAATCGAATATTAAATATATATTAGATTCAGATCAAATCATATATATATATATATATATTATAACATATATAATTACTTGATAAAATTTGCTGACATATATATTTATCTAGACAATTTCATTTTTTGACATGTAAGAAAATACTTAAAATTTTTCTTTAAAATGACACATAAGATATTTACTAATTTTAAATTATTTATCAAAAAGATATATTTCAAAAATTATTGAATTATCTAAAATTTTAAATTATAAATAAATAATCAATTTAAATTTTAATGAAATTTGTATCCTTATATCATCTCATCTCAATTTAAAACTAATTTTTAAGTAATTAAAAATCAAATCCAAATGGAAAGTAATTTAAGTAATTGAAGTAATTCTTCCTTGAAAGCATCATTTTTCTTCATCCTTTAAACCCAGAAGCTTCTCTAACTATTCTTCAACTGAAGCTTTTAATGGCGTGCTATGTTTCTTTAAGTTTCTCAATTCCTCTTTATTTTTTTCAAAACCCATTTAAGGTAACTCCCTCTTAATACCCTAAACCTCTTTATTTCCTCAAAATTATTTCCCTTGAAGAATTGTTGTAAAAAATAAAAGCCTCATTTGGTTTGTTAAATGTCTACAACGCATGTAGCTGACCATCATGTCCCATAGTAGGAAAATGTGGACTAGGAATAGAATACGTCCCATATGGCATATAACCATAAGTTTGCTGGTACATGTAAGAGCCATTATCATTATAAAAATCGTGTTAATAGACATTAAACTTATCAAATACATACTCGGTCTAACATGCAATCGATGTAGATCACAAAGCAGAACAGCATAAAAATTTCAAATCTAAAATTCTTCAAAATGAAAATGTTAGCAAGATCATTCGGTTAACCCATAATCACCAAACAGAACACCAGCAACACATTGGCATTCAATCCCTAGAAGTCAAACAGCTACAAGTGCAGCAATTGATGAGAGATAAGGTTGCATAACAATCGGCTGGCTAGAGATGACCATAATAACACATTTTAATTTAAGTCTGCATTGATCAAGTGGCTGATGATCTTGCTATTCTTAATGGAAAGACTCTAATTCAAGTTTACTAGGATTTCTGTGAGAGCTTTAAGTCTACATTCTCACCTTTTATTGGTTCTACAATTATGGTAAGAAGTTTTGCCTTCAAATAACTTAATCAAATAAGCTAATGTCTTAGACCCTCTTTTGGTGTATTGATGCTAATGGCTTTTATATTGTGGTTTTTCAGGGAATCTCAATGGGTCTGGGACCAAATGGCGAGCTTTGTTATCCCTCTCGCCACAAGCCTGCCAAAAATGGCATAGTTACTAGAGGTGGGGAGTTCCATTATTATGACCTTTACATACTTAACCTTCTTAAACAAGGTGCTAAAGCAAATGGAAATCCATTATGGGGACTAGATGATCCACATGATGCACCCACTTATGATCAGTCACCTAATTAAAATAACTTCTTCAAGGATCACGATGGATCATGGGAAAGTCCTAATGGTGACTTCTTTCTTTCCTGGTACTCAAGCCAAGTTATATCTCATGGAGATCATCTACTCTCTTTTGAAAATTTACAAAAGTTTAAGCTTCTTTTATATAAACAATATCATTTATAATATATTATATATGAATTATCATTTGATTGTAACTTAGCATTTTTAAATATATGATTATATATTAAATCAATAATTTAAAATAAATTTAAAATTATGAAAAATTTAATAAAAAATGCCATACATTGTACGAGTTAAAAAAAAAAACTAGTTTTAGATTATAAAATAAAAAATAAAAAAAATCGAACTAATGAAATTAAATATTTTTATTAGTTTTTATATATTTTTTAAAATTTTTATAAATAAAAATAATTATTTTAAATATAAATCTATTTAAATATATTAAAATTTATATTAAAATAATATGTAAAAAATGATAAATTTTAAATTTTAAAAATTAATAAACCAAACCAAACTGATAAAATTAAGCTTAAATCAAATAATATAAAAAAATCAGTTCAAATTCGAATCGAATTTTAAAAATTCATAATACTACATATTATCTAAAAAAAATAAATCGAATTTAATTTAATTCAAATCGTTATCATCCCTAACTAGAAATATATCAACAAGTTTATTTTCACTACCCCATTCGACTATATTGACTAAGTGGGGCATCTTCAGTGCAATGAAGTTGAACTCACCACACTACCAATTAAATCTAAATATCAACTCTAATGAAATCCATTCAGTATAAATTTTTTTATAAATTTTTTTTTTCAATCACTACTAAAATAACTTTTATTACTTTTTTCAATTTTACTTAAACAAATTTTACTATCATCCAAATGGACCCTAATTTTAATCATCTCCGTGGCTGCTTTGTAAGCTCTTGTAATAGTAGCCAAAATTGAATGTTATATATCTCTTTGAATTTTTAACCTACATGAATATGAAAAACAAATATAAATGGTACAAGTGGACTATGTTTTCCAACAATCAACACCCTTAAAACAAAAAGAAAAAATCTTACGTCAATGACCTAAAAAGCAGAAAAAAAAATAAAAATCCATCAAATGGCTGTCATTGCTGTGCTTGTTGTGGGTAATGCCATCAATGAGGGATGAAAAGAAACGAAAATTTTTTTCTTAGTTTTCTTTCATGCTTATCTAAGAAGCTTAATTATGAGTCATTTTTGAAAGGCAAGAAATTGCTGCCAAAGTAGCATTATGGTGTATCTCCCTTTTACCATATTTACCATTCTTTCTTTTATGCTAAAAAGTTGTAACGATATTTTGACCTTAGCCCATCAATCGTATTAGATTTTGCTTGATATCTTAACCAAAACCATATGTTCCCACTTTTATATCCTATCAAATCCATCTTAAAAAGGGTTAAAAGGGAGAAATAGAGACTTATTTTTAAAAAATTAAATTAAATTAAAAGAGATGACTAATTCACTTATAAAAAGAAAAAAAAAGTTACAATGTGTTAAGCTCATTTAATAGTACATTAGGAGTGATCTTATAGTGTATCAAAACCCAAATTTTGAATTGCATGTATCTATCAAATTCAATACACATTATTATAAAAAATGATCTAAAAAATTGAGCTAATTTAGAAAATTCGATACCTTAATGAAACTAGCTCAATATACTTATCTTAATGATTCTTGACTCTTTCGTATTCAATATTAGTTTTTTTATTTTATATAAAAAAGATCTTATTTTAAATATAAAAAATAGATTATAAATATTATGATTTAAATTTTAAACATATTCAATATCACTTTTTAAGCATGATTACAAAAATCATCTAAACTAAATCGTGAGTTCTAAGAGTAGATTTTGACTTGGTGTAACAAGTTTCCTAGTGATATTTTCACCCTTGGAATTCTGTTCCTTGCAATCTCTTTTTTAATTACTCAATTTAATTATCTTTGGCATATATTTATAGTTACTGTTGGTGGGTTTTTTTTGTTGACATTTATTTTATCTTTTTATTAACTTTGTTGAGCAGGAAATACAAACATTTCTTTGCTAGCCAGGTACCTAGTCAGGTCAAATGTTGTCTGGATCACAATTTGTCACATGAAAAGCCAAAATTTTCAGGGCAAGACAATGAACAAATTTCCACCTTTCAATCTTTATCTTTATGCTTGATGATTCAGTCAATTTATTAGATATTTTAGATTTTTTTACTTGAGATTGATTTTTGTTCATTGTAATTAAGAATCCAAGATTTTATCAATGTTTAACACAATTTTTAATAAAGATATTGTAGATTTTATTATCCATTTTTACAGTGATTTTTGAATAATATATGTGAACTCTTTGCTGCAATTCCAATGTTTTAGGCAATCTCATGAATAAACATAATTGCTTTTGAAACATATTTTGGACAATAATTTCTAAAATATATATTTCAAAATCCTTTTCCTAACAAAAACAAATGCACTTGGAGTAATCTATTGCAAGCATATGCATTTGGAGAATCAAAAAACAAATTTCAACAAATTAATAATTGTTAAAAGAAATTAATTAAAATTTTAAAAAGACAAAAAAAAAAAGTTGGGTTTGGTGAGTTTCACATGAGAAAGACGTAGGATTGGTTGAGACAAAAACCAAAAAAAGAAATGTTAAGTATTTTCCTCTTCAAATTTTCAATTTTTTTCGATAAGTTATATTTTATTTATCCAAAAGAAGTAATAAAATTGTTACAATACATACACTCTATATATACAATCAAATCACATTTTAATTATTATGCAATATAACTTTATTTATATTCAATGCATCACACAAAATCTTGTTGACTAGGTCAATAACAATCGAATGTAATCTATGTAATCGAGTCCTAACAGCTTCTTTAATCAGCTCATACACTTGTTCTTTTATTTTTTTCTTTATTCTTGAATAATCTGTGATTCATTTCTCTTCATGTATAGTGTATATGAGCATTCTAAGTAATGCACAATACTACTGATATTAGTGTCTTAATTTTTATCCTTGTCACTGCCAATTTCAATTCATCAATCCACTATCCGATTATTCTATCAATCTTACATGATTGTAATACTTTTCTTCATACTATTTTTGTATATTCACAACCAAAAAATATGTGATCTCTAGATTCTTTCTCATGTTGACATAGGCAGTATCTTTTTATTTTTAATTATATCTTGTAATTGTAATTTTTAATATGATACGAGGGTAGATAAAAATAATATAAAAATATAAATTTAATATGATTTAAAATTAATAAAAATTATATATAAATTTAAAAATATATATTTCATAATTAACTATCCATATAATATATAACATAATAATTTTATATTTATATGTATTTAATATAAATAAATATATATACGTAATTTTTGAGGCATTTTTAATTTTTTTTTAATCTGTCAATTTAGAAGTCATTGCTTGGATCACAGCATCTGCCCCGTCTACTTCCTCCCCGTGACGTACGCCTTCCGCCGCTCTTTTCCACCGGCTATATCCGGTCAACACTTTTCTCTTCTTTCAGTGTCTTGCTTGCATCACTTTATTACCACACTCTTACTCTGGCACGTGCTTAATACGCTCCTATTTTATGTTCACTTATTTATTTTGTGATTGTTTTTTAAAAGAAATTAATGAATAATTAATTTTGAGAATTATTGGATTTTAAAGGAAAAATAAAAATTGAGTAATTTTTTAAAAACAAAATTGAATTCTTTATATATTACATATTTTACTTTAAACAAAATCTTATATTGAGAATTTTTGTAATTATAAAAAGATTATAGCAATTAAAAATAATAAATGGTTGATAAACTATAATTTTTAGTAATTTTTATTATTATTTTTATATTTTATCTACAACATCTATGTGAATATATATATTTATTTATATTTTTAAGGAAGATAAATAAATAAAATAACAATTGAACATATCTATTCGTTTTAAATTTAAAAATGATAATTAGAAAGAAACGGATTAGACTTGAGTTGAATAATTGAATAAAACATATTTTTATTTTTTTTAGAAAGATAAATAAATAAAATAACAATAATTTAATATATCTATTTATTTTAAATTTAGACGTGATAATTAGATGAATCAAATTAGATTTGAGTTGGATCATTAAATTAAAAAAATTAAATCATTTTTAAGTTTGAAATAATATCGAATTTGAATAATTCAAATATAACATTTAAATTATTTGGAATTTGATTGATTCAAATTTAAATTAAAAAATTTCAAAACACTAATTTTTGTATTAAATTTAGATTTGGACTAATTGAACAAAAAATTCAAACTTAGGTTACTTTTATCAACGCTAATCCTTGCTCTTTTATATTAGCTTTTCCTTTCTTGATTTATATGAGTATATTGAAATCAAATTAAAAAAAAATTCGAACATCATAATTTAATAAAAAATAATAAGATAAATTATTTTATTACATAATTACTTCATATTATTAATGGAATCATTTATTACGATAAAAACCATGATAAATAAATAGTAGTAAGTGGCAGTGATGTCCACGCATTTGAAAGAAAAGTAAGAGTAGAATCTATGTCAAGTCCTAGATAGACCGCACACATAGAAACACGTCCAACCTCAGTATTATTACATTTCTAAGACAAACAGAAAAAAATAAAATAAAAAATCATGTTGTGGTGCCAAAAGTCAGCTCGATGTCTTTACATTTCAAATCACTCTCCCAAGTCCAATGTACCTTGCTTCTTGTTTTTATAATAAAATACAAATTCTCTTTCTAAACAAGCACCAAAGATGGGAACTTTCCTTTGCTTTTCGTTCCCTTTTTTTTTTCTCTTTTTTATGTTGGGTTCTTTGGAAACTATTACTCACCAACAAGTCAAGCTACACAGTCATAGATGGTTGGTAGGAGGTTCTTGGCTTATAAAAGTTCTTCTTTTTCTTTTATTGCTGTTTGATTATTGGGATCTGACTTTTTTTTTTCAATTAAGAGATTCAATCTTGGCTACTATAAAAGTGACTGATTTACTTGGCAGGTGATTCTCAGCAGTGCGTCTTTTTCATTTTCCTTTAAAAAGGTCGTTTTTGTTCAACAATTTGGACTTCTGTTAAGTGTTTGTCGCTTTGTTTGCAAGTTGTTTGTTGCTGGTTTTTGAAAGGGTGTGTTTTGGGATGTGACTTGTGAGTAAAGTTGCTTCATTTAGGAGTTTTCTATGTCTTTCTACAGGCAGTAGTGTTTTACTAAAACACTTTCTCATGTGCGGACTTAAGTTCTGAATTTCTTGATTTATGGTCTTGGGATTTGATTTTTTTTTTTCAGGTGGGGGTTGTTGATATCAATATATTTATCCTTGGTTGCTTGATTTCCAAGTTGCCAAGTTGAGTTTTTGTTGGATATTGCTTTTGGAATGTGGGCATGTAAGTCTCTATCTGGGTTATCTTTCTTTTTCTTTGCATATGAAAAGAAGTGAACATTGTCAATTATGTCATATTGATTGAATTTGTCTTGGGATTTTTCCTTTGTTTTTTCAGAAATGGTGGTGCTGGGGTTTATTCCAATGACTTTCCTCAATTGCGTGCTCTTGGCTTGCTTTTTTTGTTTTGCACTGAGCCTACAAACCTCAGGCCAATCCTGTGATCCAAATGATTTGTTGGCACTAAAAGAATTTGCTGGAAACCTCGCAGGGGGGGGTCCATCATCACTGCATGGTATAATGAATCTGTTTGCTGCCAATGGGATGGTGTTGTTTGTGGAAATAAGAGTAATGTCTTAGCTTCTAGTAGAGTAACCAGCTTGATTCTGCCTAAAAGGGGTCTCAAAGGGAAAATTTCAAGCTCTTTGGCCAGATTAGATCAGCTGAAAAGGCTTGATCTTTCTTGCAATCACCTTGTAGATTTATTGCCTTCAGAGCTCTCAAACTTGAAGCAGCTTGACTTTCTTGATTTGAGCTATAACAAGCTGTCAGGACCAGTTTCTAAATCGGTTTCTGGTTTGATTTCAATTCAATGGCTGAATTTTTCAAGCAGTTCATTCAATGGGGACCTGTTAGAGCTTGGAAGGTTTCCAGATGTTGCTGTGTTCAACTTGAGCAACAATTCATTTACCGGCCAAGTCAGTTCTCAAATCTGCAGTTACTTCAAACGGATTCAGGTTCTTGATTTATCAATGAACCGCTTAGTGGGGAGTCTTGAAGGCCTAGACAATTGCAGTATATCTCTACAACAGTTGCATTTGGACTATAATTCCCTTTCAGGCTATCTTCCAGATTCTTTGTACTCAATGTCATCATTGGAGCGACTCTCTATCTCTGGGAACAATTTCTTAGGACAATTAAGCAAGAAATTGAGTAAGCTTTCTAGCGTTAAATCCTTGATTAATGCTGGAAACCACTTTTCAGGTAGACTTCCTATGTCTTTGGGAACCTGGCACAGTTAGAGCTGCTATGTGGACACTCAAATTTGTTTTCTGGTCCATTGCCTTCATCCCTGGCACTCTGCTTAAAGCTTCAAGTACTTGATCTTAGAAACAATTCGTTAAGTGGTCCTCATGATCTCAATTTCACTGGAATGCCTAATCTTTTTTCACTTGATCTTGCTACCAATCATTTTGCCGGTTCCCTTCCCACTTCCCTGCCTGATTGTAAAGAACTGCATGTTTTGAGCCTGGCAAAGAATGAATTCAGTGGCCGAATCCCTGAGAGTTTTGCCAATCAGGGATCACTCGTGTTTCTCTCGCTGTCGAATAATAGTTTTACTGATTTATCCGGGGCTCTATCTGTGCTTCAGCAATGCAAAAATTTTACCACTCTTATCCTCACAAAGAATTTAAATAGAGAGGAAATTCCCAGAAATGTAAGTGGGTTTGAGAGCTTAACGGTTTTAGCACTTGGAAATTGTACTCTGAAAGGCCAAATACCAGATTGGTTGTCAGATTGCAAGAAGCTCAAAGTTTTAGATTTGTCATGGAATCACTTAAATGGCAGTATCCCAACTTGGATTGGTCAGATGGAGAATTTGTTTTACTTGGACATCTCAAATAACTCTCTCACTGGAGAAATCCCAAAGAGATTGACAGAGCTAAAGAGCCTCATTTCTTCAAATTCCAGCTTAGCCACTGTTGCATGTTTCGCTGGGATCCCATTGTATGTAAAGCGAAATCAGAGTGCTAGTGGACTTCAATACAACCAGCTTTCAAGTTTTCCCCCATCGTTATACTTGAGCAATGATAGATTAAATGGGACAATTTTGCCTGAAATTGGGCTATTAAAGCAGCTCCATGTCTTGGATTTGAGCCGGAATAATATTTCTGGGATCATCCCTATTTCCACTTCCAATATGGAGAACTTGGAAGTTTTAGATTTGTCATACAATGACTTGCTCGGGTCAATTCCCCAGTCATTTGCCAAGCTCACATTTTTGTTGAAATTTAGCGTGGCATACAATCACTTGTAGGGTGTGATTCCAACTGGTGGACAGTTTTATAGCTTTCCTAGCTCAAGCTTTGAGGGGAACCCTGGACTTTGTGGGAAAATAGTCTCTCCTTGTCATGATATTGACAATATGCTGAAGCCAGCTATTCCATCTGGCTCAAACAAAAAATTTGGTCGAAGCAGCATTCTTGGAATAACAACCAGTATGGGAGTTGGGATATTGTTGCTTCTTGCTATTGTTCTACTAAGAATGTCAAGGAGGGATATGGAGGAACCAATTGATGATTTGGACAAGGAACTCAGCAGGTCACACAGGTTATCTGAAGCTCTTGGCTCATCAAAGTTGGTTCTTTACCAAAGTTCAAACTGCAAGGAGTTCACAGCTACAGACTTGTTAAAATCTACAAACAATTTTAGTCAAGCAAATATAATTGGTTGTGGTGGCTTTGGACTGGTTTACAAGGCCTACCTTCCAGATGGTACAAAAGCTGTGGTCAAGAGACTTTCTAGTGATTGTGCTCAGATGGAACGCGAATTTCGAGCTTAAGTTGAAGCCCTTTCAAGAGCTCAGCACAAGAACCTTGTTTCCCTTCAAGGTTATTGTAAGCATGGCAATGGTAGATTATTAATTTACTCCTATATGGAGAATGGAAGCTTGGATTATTGGCTGCATGAGAGTGTTGATGGTCTTCAATTCTCAAATGGGATGTGAGACTCAAGATAGCTCAAGGAGCAGCTCGCGGGTTGGCTTACTTGGACAAGGTTTGTGAACCAAACATAGTTCATAGAGATGTAAAATCTAGTAACATTCTTTTGGATGAAAATTTTGAAGCTCATTTGGCAGATTTTGGTCTCTCAAGGCTACTCCGCCCATATGATACCCATGTCACAACAGACTTAGTTGGAACATTGGGTTATATTCCTCCAGAGTACAGCCAGACACAAACTGCAACCTGCAGAGGTGATGTTTACAGTTTTGGTGTCGTTCTTCTTCAGCTTCTTACCAGTAGAAGGCCCGTGGAAGTATGCAAAGGAAAATATTGCAGGGATTTGGTGTCTTGGGTGTTTCAGATGAAATCTGAGAAAAGGGATCAGAGATTATAGATTCATCAATATGGGACAAGGATCGCGAAAAGTAGCTGTTAGAAATGCTTGAAATTGCCTGCAAATGCTTAGACCAGGATCCAAGGCAGAGACCATTAATTGACGAAGTTGTTTCATAGTTGAATAGTATTGGAAATGAGGCTGTTCAACGATGAACCTTCATTGATTGTTTACTCATTGAAATCTTAGTCGGGAGGGTATACCTGTAAAGCAGACACTGTCAAGTTTCTATAAGGTTGGAAGGAGTCCTGACCAATTGACTTTGATTTGTTACAGAAAATCATTTGGCATTGCATACATAGGTTATTCTGGCTATTTGTTCTACCTGAAATAAGCAATTATAGAATAACTAACTATTTCCTCTAATTTTTCCTCATTTCAATCAGGAACAGTGTTAGCTGAAAATGTGGTCTTTATACGCAGTGGTTATGGACCATTTGGTAGCTTTGATCCATCTTAAATTCAATCCGAATCAAGTTAAAAAATTCAACGCTCTAAAATTGAATCTAAAGTGAACTGGTTGTTGTATTTGACGGAGTAAAAGTGACAAAAGTCTATACTAAATGAACAAGAACCAATCTTAGGTCTCAACTTCCATAAAACTTGGCCCAACTCCAATTGACTTAAAATGAACGTTGATGCAATGACAGAAGCAACTAGCTAGGTATATTGAGCAGAAAAATAAGGAGTTTACATCTGAATCTCATCTAGTCCATTAGGCAGCTTCGGTACATTTTGCTTATGTATAGAAAGCTTCTAATATGACACAAAATATGCATAACATTCTATTAGCATAACAAAGGTGCATGCACATCATTTGAAAGGAGTTTGTTATCATATGAAAGCAGGAGAGTTCCCACGCTTAAGATCACTAAAATCTTACAACAATGCAGGAGATGTCATCTGTGCTGTTCCTCTTAACAGCCTCCTCAGTTAGGTGCTTTGCTGCAGACTGAGCATCCTTAATGTTCCTGATAGCATCGACAGCTTCTTTGTTTGTCATTACCTGGAATCAGTTTGAAGGAACAGACAGTTCAATCTTGGGTGCAACTTGCAGTTTCAACAAAAGTCAATTGTCTTAGGATTATGACACATTTAGATAGGACCAACCTTCCATAAACCATCACTTGCCAATATTATTAACTCTGTATCATCATCAATCATTTCTACGGTCACATCCGGCTCTGAACTAAGATGTTTCTTTAAACTCTTGTCACCAAATGCCCTTGCCACTGCCAACTGCCCATCAACACGAGCAACATCCCCTGAAATAACAACAGAACTTACAGCTTTTTATATCAGGATAAATGAGCGCATAACCTTGAGTAGAACGACCAAAAAAGGTTCATTAATCTTGATCAAAGATCGGCACCCATTACCTGGAAAGTTTGACACAAAACCACCTCTATTTTCAATTCTCTCCTTTTCTGTGGAGGGCTCATGATCAACTGATAACTGTACAGCCTCACCATTCTTGCAGATAACAGCCCGAGAATCACCAACATTTGCTATTACTAGCTTCTGGCAGTTGATCAATATCGCTGTGACTGCCGTTGAACCCCCTTGGCCCAAATCAACTGCTTTTTCCAATATATTTGTATCTGTTATATGATATGCTTTTCTAATTGCAGTCTCTGGTTCTGTCCAAAAGTCAGGCTGCTTGACAGAAAATGGAATCTAAGGCACATACTTGCCAGAAAAAATGATAATGATTATGAAACACCAATTTACTATGACTTGTTATAAGTTTCGAGAGCAGACACATTGATGCAGCAGAAAAATATAGGACAAGATGCAGCCATTAAACATTACCTCATTCAAGATATTATCAAACAAATGTGACTTCAAATAATCAGGAATAATATGGCTCAGATGACCGTCAAATATAGCAAATAAACCAAGCTCGCTGTTACCAACTTGCTTAAATTCTGCAACAACATAGTCTTCCATGGGATGATGTGCTTTCCCCTTCACTAAATGATAACCATGTGTTATGTTCTTTGACATCTTACTTTTCCCTTTTCCAGATTCAGCTGTGGAACCTAAGCCAACTTTTTCTTGTACTTTTTCCTGCGGTAAATCAATATAAGCAGCTAAGTAAACAGTAAATTAACATCATAAAATTAGCCTTTGTTTATCTAACAAGCCAAGCCAGTTCTGCGGTATTGGCACGTGCATAAGGCAAAAACTCAGGCACAAGGTTTGGTCATGCGCAATCATCACTGAGAATCAGTGGTCTAAAACCTCCAGTTCTTCCAAATTTACCACATTAAAATACCATAAACTAGTTCTTAGAAACTATTCCTATAATTTTCATGAAAAGAAAATTCCATTCAACCCCATCACCCAAAATCAATTACCTCATGATCTTGCAAATGGTTTCTTCAAAAAAAAAAAAAATAATTAAAAACAAAGCTAAAGACCATAAAAGATCATCTGTTTTTCATGTTATTCAAATTTAAACATTATTACATTCCATTACCAAAGAAGAACAACCACAGGTTACATAGATTCCTCCCCATAGTCGTTACAAATCATGTCATTGCCCATCATTTCAGAACACAGCAAAATGATCAAATCAAAACCCAAATATTTGCTTGATGATTGTTATCCTTTCATATGTACCAAAAAAGATACAACAGATCATGCAAAGTCTAACCATAACAAAAAAAGAACATCAATAGTCATTTGGAGATAAAAGCAATCCCACCAATGTTAAATTGGGATAACCTGAGCACACAAAGGGTATTCAAATAAGAAAGAAATAAGTTGATCAACACAAACAAAACCCAAAAAAGTAAAGAGCATACCTTCATCTTAAGGAGGATTTCTCTGCCAATCATAGCTTCCTTAAAGCGAAAGAGCTAGTATATATATAGTATTTTTTTTGGTTGAGAGGGCTAAGGTGTGATGACACAGTGGCCAAGAGAAGGAAAAAAAAAAAAAGAAAGGCCTGACCGACAGACAGAAACAAGTTAAGGATGAGGAAGCTAAGAGAGAGAAGTGTAAGAACAAGAAGAGGGAGACAGGTGTTTGTTGCACTAGGATCAACTGTTGACACGGCGCGTTCTTTGCTTTAACTCCATGACGCGTTCTTCACACTCGCCTTTGTCTTTTCTCAACTTTTTTTCTTCTTTTCCATGTTTTGGTCTTTACTTTTGGTTCCTGTAAACTCCCATAAAGACTAAAAAAAATAAATAAATGTACAAATTACTTTTCGATTATTTGTATATTTATATTATATAAAATATTAAAATTTTTATTTTTATATTTTATTTTATAAAAATTATACATCAAAATTTATATCATGAAAACATAAAATATATTAAATTATTAAATTTAAGTTTGAAAGTTAAAGAAAGGGATAAAAGTCAATTGGTTGGAATACAAGGGCAAAGAAAAATATCAATTTGATTGGATAATGATAAAACGTGATTGGTTGAATTTCACTGTTTTGTCGACATAGCATCCATCTTCTATTTTTATGAATTGACAACCGTGATTAAGGGGCTGAAAATGGAAAATGGTTGGAAAAAATGACACCCATCAACTCCATTATCAAATATCACCACCATTCTTCAACCCTTTTTTTTTTTAGCATTAAGGGGTTTTTCATTTTTGCATATTTCTTCTTTGACCAGCTTTAACGAATTTATTTATGTTAAATTTAATAAAATTATAAAAAATTATTTTTATATTACTTTTTAACGAATTTAAAATCAAACAATTAAATTCTTTTAATCCCTTAAATCTAACATTTGTTGCTATTTTTCAATTTTTGAATTCATCAATTACATCCAACTAAACGTTTTATTTATAGTATGTAATTACAATTTGTGAATATAAATCTGTTAGTATCAAGCATCAAGTGGAGGGTTAAAATCTTGAAATTATAAAAAAAAAGTGTTAGAGATCACAATAGCTTTAATATCACTTGTTAGATTAAAAGCTTCAATTTAATTAAATATCAGTAGAAACGAAATCAAATAACCAATCAATTATACAAAAGATAACAATTTAATGTAGTTCGATCCAACTAACTTACGTCCACGGATGGAAACAAGATCTACTAGTTGTAAAGAATTATAAATATAAATGAAAAATAAGATCTACTAATTGTAAAAAATTACAAATATACATCAAAATAATCATTCACTATTAATATTCATAGATCTTCTCAATTTTTTTTTTAATTCTATGGAGTATTCTCAATCCAAATAAATACATATTCATGTGCATCCTTTCAACATACCTATGTAGATCCTCTCAATCTGTTTTAGTTTACTCACAAACATATAAATGTACACACTCATAAAGTATAAATCTCCAGTAATCTTATAAGGTGTTTATCCCATAAAATCTTATAACTCTCTTACATCTTTTTCTCATCCCTAATCCTATGAGACTTTATTTATTTATAAGCATACAAACTTGCCTATTAAGAATCTATCTCCTCATAGATTTCTTCTTCTGCAAGTCAAACTTACCTATTAAGAATTTATTTCCTCTTAAAATTCTTCTTCTGCAAGTATTATTGTCCATCAAGTAATATCTAACCAATCCTAAATAAATTTCTTATGAGATTTGAGTTACTATTTCTAACAAAGAGAACAGTTAGAACAAAGGCAGGAAGGGTTCTCTGTATTTGTCTCTAATGTTCAAGTCAGAATGAGAAAAGTTGGAAGGAGAGAAAAATAGGAATGTAAGAAAAAGTTAAATTAGATTGATAGTTTTTGGATGATTCTATTTATAAGTGAAAAATAATGAGTCTGTGGGGTAAACTAGTAATGTAGTTAAACTGACATAGCACTATACATGTTACATTGATCTTACATATCAAGTTGGTTCAAAAGTCAAAATTAACCATAGCTATCTATTGATGATAGTCTTTAATGAAAAACAAAATCGATTTGCCATTTGGATTTAAAAATACCCCTAACAAAATCTATTAATAATAATTTTATACATTTTTTACAATAATTTAACATTACAGGGGGCATTTGGTTTAGGGGAATCCACACATATTTTTTTGGAATCTTATTGTTAGGTATTTGATTTCAATGTTTGATTTAAGGTAATCTAATTTCGAAAAAATCTGACATATTTTTAATAGTACCCAAAGTCCGAAATCAAAAACCCACCTCTCCATATGATATTCTAGGATTTCGAAGAAAAAGTAGCGTTATTTTCAAATTTGACCAGACTAAAAAATTATGAAATAGCCATTACCATTTTGAAAAATATGTCTAAAAATGAATGCAAGTTAGTTGTAAGTTTATGCTGGTAAAAATTTTGGTTTATATATGGCGTTTGGCATAAAAAAAGCCTTCAATAATTTCTTACAAAAAATTGAATGAGGTTATTCAAGATGTTTCTAACCAAAAACGCCTTAAATAATCTTCAAAAATTTTTATGAGGAGATTATTGAATGTATTTTTGGTAAGAAATACCTTGAATAACTTCCATTAAATTTTTTTGTAAAGGATTATTTAAGGCGTTTTTGGCCAAAAACGTTTTCAATAATTTCTTACCAATTTTTTAGGAATTATTTGATGTGTTTCTGCCTAGACATGCCTTAAATAATCCTTAAAAAAAATAATTAATAAAAGTTATTCAAAATATTTTTGGTCAAAAATGACTTCAATAATTCACTTCAATTTTTATGAGGTGATTATTTAAGGGATTTTTGGACAAAAACGTCATGAATAATCCCAAAAAAAAATTTGATTAGAGATTATTCAATGCGTTTTTGCCCATAAAATGCATTGAATAATCCCCTCATAAAATTTAATGGGGTTATTGAAAATATTTTTGGCTAAAAATACCTTTAATAATCTTTTTCAATTTTTTATGAGATGATTATTCAATGCATTTTTAACCAAAAATGCCTTCAATAATCCCTTTCAATTTTGTATTAGAGATTATTTAATGTGTTTTTTCTCAGAAAATGCCTTAAATAATCCTTTACAAAAAAATTAAATGAGATTATTCAAGGTATTTTTGACTAAAAATATCTTTAATAATTCCCTTCAGTTTTTATTGAAGATTATTCAATGCGTTTTTGACCAAAAATGCCTTGAATAATCCTTTCTAATTTTTTTATTGGAGATTATTTAATGTATTTTTGCTTAGAAAACGCCTTTAATAATCCTCTCATAAAAATTTTTAGGGATTATTTAAGGCGTTTTTCAAAATAAAATGGAAGGGGATTATTAAAGGCCTTTTTGGATAAAAATGCTTTTAATAATCCCCTCATTTTAATTGAAAGGGATTATTCAAGGGGTTTTTTGGTCATAAACACCTTAAATAACCCATTCAATTTTTTGTAAAGATTATTCAACACATTTTCTTGTAAAAAATGTCTTGAATAATTTTCTTCAATTAAAACTTAGATTATTTAAATTACCATCATATATGCCAAGGAGATTAATATAATTATTCAGGATTTAATATATGTAGATTCCCTTATAACCAAACAAGTGAATCTAAAAGCAGGATGCCCTAAAAATGAAAGAAAACCTAAGTATCGTATTTTTTCGAAGATCACACTTTCTCTTATAATCTATAATTTCGCGAACTAAACGCCCCCTATAGAGGTTATATTCTTTTCAAACATCATCTAACTATGTAACTTGTATCCTTTGTGGAAAAAAAAAAAAGAATAAGCTATAAATAAAGGAATCTAGCATAGGATACATGATTTAGCCAATGTTTTGGGACGAAGTTATGTAAAGGGGTTGATTCAAAAAAATCATAGAACATGAATAATTCCTTATGTTTGTGTTCAAGATCATAGAGCAGACCATACAAGCAAAACTCTCAAGAAAAAGACAAGCATAAAATCCCCATTAAAAAGGGTAATCTAAAAAATCTAACACACCCAATATCATTACACTTTGAGTCACTTCGCACCTCATAGCTTTAAGATGATACAATATAGATTTTTTTTTTTTACCAAAGTAATTTGAGCATGATAAGTAACTACTTGCTAAAATTAAAATCAACTAAAATAATATGAAAATATTTTCATCTTGTCATGCCTATTTACTCGGTCAACTTTTGATCAATACGCTTAATCTCTTGGGTCATCTAGATAGAGCACTCTTAAATTGCCACATCATTAGTATCCAAAGGAACAGCTCATCCTTCACTAAGGGAAGAACTCGTCCAATATCCTTGGTAACATCCTATCAAGATATCATATCAAAACTAAACATTTGATCTCTAACTTGACTGAGATCATTAAAAGTAACTTGTACCTACTTGAGATTATTAAATGTGACTCATAGCTACCTACGTGAACACTTATCAAGCTTCACGTATATTTCTCATCAATTATCAACAATTCTAATAAAGTCACCACTTATTGTCTCATATATAATTGAATGGGAGCCAACATAGAAATAAACATTCATTCAACGATTGTTTTTAAGAATAAGATAAAGCACTTTTAAATGCAGTATTAATAAAGAAATTTTCAGCTAACATATTTACTAGGAAGAACTCGTCCAACATTTAATCACATCCTAGTATTTCATCAAAAACAAATTATCCCAACTTGACTGAATTAAAGACTGTACCTCTATATATAGTGACTCATATTACAGTAACCTTCGCCACTATATTTTAGTCAACAACAATATAAAGTCCAGCCTATTTTCTCATATATTAATCACTACGTAAGCAATCAAAACTAAGCATTTGTTCAGTAGCATTACACTAATTAGCACTTTATCTCCTGTCATTAGTATCCAAAGGAACAGCTTATCCTTTACTAAGGGAAGAACTCGTCCAACATCCCTAGTAACATCCCATCAAGATATCATATCAAAACTAAACATTTGATCTCTAACTTGACTGAGATCATTAAAAGTAACTTGTACCTACTTGAGATTATTAAATGTGACTTATAGCTACCTACGTGAACACTCATTGAGCTTCACGTATATTTCTCATCAATTATCAACAATTCTAGTAAAGTCACCACTTATTGTCTTAGATATATAAGGTAATGAGGAAGCACAAATACGTAAGACAATACAAACACTTCATACCTAAGCACTTTTCATTCATTGTAGCTCCCTTCACTAAGATAGAGCACTTTTAAATTGCCAAGTCATTAGTATCCAAAGGAACAGCTCATCCCTCACTAAGGGAAGAACTCGTCCAACATC
This sequence comes from Durio zibethinus, assembly GCF_002303985.1. The sequence continues at coordinate 6,759,388 of NW_019168270.1, forward strand.
CCTAGTAACATCCCATCAAGATATCATATCAAAACTAAACATTTGATCTCTAACTTGACCAAGATCATTAAAAGTAACCTATACCTACTTGAAATTATTAAATGTGACTCATAGCTACCTACGTGAACACTCATCGAGCTTCACGTATATTTCTCATCAATTATCAACAATTCTAGTAAAGTCACCATTTATTGTCTCATATATATAAGGTAATGAGGAAGCACAAATATGTAAGACAATACAAACACTTCATACCTAAGCACTTTTCGTTCATTGTAACTCCCTTCACACACCTTATCTTTGTCCACATTCTTCCTCATATACTTCACTACTTGAGCTTTGGAGTATGCCCTTAAGAAACAACTCCGATGCCCTCTGATTGTGATTTTTTACTATAGATTTAGATCATACAACCTCCAACAACATTACACCAATCTTCTCTAATTAAAACATCAAAAATACAATCAACATATGTAGAGTCATGATATTTGCTTGTCAACTTTATTCCAAATATTTGAAATTTTTATATGATATATAATTATTGAATGAATTTAAAAGTGGGGTTTATCAATTTAAAAGTAAATCAACTCATTAATACATAAGATTGTAGACTTAAATCAATAGATTATTACCACATTGAAAAAAATAAACGTAAAAAACAAAAATGATAGGACGAATATTATTTTAGTCTGAGATTTTATCGAATATGCAAAACATTTAGTCAAAAATATGTCTTCTTTTTCTATGTTTGTTTTGTTCATCATGAAACCATCATTAAGAAAAGATTAACCCAAGTCAGTTTGGCACTAATGATAGTGTGGAGTTCCCACTCAAAGCTCTAACTCTATTTAGATTGGCTCCTTGTTCAAGACTTACTTTTTCCCCTTCATCTGCTTGCTTATCTCAAAACCTTGGAGTCAATCTGTCAATGTTGAAGTCAATTTTGCATCCCCAAAGAATTTTTTTTTATTATTATTAGTTTGCATTAATGAGCTACAAATTTGGTGCATGAACTTGCAATGTACCTTTTATAAATGTTGAACAACTAAAGGATAACAGTTTTGTACATTACAAAGATGGGTTGTCACAAATATTTATAACCATTATGATAAATTTAATCAGTGTTGAATGTTTTAAATGTATAATTCCTTCCAAGTATCAATTAAACAAATATCTTATTTATTGTCATGGGGCCATCGATTCTTGTATTTAGATATGTCTTTAATCTACAAGGTCCCTCCAATAAATAAAAATGATTCCCTCCAAGAAAAACTTCTTTGTGAATAAAAAACTAAAATTTTGAGATAAAAAAATTTAATTCACAAATCCCAATTAATTTACAAAATGTATTAATATTTAAGTTTAATCCTCATTTAAAAACAAAAAAAAACTAAATAGTTTTATTATTTTGTATAATAAAATAAATTATTTGATTTTAGTTTTCTTTAAATATCAATCAAAATTATCAAACATTTTATTTAATGTAAATTTGACAATTTTAAATATAATGTAATGATACTATATGAAAATGTTGGAAAAAATATAAAAATAATGGAGTTTAAAATTTGAATAAAAATTATATATAAGTTTAACAAAAATAAAAAAAATATATTTGTATTTGACGTATCAATATAAATTATGATATAATAATTTTTATATTATATATATATATTTAACACAAAATAAATATGATATAAATATAAAAATTTTTAAATTTAATTTTATAAGTGACGTGTTCAAGTTATTCTTTTATATGTAATTAAATTGGGCTTCTTTTTTACCTAAAAAAAGAAGCCCATTATATTATGATCAAGCTTTAATCTGAGCTCAAAACTTTAAAATTTAGCCCAAAGAAAAGCCCATTAAATAAAGAAAGAAGCAGCTGCTGGTCAAAAGTTGGCACAAGAGTCAAGAGTCAGCTAAACCCACTCCTATGGACCTACCATCTCCACAGCCTTAAGCTTAAGAGCATCAATGAAGTAAAGAATTAAGAAATGGCTTGCTTGCTTGTGGGACAAGTGAAAGTGGACCAAAATTTGGCTGACTGCTGGTGGTCCTTTGGCATGATGAACTCAAATGGGCCCAAAAGTTCCTCCAAAGAAACCCAAATGGGAGACGCAGGAAATTTCTCAAGGAGTTCTTTGTCCTCATTTCTACGAGGGATGCAAAGTATTTAATGAAATTAAAATATAAAAAATTTTGAGCACAGCTGAATTAGTCAATGTAATTATTTTTTAAAATTGATATTTAAATTTTAAATTTTGTATTTTTTTATCTCCAAGCTATAATTTTATTTGAAAAATATTAAAATATAAAAAATTTTAGATTTTTTTTATTAACAGTAAAAGACTCTTGAGTTTTGTTTAATATTTTTTTTTGGAATTGATCTAAGTAAATTCATTTACGTCGAATTAATTAATTTATTAAAAAATTATCTTATCATAACTTTTCAATAAATTCAAATCTAAATAATAAAAAAAAAAACAAATTCTTTTTATCTTTTGAACCAATCATCAACTGATAGATTTTTTTTTTAATTTTGAGTAGTCTTCCGTAGCCTTTGTCTCCACAAAAACAAAGAAAGGTTTGCTTTGTTGATCCCATCATAGCCATGGTCTTGAGAGAGCCTAAACAATCAAACAAGTAAGAATTTATTAGCATTTTTTTAGCAATTTTGTTGGCAATTAAGTAGTCAATGTCTCTGCTCTCTGTGGTCTAAAAAGTCTTTTTGGGTTTATATGGAAGAGTATTTTTGGGAGGCTGTGTCAACTCATAAAAACAAAAGCAAGTGAATGTAGAAAGGCTAAGAGAATGCCATTGAATCTGATCAAACTAGATATCATAAGTAAAGCAAATTGGCTGTAATTTTTAACATGTTTGATTCAATCTTAATCAAACTTTAGGTGCCTCATTTTTGCCAATTCTATAGCACGGCAAGATTGATCCTAATATGGCATTAGCTCGAGTGATAAGAGTAAGATGAGATTTGGATTCGAATCTTTTAAGAATCGAAGAACTAATAATTTATACAAAAAATGAAAAGAATTATATAGTAAGTATAAACAAATAGATTCAATCCTTACTATATTATTTTGAAGATAATTGTATACTTCATTAAATCAAAATGATTCAGATCATTTAACTATAACTTAACCTTTGATCAAAGATGAATAAAACTTACTTTGAATCATTTAAGACACATTTGGGAATATCCCACATTAACAATATTATTGCAACGCCTAGCTCTCCATGTGTGCTTGAGTTGGCAAGAATGACTTCATGATTTACACCACCAAAAAAAAACTCATCAGAATCACCCAACAAGCTGTCCCATCTAGACATAACACATGATTCTCTCATCTTTGGTCCTAGCTATCACACTTTCAATATCATCAGCTTGCTTCCCTGATATATATGCATGTACACAAACTTACTCATGCACCCCAAACTCTCGCCCAAGAGAGATGGAAAATCGCAGGAAAAGGTCTAGCTCTGGTGAGATATTCTCCTTCCCTAGCACCCCAAATCAAGACCAAGATTCCGACTTCGAATTCGGGTGTTTTACCCCGGATTCACCTTCTCAGGCTCCATATAGAACCTCACCAGCTGATCATCTTTTCTTCAATGGCCGACTTTTGCCACATGCCTTTCCTTTCCAACCTGCAACAATGGTTGCAGCTGATTGTTCTCGGGGGACAAGCAGAACAAGCAGCATCAACAGCAAGGATTCATTGATGTCTTCAAGAAGTAACAGCACTAACAGCAGAAGAAGTTGCAGCAGTGCTAGAACAAGCTCGAGTGACAATTCAGAAGGGAGACTGTTGTACCATAGCAAAATCCACGCATATAATAAACCAAGCAAAATGGTGCTATATGGGGATTCTCAGAGATGGCAGTACATTACACCAATGCCTGTTCTGAAACGTAAGGTCTCCAAGAGAAAAAACAATGGGGTTGTGGTGAAAGAAGCCTTGAGAGCTAAGAAACAAGGTGATCATCATCAAGAAAAGAGTACCACTAGGGGAAGATCGGGGCCTTGCCTGAGATTTTTCAAGTTATTTTTGTTGGCCGGTAGAGAATGTCATGCCATGGAACCTTCCAGGAAACAAGATGTGGTGCAAGGAAATTTGAGTGTTGGATAATTTATGACTGCATATTATTCTCTTTTTTTTAATATTTTTCCAAACTTTTCTTGTTTATGTTGGTTTTGTGCTATGAGCATCATTTGTTTGGAATTTTGGTACAATTTTTCTTGCCAAGTGGAAAAAGAAAAACATTGAAGATATGATATCAGGGAAAAGATATGAATAATACTGCATTCTTGCTGGTTTCTCCATGATTTTGGTATCATTAAAATGTTGTGGAAATTCATTGCAAGATTCTAGGATTATCCAGGATTTGTAATCTGCTGCAGACCTGCAACGGCTGATATTTTGTTCAAAGGAAGATTGGGGAGTGTCAAGAGTGTCATGTTTCATTTATAAAAGCATACTTAATAGCATTATATGCCAATCTGCACCAGCATAATTTGGCTCTTAACAAGCTTAAAATTATTAGAAATTGGAAAGTAGAGATCACCTTAAGCCCTTTGAACAATCAAGCTGCTATCTCTTTTGTAAAAAGAAATGGATTATTTAGATTTCAAGTATATGAAAATACAGGTTTAGTTTCTTGCTTGTAAACTAAAACATTTAAGGTGGCTGTAAGACCTAGCATCAAACAAATTTAGGTTTGTTTTTTTTTTTTTTTCCTTTTTAAGACATAAAACATTCATTTTCATAGTGATACATGTAGAAAAATGATATCGATTTTCTTTTTTTTTTTCCTCAATTATACTTCTTGTTTAGACAAAACCATTAAGATCTTCAATATTTTCTCTGCAAGAATCTCATGCTTGGTACCGAAGCAACCATAGGCCAAGCTAACATTGTATATTGAAAATTTGCATTGCCCAACATTTTCTTTAATTTCAAATGAATCTTGCTGACTTGCCTTGGATCCATGAACGCATTCCCCCTAGAATTTCATTGAAAATCCTGATGCTTGTGAGTGCAGCATTTGCAGCTTTTGAACAACAGTAAAGAGACATTATTCTAGTTCAAATTTTAGGGTGAATGTTCAAAGGAAACCTAAAGGGCAAATCTTATGTTAGAAAAAACTACAACTGATTAGAAAGTTCGGTTTAATGGATTAAAGAGACAGATGTAAAAGGACATTAAAACAAACATAGGAATTTCAGCAACCAAGGAACACAACCTTTGCCTACAAACAAATTCTCATCCTATTGTCCCTCTAATACAAACCTTCTAAATTTCATTCCAAGAAGTTTGGCATAACATCGGTGTACATCCCTGCCTCGTTGTTCCTATACTCCACAGGTTGATGTTGGCGATGCTCTATTGATGTCGAAGATGAAGATGTAGCCATTCTTGCAGGTAATGTAAAGCTCCTCTTAAACTTGTTTTCCATCTTCCTAATGTTCTCTGGATGACTGTCCAAGCTCAAGAACTCGTTGGGGTTTGCACCAGCATCTGGATTTTGATTAGAATCTTTTCCTTCAAGAATAAGTGGATGGTGGTTTTGGTCTGGTTTGTTTCTTAAGCTCTCGGGGTTAAATAAAAGCTTGGCATCTTCAGTTCGTCCAGCGAGAGCATTGAAGAAAGTTAACCCATTAGGCCATTTTACGTCATTTTCATGCTCACCAATCATATCTTCCATTCGGGTTTCAGATGAATGAGGCAGGAGAAACATGTGGGTCTCATCTTTGGCCTGCGGAAATCCAAGTCTACCCGGGTTCTGAAAATTAGGTGAAGCAAGCATTGGAGTCGCTGGTGGAAGCTGCCTCTGGTTCCAGTTGAAGAGAGGAGGAGGAGGCCGGGTTGGAATGGCAGACTGCTTCGAAGGCATTGTAGACGAAGAGGAACTGTTTCTGTTTGACGAAAACAACTGAGAGAGATAGAAACCAGATTGATAGCCAAGAGATTCAAAGGTATGCCTCATTCTTAGCACAACATGGAGGTCTTCAGGTATCTGAAGATACACACAGCATCTCTATGAGATCAAAATCATCATACATTTCAGCTACAATAACCATTCACTAACCGAAGACCTGACTTTGATCTTGAAAATCAACCGTAAAACACCCGTAAATTAAATTTTCAAAAGCTACTTTATTGTCAACTAAACAACTAGTAATTAGAAAATTTTATTATCAGACTCACAATCTTGCAGGAACCCAACTGGAGAAGACCATGACCAGCTTGAATCACAGCAATAGTCTAGTCAAGAGAAATCAAGAATCACCAAAGTCTCAATGACTAGACAAACAAGGGGAAAAATCAAACCAGAATACGACTAACAACAGTGAAAAATAAGTTGTTTCTACGCTGACCTGAATGCCTGACTCAAATTGATCAGTCCATTCAGGAGGAAGCTGCAATTAAATAACAACAAAAGGGGAAAGGTTACCATCAATCATAAATATAGACCATCTAACCAAATAACAAAAGCCACAGTATAATTGTCATCATATACTAGATCATTGAACCCAAACTTCTTTTTTTATAGGTTACCAGAAAACTAAGAATCCAACGTTCTACAGACACCACTCGGCTGTTGGCCATTGAACCCAAACTTCAAAAGAGGGTAAACAATTGAAATTAAAAAAATATATAGTGAAAAAGGAGGAGTATATGGCATACAGCATCAAAAGAACTCTGCCAATAATTGGAGATATTGGGTTCGCAGTCTGTTGGTTCTTTGAATACCCATTTATGGCACTTATCTGATGCAACCTTTCCCATTAACCTGTTCATAAAGTCAAATTTCAACCAATCAAAAACACATACCAAGAAATAAACAAAAAAAAAAATTTCTTTCCATTTATTTTTCAACCAAAAATAAAAATTATTAACACCTACCCAGTACCCACCCTTCTCCATAATTATATAACTGAATGGACATTTTGCTGAAAGCTTTCCTCACTGGATCTTCTCCATCAATCTCTTCCAAACAATCTGTAACTCTTCCTCGGCAGAATCCATCTTCCCACATCAACATCCTTCACAAAATATTTTCAATAGAAAAAAAAATTACCACAAAATTCAACATAAATTTGCTAAATTTAAAAATGAAAATGCCTATAAATAAGAAATTAACAAAAACCCATTTCAGAAAATCAATTACTAACTCAAATTTCGCTCAACATCTCCCCATCTCTCATTAACCAAACTTTTCTCCCCTGTTTCTGAATGGAAAAAAGTAATGTATAGCTTTTTTATTGGTGAAATTGAAACAAGTGTAAAGAAAAAATGATAAATAAGACAAACTATCCCATTCACTTAATGGTCAAAAGTTCAGAACACTTGAACCCTGTTTCTCCTTCATTTTCCTCTGTTTTCCCAGGAACCAAACAAAGAAAAAAAAAGTCAAAGGCTAAAAAACACCAAACATACTTACAAGCTGCCATTATCATCTCCAACCTTGCAACCATTACCACCCCTCACTCTCCTACAGCAAAACAAAGAAACCCAAATAAGTAAAACATCTGAAAAAACACACAACTTGAAGATGGAAGCTTTTGTTTGAGATAAACATATAAATACAAAGAAAATAAAAGTCGAAGATTTGAAGGGGTGAACAAAAAAGAACATACGGGCGAGGACGGATGGTCCAGAAGACAGAGTAAGTCCAATCTGAGTTGAGACAGACATTTCTAAGTGCCTCATGAAGGGCCATCATCCCAACAGCTTCTTTGCTCCTATCTGCTGATCCTGAGCCCACCATCTCTCTGTCTCTCTCCCTCCCTGTCTCTCTCGATATATATAAGTGTTTATATTTATATGTAAGAAATGATATGTATTCCTTTTTTTCCCCTTTCTCTGATGCAAGCAACTCCCTTTGAAACACTGCTACTGCCTTTGCCACTTCTCCTGCGATTATAAACTTGGTAAGATGGCCTGTAGCTTATTTATTTTGTGTGTACCTTCTTTTTCATTTCTCTCTCTCTTTCTTTTTTTTTTTTATCTCTTTGTTTTGACAATCACTGCTTTTCTTTCTCTGGTTATCAACCACAAAGCAAAAGTATTTTCTTCTCTTTTCACTCTCTCTCTCCCTCTTTATCTTTACTGCTATTTCTTTCGTTTGTTCCCAACCGTGTCAGCTTCTCTTATATCAATACATGTAAAATATTATATTTATATTATATTTTATATAAAAATAACGTATTATATATTTTATAAAAATATAAAATATAAAATATAATTTTTTTATTTTATTAAATTTATTTATAATTTTTTTAAAATTTTAAGTTAAGTTATTTTTAAAATTTTTATTTATATTATTTTTATATCATATTATTATATTATATTTTAAATTATTAAATTTAAATGAAAGTGTAAAAGGGACAGCTTGGAATTTCAAATTATACGTGGGAGTATTTGTTAAAAAATTTAATAATTTTAAATATAATGTAATAATATAATCTAAAAATTATATATATGATAAAAATTTAAAAATATATTTTTATATTTATATTTTAATATAAATTATAATACTATAATTTTAATATAAATTAAACACGATTTTAATACATAAATTATTAAATCTAATTGTAAGAGAGAGTTAGGTATCTTTGTAGAGTTTGGTTGGCTCTTAACTTGTTTTTGTTTTGTTGTAAAACTTGTGAACTAGCTAGTATGTGTGTGCCTCTTATCAACATTTTTGTTTTGGAGCTATGTAACTCTTTTTCTACCTTTTTGTTTTGGGGCTATGGAACTTTTTCCTACCACTTTTGTTTTGTTTTGATTTGGGTTTGAAATTTTTGGAAAAAAAAAAGCATAAAAAATTTCTAACTCTTTATGTTTAGTAAGATTGAAACTAGATTCATGAGATTATCACAAAATTTTGATTTGATTGGTTCATAAAAGATCATAATTAAATCATATCAAAATTTCATAAAAAAATTTTGTAAAATCAAATTTCCAATTACACTTACATGATATGAAATTTGTTACATAGGTGAATCATATTGATATATAAATAAAAGAATTGCAATTTGCTATAATTATAAAGATGAATTTCTTTATTCTTAGTTTATTTCATAAGAATGTCTACAATATTGAAATTTTGTGAAAAACTTTTTGTTTTCTTTTTTTTTTTTCTTCAATATGATTGAAAGTTGATACAAGCTAAAAGAGAGTTTTGGTGAGAACATGTTTGATTTTTTTTTTTTTTGAGATAATTTGTTTATCATTGTATGATTTGGCTAACAAAAGTGAATGCAATGATGAAATAAAATGGTGAAACGAAATGGGGTCATGATTTGGATTTTGTGAATTGTGATGATAATAAAGGCACAAAAACCAAAAAAAAAAATCACCTTTTTCCCTAAAATAGATCATAAAAATAAAAAGAAAATGAAATGATTTTATTGATAAATTTATGAAAATTTACCAATGACTTAATTATTCATTTTACTTCATTGGATGTATTATACAAATTAAAGCCAAATTTCTCTCAATTTTTTCTAACTTACACACCAAAAATCATTTAAAAAATCATATATTCTTGTTTATATGGAGTTTCAAGTTAAGAGGTAAAATTTTAAAATTATTAAAAAAAAAAGAGAGAACTATCAAAAGTAAAGATAAATAGTATTTTCTATATTTGTATTTAACATTTAAAATTATAAATCAAATATAAAAAATTAAAAGAGAGTAAAAAATAATAAAATAAAACAAATATATAATACTTGAATAATTTTATTTATAAATGAAAGTTCAAAAATTTTAAAAATAAATTAATAACATGATCAAATTAATATAATATTAAATATGTAAAATCGATTTATACATTAGTTTGATCTAAAAATTAAAAAAATTATTATTTATTAACAATTTTTAACAAAAAATTTTTTTATTTTTTAACTTAAAAATACTCTTAAAAAATCCAAATAAAGATTTTGACATGCAAGTACTAAATATCTTTAATCATCATTAAATAAAGATAAAATTCAATAACCTCTGCGCCTTTTTGTATTAAATTGGCTTAATTATTCACCTGAAAAATTAATATTTTATTATTGTTTTATTTATTATTTTTTATAAAAGATTGTAAGTAGGAGCAGGGGGATGGCACAGAATCTTAACTGGTAAAAAGTGACGAGAGAGGAGGTGATGTGCCGAGGATTCGATTTAGATTAATAATAGTAATTTAATAGTGAATATGATAATGTTATTATGTCAGATTGCAAGGACAAGGCTTATTCCTGTCATCATCAGAATTTTGTACGGCTGTAGATTAAATTAACTACCCATTTGAGCGCCACTTTGCTTTTGAGTTTTATTTTTTAAAATTTTGTTTAGATTTGATAATTTAAATATAGTAATGTAGTATAAAAATATAAAAATGATAAATTCAAAATTTTAGTAAAAAATATATAAATTTAATAAAATAAAAAGAATACATTTTATTTTTAAAAATTATAATACATAATTTTTATATAAATTATAATAAAAATACATAAATTATTAATATTTTATATAAATTCATAAATTGTTAAATCTATCTTAACTTACTTTCTAGGCAAACATTCAATAACTCATTTCGACTCCTTTATTTTTTGCATATTTTGGCTTTCATAAAAAGTACATTTCAAAGAAAAAATAAATACCAATTTACACAATTTTAATTTTTTTTTCAACATAATAACTTATTTGATACCTTATAAAATATTAATTTTAATTTTAATAATAAATTTTAATTTGTGATATTTCAAATACCAAAAGCTTTCCTTGCATTTTCCTTTATAAATAATTAGGTATAGATTTGTGAATAACATTATATAATCATCAAATACCACATAAAACAAAAATATATTTAAAAAGTTACACTAAGAGAAAAAAATCTTCAAAAAAGGGAAATTATATAGGTGGAACGTCTTTCAAAAAGTGGAAAAGGGAGAGTAGGAGTGCTCATTATGATATATATACCAATAGTTATTATTAATAAATAAGATTTAAACAGAGTTTAATATAAAAGAAAAATAACCCAAGAAAGGCGTGTGACTGAGAAAGAGACTGGGAGATTAAGGGGTCACGTGCGCACATGACATCGGCAGTGAGTCGGTGCATCGGTTTTCGTAAAGAAAAGTGGACGCTCGAATTGCGGGGCACTGCGTCCCCGACCTTCGAATCCTCCCGTACACCAACACGCGCTTTTTTCACCCACGCACCATTAGGAACAAATTTTCCACTACTTACTATTTTCCATAAAAATTTTGTATGAAAATAAAAAATATTTTTTTATAAATAATATACGTTATTAATTCCAATTAATTGATTTGAATTAATATGAAATCTCATATAAATTATGCATATATATATATATATATCTAAACTTTTCAAACTTAAAAAGCTTATCCAATGCAAAATGTTGGACCCCACTTATCTAAGAAATCAAGCATGAGATGCCTATGACTTAGCACTCGCATGGACAATGAATAATATTTATATTATTTTTAGGTATAAGATTCAAAATTGATTAATTTAAGTTAACATGAAATTTAATATATATATTATATTACAACATACATGATCACATGATTAAAATTGTTTATATAGATTCCTAGATAGATAATCTATTTTAATTACATATAGAATAATATTTATATTATTTTATTTATTAAATAAATTTTTTAATAAATTATTTAAATTAAAATCAATATCTATTTAACATTGAAATTTTTACATAAGATTTGAATTCAAATATATTATATCTTAATTTATCTTTCTTTTTAAATTTAATTGTAGTTTCAAATATATATACTTAATAAAATTTTATTTTCTGTCAAATAATTTTATTTAATAAATTATTTAAATTTAATATTTTTAGATAATAATTTAAATTCAAATCAAAATCTATTAAAAATTAAAATTTATTTAATAGATTATTTAAATTTAATACTTTTAAATAAGGTAATGAATTATTGACTAAAAAGCATGTTTTTTTTAAGTAATAAAAGCTTACATCTTTATATGAAAATATAAGACATTTAAATATTGATAAAAAGTTGGATAAAAATATGTTTTTGCCTTGAAAACAAATATAATGTTTTATTTATGTTCTAATTCAAATATTTCTATATTATATATTTGGTTAATTATTTGTTTCTCTTTAGTTCATAACTTTTTTTTAATTTTGCTTAGATTGATTATAATTAACTTTTTGTATTATATATTTTTTTGTTTTATTTATTTCTTTAATATTTTTATTCTATGTTAATTTGTTAATATATTTGTTTTAGTATTGTATATATTTAATCTTGACAAATTAATATGTAAATTAATATTCTTTATTTTCTTTTGCTATATTTTTTATTATTGAATTTTTTTATCTGCAATGGATGATATGAGAAAAAATGATAATCACTATCATATCTATTTCACAAAAAATACTATCAATTATGTTAAAAATGATTAAAAATAAAAAATATTTCAAAAAAAGTTTTTCAGCATAACATAAAGAATTATTGTTTCCCTTTTATCTAAAAAATTATTTTATTAACATATATAGAAATAATTATTAGCCCAATATATTTGTGTAATAATTACTTAAATATGTCAAAAATAAGAACTAATAAAAAGTAAATGATTATAACAAATTAATAATTGTGATTTGTTGTTCAGTCAAATATATATATACACCACCTAATTAACATTATGATAAAAATAATTATTAATTTTAACTATTTAAATATTAATTTTTGATTTTTTATCAAACAAGAAAAAAGTGGTAGTAAAATTTGTAGTATTACAAATAAATTGAAGAAAATATTTTTTAATGAAAAAAAAATTTATAATTTTTGAAAATTTACAAAGTTTAGACTTCTTTTAGATTAATAATATCATTTATAATATATTATGTATAATAATCATTTAATTATAACTTAACATTTATAAATATATGATTATATATTAGATAAATAATTAAAAAATAAATTTAAAATTATGAAAAATTTAATAAAAATTCTGTACATTATACGGATTTAAAAAGCTAGTTTCATATAAATTACATCTAACACATCCAAAATTTTCGATATAGGAAGCTTTAGAAAAATATATTAAGAAATAAAATTGGTGAAGTTTTTAAATTTTATAAATTAATTAAAAAATACCATGCATATTTTTATTATATTAATTTATGATTTTAAAATATATGATATTTCATAATATAGAATATATAAAATCCTCTAATTTGCTTATTGTTTTCAAATTCACCAATAGTGTATTAGATAATATTTCTTATTTTTTATAAAAATGAAAAATTTTATCTATTAATAAAAAATAATAATATATTAAATTTTCATTCTATTTGGTTTTATTATTAAAAACAAATATACTATTTGATTTTTTTTCAAAAAATATATTGTTAGTTCTTTCATTTTTTTTAAATGTGGACAGGAAAAAGAAATAACAAATTTTTGTTGATGATAAAATTTTGTCATTATTCATTTAAAAATAATTAATAAAATATATGAATATATAGTGAATAAATTATGAAATGTAAGCAGTATTTTTTTTCATCATACAAATTCAATTTTAGATAAAAACACATGAAATTGGTTTTATTTTTTATAAAAAAATAAAAAATTAAATAGTAAATAGTATATTAGATTAGCGCGTGTAGTGACGCGATTGGTAGGCAAAGATGGAAATCATAAACAACGAAGGCTCCGGATTGCCGCCCGCTTACCCCACGACCATATCTTTATTGGTCCCACTTTCAAATCCCTTAAAAATAAATAAATAAATAAATTAATTCTAAATAATTTTTTTGCTTTTGCCTAACCAAATTGGCTGACCCTAAACCCTAATTATTTTATATTTTTTTTTCTTTTTTTCTAAAAGAAACAAAAAAAATGAACAAAGCTGATCCAAATACACTGCAATCACCTGTTTTACGAACGATTTTACACTGTTTCTACTGTTTGCCTTGTGGCCTTTCTCAATTGCTTTATTTTGTTATCATAAATTTTTTAATTTTGTTTTTCATGTATGATTAAACATTTAGAAATTATGAAATCGAAAAAATTTAAACGTGTAATTTTTTTTGATAAATTAAGTATTAAGAATTAAGATTAAAGATAAATTAAAATTTTGGAAAATTAAAAAAATTGTATATTTTATTTGAATTATTCAATCATTATATTTAATTTTTTACTATTTGTACATATATTTTTTTATATTTTGGTGTTATTGCAAAAAAAAAGCTAATTTCATTTTAATTGATACTATTTAAGATAATTAAACTCCATTCTTGCCTAAAACATATTATTAGTTTGTAGCATTTAGACTCCATGAATCATTCATTCATTCAATGAAGATTTGATGAACATCTTCACTTTAATTTGATAGAAAAAATTATCAAATAATTTTTTTTGTTGTTTTTAAATAATAAGAGCATGAACAAAAAGAATGTATATAAAACTATGAGCAAGAAAAAAAATAAAATAAATAAAAGGTCAATTTGACCAAAGCACAAAGCACTAGCATAAGTCCAAATAAAACCCTAAATATAGGTTAAGGATAATTTTAAAAAAATAAATGTTGTTTTGAATTTTTATCACTTTGTCAACCTATTATAGTAAAACTACAAAACCATTTCATTTGCAACATACAATTCATGCTCAAATCTCTTCTGTTTTTAGTCATATATTTTGTAATGAAATTGGGCTAAATTCAATCAACCAAATAAAAATTCCTTGTCATGTTAGTGGATAAAACTTCATATTAATCTCTTTTCAATTCAATGGCTGCCAGCCAAGATTCCCTTTGCTTTCAATCCCCCATGTATTTTTTAACGCATTGGTTGGTGTTCGTATTTGGAGTTGAACATTTCTCAATTTTTACTTCAGAATATAGATTGATTTGGAACACATATGAAGTTGAATCACCCAACCCTTTTAATACCAAGAATTTTTTATTTTATGCTTGAAGTTGTTAAAGATTGAATTTGATAATTGAAATTAAGAATTTAATATTTATCAGTAAAAATACAGTATAAATCTTGATTTTTTAAAAATATAATCACATTATTTACAGATTTTATTTTATTTATATTAAAATTAAGAGTTTAATATTTTATTAACAAATCTCACAATTTTAACCTAAATTTACGTAAAATTAGAGAGAAGTGGTTGATATTTTACATTTAACAGTAGATACATCTCACCTCCAAATTAAAGTTCAAACTTGGGATTTTCCATCCTAATTCCAACTGTAACCAAAGAAAGAAAAAGAAGTTGATCATTGCTGTAATGCCTGTATCATGAGGTTTAGGTTCATGAACATGAAATTTTTTTTTTCAGGTACATATATATATATATATATATATATATCACATGAACAAAGTTGATAAACTCACAAATTCAATCTCAAACAGTAGACCTTTTACAACATTTACCCATCTGAAAATAACGACAAGCTTCAATAATTTTGACACAAAATAATTAACTTATCAACCAAGCAAGAAAAGTTGATTGAAACATATAGAAAAAAATAACCAAGAAAAAATGTATAGGAAACATTTGATTCAAGGATTTCAAAGAATGAGATTAAAATCTCCGCAAATAAAGTTTTTTAAAAAATTCATTTGCGATGTATTTGATAAATTTTCATGAAAATAATTGAAAAAAATCAAACATACATTTCCTTGAGCATTTCAAGAAGTTTCTTAAGTTTGGTATTTTATATAAAAAAACTACTTTAAATATTGTCAAATTTTCTCCCAATGGACGGCTGCCAACATTCATTTTTATGTTTGAGCAGATAAATTTTGGTCCCCATTCAAAGGTATCGCAGCATAATCAGGCATTGATGCGCGTCAAAAACAGTTTTAAGTAGCTGTTGATTATGACCAAAAATATTTAAACAAAGTCAATGAATAGTAACAAAGGACAGAAATTCCACAATAATCTTGAAAATCTATAGAAAGACAATTTCGTAAACTGGCCTATATTCCCCCATCATCTCGAGAAGAAAATTTTCGTAACTGCCTATATTCCCCAATATCCCAAAGAAGCAAAAAAAGAAAAGAAGTTTCAAAGTATACAAATAGTTTATAAGGTCAATCCCAAATGTACTTCTCACATTTTGTCCACCATTTTTTAATTTGGCATTTCAACTTTCAAAATCTTTAAATTGTACTTTTGATTTACAAGCAACTCAAAAAGTCGAGGTTTAATGTCATAAATTGAATCTAAGTATATATTCTAAAAAAAAAAATTCAAATCTTAATTGCCGACATAGGTTCCTTTTAGATGTGCACGTGAGGGAATTAATTTTAAAGCTTAAATTCAATTTGAACATTTTTCGACGATGAAAGCTCTTTTACCATACATCTAATCATAACCATGATCACCGTGAATAAGAAAATTTATTAGAATTACATAGCAATGGTAAATGCATTTCAAAATTTATTTCTTGTAATTTTTTTTTTATTATTGAGATGTGATATTCTTTTGTGCAAAAAATATAAAATGTTTGGTAGGTTATTTGATATTTTAAACTTGGTTATATATATTTTTCCAAGATTAATGTTAACAAATATGGATCAGAGTTTACCTGGCTAGCTAGATCATGTCAAAGGACTAAAGAACACAAAAGCATAGGAGAGTATCTCACAAATTTAGGGTTGAAGATGAAACATAGTTTTAAAAGCTAGAAATGATTTTTTTTTAAGCTCTTACAATAGTGTCCATACTTTATATGAACATCACAATTAGATATAGATATGGGCCTCACTTCTTCTAGCATATGCTATACATTGCAAACTATGGGCATATTTGAGCTTGCTTCAAAAGGATTAAAAATATATATTCATTTTTTAATTGTTTGTTCTGTTATGCAGACAAGGAGGATTTGAATTTTAAGCTTTTTCTTTCAAAAGAAACTTGGGATTATAATTTAATTAGGCAATACAATTTATAAAATTTTATTTATGAATCAATTAATTTGTTAAATGAAATTTTTTATTGCAAAGAAGATTTTATAAATTTTTATGTGAAATTATTTAAAACTTTAAAGGATGCGTGAAAAGAATGAGTTTAATCATGAAACAATATTCACAACGCAGTGTAAAAATTACACATTCAAAAGACCTCAAATCAATAATATATTCAAATTAACTTTGAAACTAAATAATTTTTCAAAAATTAACTATGATAAATTTCCCAATGAAATTACCAAAAAGCATGATAATTACAATGTTGTCTTTTGAACTAATTAATAAATAACAATGCACTAATTAATGAAAAATAATGCAACTTTTGAACTAAACCCTCAAAAAATTCATGATTAGAATTAAATTATAAAAAATATTGCTAAACCCTTTTTGCTTTTTGCATGATCCATCAATCAACAATGTCTAATATAAAATTTTAAAATGTTGATGAAAGTAAATTCCTTTGGAAAAAAAAAACAATTATTTTATGTTTGTGGGACCTCTCCATTTTCCTTTAATTTAGCCTTGATTTGTTTATTAAGTATAGTAATTATTAATTTCTAATTTCTCTGGACAAACCTCTTTAAAAAATTAACCATCCCTCTTTTTTCCAACTTGCAACTATTAAAGAACTTATGATCACGTGAGCTCATGCATTAACATGGTACAGTTGAGAATCCTATAAGGTGTCTAGACAAAAAGCTCTTTCAATATTATAAATACATAAAAAATTTATGTTTGGTGAAAGTATTTGAACTTCGTGTATGAAATAATAATTAAAATTTATTTTGATATATTAAATCTGAAATTTTTTTAATATCACAAAAAAAATTAAGAGATTATCATATATTTTATTGTTAGAGATATTTTATGATTATAAGGGGAAGGGCAAAAGAAAATTTTTTTATACAAAGGTGACTTATCGATAAAGTAAGGATATTATAGTCATTTAAAATGAGTTGATATATCAAAATGATCCAAAATATAAAGATTCACGTTAGCTTGTTTAAGACGACTCTTTACCTAAACGCACATAGACGTACTGATTTGTTATTCTTCAATTAGACTTTTACCTATCATGACAAATTGAACTAATTCTGTCAATCTTAAATCAAACTTTCAGAGTTCGGACCATTCAGGCCTAGCAATCTCACCCTCTCAAGTATAAATAACCCCTATTATTATAGGTATGTGTGTTTGATTTCTCTCATCTTTTCTCTAAAATTTTTCTTTTTCTCTCTTTTATCGAGTACTAACTTAAGCATCAGAATATAAATATTGAAAACCTCATATCTTTACTTTTAACTGACCTCCAATATTACAATTTTAGATTGTATTCTGTTAATCTCGATAATAAAATTTAAAAACCTTTATTGTCAGTGAATACCATAATTTCTCAAACAAATCACTTTATAATTTGGATGACATTTATAAATTAGTTCAAACTTTGGTGTGATTACAATTATTAATCTGTATGTTTTAGATAGATGCTATGAACATAATAATATTTGTAGTCTTTTTGAAGTGTAGGCTTACGTGGTCACTTCATATCCCTACAATGTTGCTTAAAGATATCGAAAAAAAAAAAAAAAAGACATAACCTCAAGTGACACTTTCAATGGTTGCTAATGTGTTAGGAACCCTTAGAATAAATGTTCTTTGTCGTGAAATACTGTAATAGTTCAAATCTTAATCGAAACCAGACATTCTTTTTATGTATAATTTATATATATATGTTATCTATATTATTTGGAATTTAGTATTATAAGCTTACATTATACAATTGTGAAAAATATAAAAAATTATTGGATGAATACGTGACAATCTTATAAATCTGCTTATAATTACAAAAAAAAAAAAAAAAGCCCCTTGATGCCAATTTATGAATAATAATCCTTTAACTTGTATTGCACAATATTATTAATTTTGTTTTCCATCTTTTTCTTTCCTCTTTTAACGTGTGGAATTTTGGTTAGAAATTAGCCAAGCAATCAAATACTTAACAAGTTAACTACATGTGCAAAACATGTGAAAAATTCATTATAGGTAAAGATGTTGATTAAGCATAACTAATCCACCGGTGAATTGACTATAAAATTAATTAGTTGTATTTTCAAGTCAAAGCGCATCTTAACTTTCTTTATTAACCAAATTTAGCTTACAATTTTAGGTATGGCATAGTGACATGATACAGGATATAAATTGTGTATAAATCTTGTGTAATCATTTTTAATATCTTAATCGTATCGACATATTTATCACTCAA
>NW_019168270.1:6779654-6927516 GCF_002303985.1 Durio zibethinus
TGAAAGGTTTGCTTTGTTGATCCCATCATAGCCATGGTCTTGAGAGAGCCTAAACAATCAAACAAGTAAGAATTTATTAGCATTTTTTTAGCAATTTTGTTGGCAATTAAGTAGTCAATGTCTCTGCTCTCTGTGGTCTAAAAAGTCTTTTTGGGTTTATATGGAAGAGTATTTTTGGGAGGCTGTGTCAACTCATAAAAACAAAAGCAAGTGAATGTAGAAAGGCTAAGAGAATGCCATTGAATCTGATCAAACTAGATATCATAAGTAAAGCAAATTGGCTGTAATTTTTAACATGTTTGATTCAATCTTAATCAAACTTTAGGTGCCTCATTTTTGCCAATTCTATAGCACGGCAAGATTGATCCTAATATGGCATTAGCTCGAATGATAAGAGTAAGATGAGATTTGGATTCGAATCCTTTTAAGAATGAAGAACTAATAATTTATACAAAAAATGAAAGAATTATATAGTAAATATAAACAAATAGATTCATCCTTACTATATTATTTTGAAGACAATTGTATACAATTCATTAAATCAAAATGATTCAGATCATTTAACTATAACTTAACTTTTGATCAAAGATGAATAAAACTTACTTTGAATCATTTAAGACACACATTTGGGAATATCCCACATTAACAATATTATTGCAACGCCTAGTCTCCATGTGTGCTTGAGTTGGCAAGAATGACTTCATGATTTACACCACCAAAAAAAAACTCATCAGAATCACCCAACAAGGGGCCTAGAGCTGTCCCATGTAGACATAACACATGATTCTCTCATCTTTGGTCCTAGCTATCACACTTTCAATATCATCAGCTTGCTTCCCTGATATATATGCATGTACACAAACTTACTCATGCACCCCAAACTCTCGCCCAAGAGAGATGGAAAATCGCAGGAAAGTCTAGCTCTGGTGAGATATTCTCCTTCCCTGGCACCCCAATCAAGACCAAGATTCCGACTTCGAATTCGGGTGTTTTTACCCCGGATTCACCTTCTCAGGCTCCATATAGAACCTCACCAGCTGATCATCTTTTCTTCAATGGCCGACTTTTGCCACATGCCTTTCCTTTCCAACCTGCAACAATGGTTGCAGCTGATTGTCTCGGGGGACAAGGCAGAACAAGCAGCATCAGACAAGCAAGGATTCATTGATGTCTCAAGAAGTAACAGCACTAACAGCAGAAGAAGTTGCAGCAGTGCTAGAACAAGCTCGGAGTGACAATCAAAGGGGAGGACTGTTGTACCATAGCAAAATCCACGCATATAATAAACCAAGCAAAATGGTGCTATATGGGATTCTCAGAGATGGCAGTACATTACACCAATGCCTGTTCTGAAACGTAAGGTCTCCAAGAGAAAAAACAATGGGGTTGGTGAAAAGAAGCCTTGAGAGCTAAGAAACAAGGTGATCATCATCAAGAAAAGAGTACCACTAGGGGGAAGATCGGGCCTTGCCTGAGATTTTTCAAGTTATTTTTGTTGGCCGGTAGAGAATGTCATGCCATGGAACCTTCCAGGAAACAAGATGTGGTGCAAGGAAATTTGAGTGTTGGATAATTTATGACTGCATATTATTCTCTTTTTTTAATATTTTTCCAAACTTTTCTTGTTTATGTTGGTTTTGTGCTATGAGCATCATTTGTTTGGAATTTTGGTACAATTTTTCTTGCCAAGTGGAAAAAGAAAAACATTGAAGATATGATATCAGGGAAAAGATATGAATAATACTGCATTCTTGCTGGTTTCTCCATGATTTTGGTATCATTAAAATGTTGTGGAAATTCATTGCAAGATTCTAGGATTATCCAGGGATTTGTAATCTGCTGCAGACCTGCAACGGGCTGATATTTTGTTCAAAGGAAGATTGGGGAGTGTCCAAGAGTGTCATGTTTCATTTATAAAAAGCATACTTAATAGCACTATATGCCAATCTGCACCAGCATAATTTGGCTCTTAACAAGCTTAAAATTATTAGAAATTGGAAAGTAGAGATCACCTTAAGCCCTTTTGAACAATCAAGCTGCTAATCTCTTTTGTAAAAAGAAATGGATTATTTAGATTTCAAGTATATGAAAATACAGGTTTAGTTTCTTGCTTGTAAACTAAAACATTTAAGGTGGCTGTAAGACCTAGCATCAAACAAATTTAGGTTTGTTTTTTTTTTTTTCCTTTTTAAGACATAAAACATTCATTTTCATAGTGATACATGTAGAAAAATAATATCGATTTTCTTTTTTTTTTTCCTCAATTATACTTCTTGTTTAGACAAAACCATTAAGATCTTCAATGTTTTCTCTGCAAGAATCTCATGCTTGGTACCGAAGCAACCATAGGCCAAGCTAACATTGTATATTGAAAATTTGCATTGCCCAACATTTTCTTTAATTTCAAATGAATCTTGCTGACTTGCCTTGGATCCATGAACGCATTCCCCCTAGAATTTCATTGAAAATCCTGATGCTTGTGAGTGCAGCATTTGCAGCTTTTGAACAACAGTAAAGAGACATTATTCTAGTTCAAATTTTAGGGTGAATGTTCAAAGGAAACCTAAAGGGCAAATCTTATGTTAGAAAAAACTACAACAACTGATTAGAAAGTTCGGTTTAATGGATTAAAGAGACAGATGTAAAAGGACATTAAAACAAACATAGGAATTTCAGCAACCAAGGAACACAACCTTGGACTACAAACAAATTCTCATCCTATTGTCCCTCTAATACAAACCTTCTAAATTTCATTCCAAGAAGTTTGGCATAACATCGGTGTACATCCCTGCCTCGTTGTTCCTATACTCCACAGGTTGATGTTGGCGATGCTCTATTGATGTCGAAGATGAAGATGTAGCCATTCTTGCAGGTAATGTAAAGCTCCTCTTAAACTTGTTTTCCATCTTCCTAATGTTCTCTGGATGACTGTCGAAGCTCAAGAACTCGTTGGGGTTTGCACCAGCATCTGGATTTTGATTAGAATCTTTTCCTTCAAGAATAAGTGGATGGTGGTTTTGGTCTGGTTTGTTTCTTAAGCTCTCCGGGTTAAATAAAAGCTTGGCATCTTCAGTTCGTCCAGCGAGAGCATTGAAGAAAGTTAACCCATTAGGCCATTTTACGTCATTTTCATGCTCACCAATCATATCTTCCATTCGGGTTTCAGATGAATGAGGCAGGAGAAACATGTGGGTCTCATCTTTGGCCTGCGGAAATCCAAGTCTACCCGGGTTCTGAAAATTAGGTGAAGCAAGCATTGGAGTCGCTGGTGGAAGCTGCCTCTGGTTCCAGTTGAAGAGAGGAGGAGGAGGCCGGGTTGGAATGGCAGACTGCTTCGAAGGCATTGTAGACGAAGAGGAACTGTTTCTGTTTGACGAAAACAACTGAGAGAGATAGAAACCAGATTGATAGCCAAGAGATTCAAAGGTATGCCTCATTCTTAGCACAACATGGAGGTCTTCAGGTATCTGAAGATACACACAGCATCTCTATGAGATCAAAATCATCATAAATTTCAGCTACAATAACCATTCACTAACCGAAGACCTGACTTTGATCTTGAAAATCAACCGTAAAACACCCGTAAATTAAATTTTCAAAAGCTACTTTATTGTCAACTAAACAACTAGTAATTAGAAAATTTTGTTATCAGACTCACAATCTTGCAGGAACCCAACTGGAGAAGACCATGACCAGCTTGAATCACAGCAATAGTCTAGTCAAGAGAAATCAAGAATCACCAAAGTCTCAATGACTAGACAAACAAGGGGAAAAATCAAACCAGAATACGACTAACAACAGTGAAAAATAAGTTGTTTCTACGCTGACCTGAATGCCTGACTCAAATTGATCAGTCCATTCAGGAGGAAGCTGCAATTAAATAACAACAAAAGGGGAAAGGTTACCATCAATCATAAATATACACCATCTAACCAAATAACAAAAGCCACAGTATAATTGTCATCATATACTTGATCATTGAACCCAAACTTCTTTTTTTATAGGTTACCAGAAAACTAAGAATCCAACGTTCTACGGACACCACTCGGCTGTTGGCCATTGAACCCAAACTTCAAAAGAGGGTAAACAATTGAAATTAAAAAAATATATAGTGAAAAAGGAGGAGTATATGGCATACAGCATCAAAAGAACTCTGCCAATAATTGGAGATATTGGGTTCGCAGTCTGTTGGTTCTTTGAATACCCATTTATGGCACTTATCTGATGCAACCTTTCCCATTAACCTGTTCTTAAAGTCAAATTTCAACCAATCAAAAACACATACCAAGAAATAAACAAAAAAATTTTTTTCTTTCCATTTATTTTTCAACCAAAAATAAAAATTATTAACACCTACCCAGTACCCACCCTTCTCCATAATTATATAACTGAATGGACATTTTGCTGAAAGCTTTCCTCACTGGATCTTCTCCATCAATCTCTTCCAAACAATCTGTAACTCTTCCTCGGCAGAATCCATCTTCCCACATCAACATCCTTCACAAAATATTTTCAATAGAAAAAAAAATTACCACAAAATTCAACATAAATTTGCTAAATTTAAAAATGAAAATGCCTATAAATAAGAAATTAACAAAAACCCATTTCATAAAATCAATTACTAACTCAAATTTCGCTCAATATCTCCCCATCTCTCATTAACCAAACTTTTCTCTCCTGTTTCTGAATGGAAACAAGTAATGTATAGCTTTTTTATTGGTGAAATTGAAACAAGTGTAAAGAAAAAATGATAAATAAGACAAACTATCCCATTCACTTAATGGTCAAAAGTTCAGAACACTTGAACCCTGTTTCTCCTTCATTTTCCTCTGTTTTCCCAGGAACCAAACAAAGAAAAAAAAAAGTCAAAGGCTAAAAAACACCAAGCATACTTACAAGCTGCCATTATCATCTCCAACCTTGCAACCATTACCACCCCTCACTCTCCTACAGCAAAACAAAGAAACCCAAATAAGTAAAACATCTGAAAAAACACACAACTTGAAGATGGAAGCTTTTGTTTGAGATAAGCATATAAATACAAAGAAAATAAAAGTCGAAGATTTGAAGGGATGAACAAAAAAGAACATACGGGCGAGGACGGATGGTCCAGAAGACAGAGTAAGTCCAGTCTGAGTTGAGACAGACATTTCTAAGTGCCTCATGAAGGGCCAGCATCCCAACAGCTTCTTTGCTCCTATCTGCTGATCCTGAGCCCACCATCTCTCTGTCTCTCTCCCTCCCTGTCTCTCTCGATATATATAAGTGTTTATATTTATATGTAAGAAATTATATGTATTCCTTTTTTTCCCCTTTCTCTGATGCAAGCAACTCCCTTTGAAACACTGCTACTGCCTTTGCCACTTCTCCTGCGATTATAAACTTGGTAAGATGGCCTGTAGCTTATTTATTTTGTGTGTACCTTCTTTTTCATTTCTCTCTCTCTTTCTTTTTTTTTTTATCTCTCTTTGTTTTGACAATCACTGCTTTTCTTTCTCTGGTTATCAACCACAAAGCAAAAGTATTTTCTTCTCTTTCACTCTCTCTCTCCCTCTTTATCTTTACTGCTATTTCTTTCGTTTGTTCTCAACCGTGTCAGCTTCTCTTATATCAATACATATAAAATATTATATTTATATTATATTTTATATAAAAATAACGTATTATATATTTTTATAAAAATATAAAATATAATTTTTTTATTTTATTAAATTTATTTATAATTTTTTTAAAATTTTAAGTTAAGTTATTTTTAAAATTTTTATTTATATTATTTTTATATCATATTATTATATTATATTTTAAATTATTAAATTTAAATGAAAGTGTAAAAGGGACAGCTTGAAATTTCAAATTATACGTGGGAGTATTTGTTAAAAAATTTTAATAATTTTAAATATAATGTAATAATATAATCTAAAAATTATATATATGATAAAAATTTAAAAATATATTTTTTTATATTTATATTTTAATATAAATTATAATACTATAATTTTAATATAAATTAAACACGATTTTAATGCATAAATTATTAAATCTAATTGTAAGAGAGAGTTAGGTATCTTTGTAGAGTTTGGTTGGCTCTTAACTTGTTTTTGTTTTGTTGTAAAACTTGTGAACTAGCTAGTGTGTGTGTTCCTCTTATCAACATTTTTGTTTTGGAGCTATATAACTCTTTTTCTACCTTTTTGTTTTGGGGCTATGGAACTTTTTCCTACCACTTTTGTTTTGTTTTGATTTGGGTTTGAAATTTTTGGGAAAAAAAAAGCATAAAAAATTTCTAACTCTTTATGTTTAGTAAGATTGAAACTAGATTCATGAGATTATCACAAAATTTTGATTTGATTGGTTCATGAAAGATTATAATTAAATCATATCAAAATTTCATAAAAAAAAAATTTGTAAAATAAAATTTCCAATTACACTTACATGATATGAAATTTGTTACATAGGTGAATCATATTGATACATAAATAAAAGAATTGCAATTTGCTATAATTATAAAGATGAATTTCTTTATTCTTAGTTTATTTCATAAGAATGTCTACAATATTGAAATTTTGTGAAAAACTTTTTGTTTTCTTTTTTTTTTTTCTTCAATATGATTGAAAGTTGATACAAGCTAAAAGAGAGTTTTGGTGAGAACATGTTTGATTTTTATATTTTTTTTTTTTGAGATAATTTGTTTATCATTGTATGATTTGGCTAACAAAAGTGAATGCAATGATGAAATAAAATGGTGAAACGAAATGGGGTCATGATTTGGATTTTGTGAATTGTGATGATAATAAAGGCACAAAAACAAAACAAAAAAATCACCTTTTTCCCTAAAATAGATCATAAAAATAAAAATAAAATGAAATGATTTTATTGATAAATTTATGAAAATTTACCAATGATTTAATTATTCATTTTACTTCATTGGATGTATTATACAAATTAAAGCCAAATTTCTCTCAACTTTTTCTAACTTACACACCAAAAATCATATAAAAAATCATATATTCTTGTTTATATGGAATTTCAAGTTAAGAGGTAAAATTCTAAAATTATTAAAAAAAAAAAAAGAGAACTATCAAAAGTAAAGATAAATAGTATTTTCTATATTTGTATTTTAACATTTAAAATTATAAATCAAATATAAAAAATTAAAAAGAGAGTAAAAAATAATAAAATAAAACAAATATATAATACTTGAATAATTTTATTTATAAATGAAAGTTCAAAAATTTTAAAAATAAATTAATAACATGATCAAATTAATATAATATTAAATATGTAAAATCGATTTTATACATTAGTTTGATCTAAAAATTAAAAAAATTATTATTTATTAACAATTTTTAACAAAAAATTTTTTTTATTTTTTTAACTTAAAAATACTCTTAAAAAATCCAAATAAAGATTTTGACATGCAAGTACTAAATATCTTTAATCATCATTAAATAAAGATAAAATTCAATAACCTCTGCGCCTTTTTGTATTAAATTGGCTTAATTATTCACCTGAAAAATTAATATTTTATTATTGTTTTATTTATTATTTTTTATAAAAGATTGTAAGTAGGAGCAGGGGGGATGGCACAGAATCTTAACTGGTAAAAAGTGACGAGAGAGGAGGTGATGTGCCGAGGATTCGATTTAGATTAATAATAGTAATTTAATAGTGAATATGATAATGTTATTATGTCAGATTGCAAGGACAAGGCTTATTCCTGTCATCATCAAAATTTTGTACGGCTGTAGATTAAATTAACTACCCATTTGAGCGCCACTTTGCTTTTGAGTTTTATTTTTTAAAATTTTGTTTAGATTTGATAATTTAAATATAGTAATGTAGTATAAAAATAATATAAAATAAAAATATAAAGATGATATATTCAAAATTTTAGTAAAAATATATATAAATTTAATAAAATAAAAAGAACACATTTTATTTTTAAAAAATTATAATACATAATTTTTATATAAATTATAATAAAAATACATAAATTATTAATATTTTATATAAATTCATAAATTGTTAAATCTATCTTAACTTACTTTCTAGCAAAACCATTTCAATAACTCAAATTGCTCCTTTATTTTTTGCATAATTTTGGCTTTCATTAAAAAGTACCATTTCAAAGAAAAAATAAATCACCAATTTACCAATTTAATTTTTTTTTCAACATAATAATTATTTGATCACCTTATAAAATATTAAAATTTTAATTTTAATAATTAAATTTTAATTTTGATAATTTCAAATACCCAAAAGGTTTTTCCATCCATTTTTCCTTTTTATAAATAATTTAGGTATAGATTTTGTGAATAACATTATATAATCATCAAATAACCTCAAAACAAAAAATTAATTTTAAAAAAGTTACACTAAGAGAAAAAAAAATCTTAAATAATGGGAAATATATAAGGGTGGAAACGTCTTTCAAAAAGTGTGGAAAAAGGGAGAGTAGGGAGTGCTCATATGAAATAGGAACACAGCAAAGTAATTATTAAATTAAATAGATTTTAAACAGAGTTTAATATAAAAGAAAAAATAACCCAAGAAAGGCGTGTGACTGAGAAAGAGACTGAGAGATTAAGGGGTCACGTGCGCACGTGACATCTGCAGTGAGTCGGTGCATCGGTTTCATAAAGAAAAGTGGACGCACGAATTGCGGGGCACTGCGTCCCCGACCTTCGAATCCTTCCGTACACCAACACGCGCTTTTTTCTCCCACGCACCATTAGGAAAAATTTTTCTACTACTTACTATTTTTCATATAAAATTTGTATGAAAATAAAAAATATTTTTTTTATAAATAATATACGTTATTAATTCCAATTAATTGATTTGAATTAATATGAAATCTCATATAAATTATGCATATATATATATATATATCTAAACTTTTCAAACTTAAAAAGCTTATCCAATGCAAAATGTTGGACCCCACTTATCTAAGAAATCAAGCATGAGATGCCTATGACTTAGCACTCGCATGGACAATGAATAATATTTATATTATTTTTAGGTATAAGATTCAAAATTGATTAATTTAAGTTAACATGAAATTTAATATATATATTATATTACAACATACATGATCACATGATTAAAATTGTTTATATAGATTCCTAGATAGATAATCTATTTTAATTACATATAGAATAATATTTATATTATTTTATTTATTAAATAAATTTTTTAATAAATTATTTAAATTAAAATCAATATCTATTTAATATTGAAATTTTTACATAAGATTTGAATTCAAATATATTATATCTTAATTTATCTTTTCTTTTTAAATTTAATTGTAGTTTCAAATATATATACTTAATAAAATTTTATTTTCTGTCAAATAATTTTATTTAATAAATTATTTAAATTTAATATTTTTAGATAATAATTTAAATTCAAATCAAAATCTATTAAAAATTAAAATTTATTTAATAGATTATTTAAATTTAATACTTTTAAATAAGGTAATGAATTATTGACTAAAAAGCATGTTTTTTTTAAGTAATAAAAGCTTACATCTTTATATGAAAATATAAGACATTTAAATATTGATAAAAAGTTGGATAAAAATATGTTTTTGCCTTGAAAACAAATATAATGTTTTATTTATGTTCTAATTCAAATATTTCTATATTATATATTTGGTTAATTTATTTGTTTCTCTTTAGTTCATAACTTTTTTTTAATTTTGCTTAGATTGATTATAATTAACTTTTTGTATTATATATTTTTTTGTTTTATTTATTTCTTTAATATTTTTATTCTATGTTAATTTATTAATATATTTGTTTTTAGTATTGTATATATTTAATATTGACAAATTAATATGTAAATTAATATTCTTTATTTTCTTTTGCTATATTTTTTATTATTGAATTTTTTTATCTGCAATGGATGATATGAGAAAAATGATAATCACTATCATATCTATTTCACAAAAAATACTATCAATTATGTTAAAAATGATTAAAAATAAAAAAACATATTTCAAAAAAAGTTTTTCAGCATAACATAAAGAATTATTGTTTCCCTTTTATCTAAAAAATTATTTTATTAACATATATAGAAATAATTATTAGCCCAATATATTTGTGTAATAATTACTTGAAATATGTCAAAAATAAGAACTAATAAAAAGTAAATGATTATAACAAAATTAATAATTGTGATTTGTTGTTCAGTCAAATATATATATACACACACCACCTAATTAACATTATGATAAAAATAATTATTAATTTTAACTATTTAAATATTAATTTTTGATTTTTTATCAAACAAGAAAAAAGTGGTAGTAAAATTTGTAGTATTACAAATAAATTGAAGAAAATATTTTTTAATGAAAAAAAAAATTTATAATTTTTGAAAATTTACAAAAGTTTAGACTTCTTTTAGATGAATAATATCATTTATAATATATTATGTATAAATAATCATTTAATTATAACTTAACATTTATAAATATATGATTATATATTAGATAAATAATTAAAAAATAAATTTAAAATTATGAAAAATTTAATAAAAATTCTGTACATTATACGGATTTAAAAAGCTAGTTTCATATAAATTACATCTAACACATCCAAAATTTTCGATATAGGAAGCTTTAGAAAAATATATTAAGAAATAAAATTGGTGAAGTTTTTAAATTTTATAAATTAATTAAAAAATACCATGCATATTTTTATTATATTAATTTATTGATTTTTAAAATATATGATATTTCATAATATAGAATATATAAAATCCTCTAATTTGCTTATTGTTTTTCAAATTCACCAATAGTGTATTAGATAATATTTCTTATTTTTTATAAAAATGAAAAAATTTTATCTATTAATAAAAAATAATAATATATTAAATTTTCATTCTATTGGTTTTATTATTAAAAACAAATATACTATTTGATTTTTTTTCAAAAAATATATTGTTAGTTCTTTCATTTTTTTTAAATGTGGACAGGAAAAAGAAAATAACAAATTTTTGTTGATGATAAAATTTTGTCATTATTCATTTAAAAATAATTAATAAAATATATGAATATATAGTGAATAAATTATGAAATGTAAGCAGTATTTTTTTTCATCATACAAATTCAATTTTAGATAAAACACATGAAATTGGTTTTATTTTTTATAAAAAAATAAAAAATTAAATAGTAAATAGTATATTTAGATTAGCGCGTGTAGTGACGCGATTGGGTAGGCAAAGATGGAAATCATAAACAAACGAAGGCTCCGGATTGACCGCCCGCTGTTACCCCACGACCATATCTTTATTGGGTCCCACTTCAAATCCCCTTAAAATAATAAATAAAATAATTAATTCTAAATAATTTTTTGCTTTGCCTAACCAAATTGGCTGACCCTAAACCCTAATTATTTTTATATTTTTTTTCTTTTTTTTCTAAAAAGAAACAAAAAAATTTGAACAAAGCTGATCCAATACACTGCATCACCTGTTTTACGAACGATTTTACACTGTTTTCTACTGTTTTGCCTTGTGGCCTTTCTCAATTGGCTTTATTTTGTTTATCATAAATTTTTAATTTTGTTTTTCATGTATGATTAAACATTTAGAAATTATGAAATCGAAAAAATTTAAACGTGTAATTTTTTTTGATAAATTAAGTATGTAAGAATTAAGAATTAAAGATAAATTAAAAATTTTGAAAATTAAAAAAAATTGTATATTTTATTTGAATTATTCAAATCATTATATTTTTAATTTTTTTACTATTTGTACATATATATTTTTTATATTTTGGTATTATTGTCCAAAAAAAAAGCTAATTTCATTTTAATTGATAACTAATTTAAGATAATTAAACTCCATTCTTGCCTAAAAACATATTTATTAGTTTGTAGCATTTTAGACTCCATGAATCATTCATTCATTCAATGAAGATTTGATGACATCTTCACTTTAATTTGATAGAAAAAAATTATCAAATAATTTTTTTTGTTGTTTTTTAAATAATAAGAGCATGAACAAAAAGAATGTATATAAAACTATGAGCAAGAAAAAAAATAAAATAAAATAAAAGGTCAATTTGACCAAGCACAAGCACTAGCACTAAGTCCAAATAAAACCCTAAATATAGGTAAGGATAATTTTAAAAAAATAAATGTTGTTTTGATTTTTATCACTTTGTCAACCTATTATAGTAAACTACAAACCATTTCATTTGCAACATACAATTCATCTCAAATCTCTTCTGTTTTTAGTCATAATATTTTGTAATGAAATTGGGCTAAATTCAATCAACCAAATAAAAATTCCTTGTCATGTTTAGTGGATAAAACTTCATATTAATCTCTTTTCAATTCAATGGCTGCCAGCCAAGATTCCCTTTGCTTTCAATCCCCCATGTATTTTTTAACGCATTGGTTGGTGTTCGATATTGGAGTTGAACATTTCTCAATTTTTACTTCAGAATATAGATTGATTTGGAACACATATGAAGTTGAATCACCCAACCCTTTTAATACCAAGAATTTTTTATTTTATGCTTGAAGTTGTTAAAGATTGAATTTTGATAATTGAAATTAAGAATTTAATATTTTATCAGTAAAAAATACAGTATAAAATCTTGATTTTTTTAAAAATATAATCAACATTATTTACAGATTTTATTTTATTTTATTATTAAAATTAAGAGTTTAATATTTTATTAACAAATCTCACAATTTTAAACCTAAATTTACGTAAAATGTAGAGGAGAAGTGGTTGATATTTTACATTTAACAGTAGATACATCTCACCTCCAAAATTAAAGTTCAAACTTGGGATTTTCCCATCCTAATTCCCAACTGTACCAAAGAAAGAAAAAGAAGTTGATCATTGCTGTAATGCCTGTATCATGAGGTTTTAGGTTCATGAACATGAAAATTTTTTTTTTCAGGTACATATATATATATATATATATATATGCACATGAACAAAGTTGATAAACTCACAAATTCAATCTCAAACAGTAGACCTTTTAACAACATTTACCCATCTAGAAAATAACGACAAGCTTCAATAATTTTGACCAAAATAATTAACTTATCAACCAAGCAAGAAAAGTTGATTGAAACATATAGAAAAAAATAACCAAGAAAAAATGTATAGGAAACATTTGATTCAAGGATTTCAAAGAATGAGATTAAAATCTCCGCAAATAAAGTTTTTTAAAAAATTTCATTTGCGATGTATTTGATAAATTTTCATGAAAATAATTGAAAAAATCAAACATACATTTCCTTGAGCATTTTCAAGAAGTTTCTTAAGTTTGGTATTTTATATAAAAAAAACTACTTTAAATATTGTTCAAATTTTCTCCCAAATGGACGGCTGCCACATTCATTTTTATGTTTGAACAGATAAATTTTGGTCCCCATTCAAAGGTATCGCAGCATAATCAGGCATTGATGCGCGTCAAAAACAGTTTTAAGTAGCTGTTGATTATGACCCAAAAATATTTAAACAAGTCAATGATAGTAACAAAGGACAGAAATTCCACAATAATCTTGAAAATCTATAGAAAGACAATTTCGTAAACTGCCTAAATTCCCCCATCATCTCGAAGAAGAAAATTTCGTAAACTGCCTATATTCCCCAATATCCCAAAGAAGAAAAAAAGAAAAGAAGTTTCAAAGTATAAAATAGTTTATAAGGTCAATCCCAAATGTACTTCTCACATTTTGTCCACCCATTTTTTAATTTGGCATTTCAACTTTCAAATCTTTAAATTGTACTTTTGATTTACAAGCAACTCAAAAAGTCGAGGTTTAATGTCATAAATTGAATCTAAGTATATATTCTAAAAAAAAAAAATTCAAATCTTAATTGCCGACATAGGTTCCTTTTAGATGTGCAGCGTGAGGGAATTAATTTTAAAGCTTAAATTCAATTTGAACATTTTTCGACGATGAAAGCTCTTTTACCATACATCTAATCATAACCATGATCACCGTGAATAAGAAAATTTTATTAGAATTACATAGCAATGGTAAAATGCATTTCAAAATTTATTTCTTGTAATTTTTTTTTTATTATTGAGATGTGATATTCTTTGTGCAAAAAATATAAAATGTTTGGTAGGTTATTTGATATTTATAAACTTGGTTTATATATATTTTTCCAAGATAATGTTAACAAATATGGATCAGAGTTTGCCTGGCTAGCTAGATCATGTCAAAGGACTAAAGAACACAAAAGCATAGGAGAGTATCTCACAAATTTAGGGTTGAAGATGAAACATAGTTTTAAAAGCTAGAAATGATTTTTTTTGAAGCTCTTACAATAGTGTCCATACTATATATGAACATCACAATTAGATATAGATATGGGCCTCACTTCTTCTAGCATATGCTATACATTGCAAACTATGGGCATATTTGAGCTTGCTTCAAAAGGATTAAAAATATATATATTCATTTTTTAATTGTTTGTTCTGTTATGCAGACAAGGAGGATTTGAATTTTAAGCTTTTTCTTTCAAAAGAAACTTGGGATTATAATTTAATTAGGCAATACAATTTATAAAATTTTATTTATGAATCAATTAATTTGTTAAATGAAATTTTTTATTGCAAAGAAGATTTTATAAATTTTTATGTGAAATTATTTAAAACTTTAAAGGATGCGTGAAAAGAATGAGTTTAATCATGAAACAATATTCACAACGCAGTGTAAAAATTACACATTCAAAAGACCTCAAATCAATAATATATTCAAATTAACTTTTGAAACTAAATAATTTTTCAAAAATTAACTATGATAAATTTCCCAATGAAAATTACCAAAAAGCATGATAATTACAATGTTGTCTTTTGAACTAATTAATAAATAACAATGCACTAATTAATGAAAAATAATGCAACTTTTGAACTAAACCCTCAAAAAATTCATGATTAGAATTAAATTATAAAAAATATTGCTAAACCCTTTTTGCTTTTTGCATGATCCATCAATCAACAATGTCTAATATAAATTTTAAAATGTTGATGAAAGTAAATTCCTTTGGAAAAAAAAACAATTATTTTATGTTTGTGGGACCTCTCCATTTTCCTTTAATTTAGCCTTGATTTGTTTATTAAGTATAGTAATTATTAATTTCTAATTTCTCTGGACAAACCTCTTTAAAAAATTAACCATCCCTCTTTTTTCCAACTTGCAACTATTAAAGAACTTATGATCACGTGAGCTCATGCATTAACATGGTACAGTTGAGAATCCTATAAGGTGTCTAGACAAAAAGCTCTTTCAATATTATAAATACATAAAAAATTTATGTTTGGTGAAAGTATTTGAACTTCGTGTATGAAATAATAATTAAAATTTATTTTGATATATTAAATCTGAAATTTTTTTAATATCACAAAAAAATTAAGAGATTATCATATATTTTATTGTTAGAGATATTTTATGATTATAAGGGGAAGGGCAAAAGAAAATTTTTTTATACAAAGGTGACTTATCGATAAAGTAAGGATATTATAGTCATTTAAAATGAGTTGATATATCAAAATGATCCAAAATATAAAGATTCACGTTAGCTTGTTTAAGACGACTCTTTACCTAAACGCACATAGACGTACTGATTTGTTATTCTTCAATTAGACTTTCACCTATCATGACAAATTGAACTAATTCTGTCAATCTTAAATCAAACTTTCAGAGTTCGGACCATTCAGGCCTAGCAATCTCACCCTCTCAAGTATAAATAACCCCTATTATTATAGGTATGTGTGTTTGATTTCTCTCATCTTTTCTCTAAAATTTTTCTTTTTCTCTCTTTTATCGAGTACTAACTTAAGCATCAGAATATAAATATTGAAAACACCTCATATCTTTACTTTTAACTGACCTCCAATATTACAATTTTAGATTGTATTCTGTTAATCTCGATAATAAAATTTAAAAACCTTTATTGTCAGTGAATACCATAATTTCTCAAACAAATCACTTTATAATTTGGATGACATTTATAAATTAGTTCAAACTTTGGTGTGATTACAATTATTAATCTGTATGTTTTAGATAGATGCTATAAACATAATAATATTTATAGTCTTTTTGAAGTGTCGGCTTACGTGGTCACTTCACATCCCTACAATGTTGCTTAAAGATATCGAAAAAAAAAAAAAAAAGACATAACCTCAAGTGACACTTTCAATGGTTGCTAATGTGTTAGGAACCCTTAGAATAAATGTTCTTTGTCGTGAAATACTGTAATAGTTCAAATCTTAATCGAAAACCAGACATTCTTTTTATGTATAATTATATATATATGTTATCTATATTATTTGGAATTTAGTATTATAAGCTTACATTATACAATTGTGAAAAATATAAAAAATTATTGGATGAATACGTGACAATCTTATAAATCTGCTTATAATTACAAAAAAAAAAAAAAAAGCCCCTTGATGCCAATTTATGAATAATAATCCTTTAACTTGTATTGCACAATATTATTAATTTTGTTTTCCATCTTTTTCTTTCCTCTTTTAACGTGTGGAATTTTGGTTAGAAATTAGCCAAGCAATCAAATACTTAAACAAGTTAACTACATGTGCAAAACATGTGAAAAATTCATTATAGGTAAAGATGTTGATTAAGCATAACTAATCCACCGGTGAATTGACTATAAAATTAATTAGTTGTATTTTCAAGTCAAAGCGCATCTTAACTTTCTTTATTAACCAAATTTAGCTTACAATTTTAGGTATGGCATAGTGACATGATACAGGATATAAATTGTGTATAAATCTTGTGTAATCATTTTTAATATCTTAATCGTATCGACATATTTATCACTCAACACTTTTTTCATTGTGTTTCATGTTAAACACAGGTAACACACTTAAGACATGATTAATTAATTTTGTCTTAATTATGTTGTCGTATCGATATGTATAAATGATACGCTTATGACATGATTACGTAATCGTATCTTCTTGTGTTACTATATAGACACATACAAAATGATACAGTACACATGTATGAAACCCATTTAATTTTAATATAACATGCAAGCTATTAAATTTATTTTAAACTTTTAATTATATAACTATTTAATATAAATATATAAAAAACTATTTAAAACATTTAATTTAATTATGATGCTTATTTAACATGCAATTAATTTTTTATATTAATAACATAAGCACATAACTATATTATAATGTTAGTTCATGGGGATGGAAAGCAAAGCAAAACAAATCTTCTTTTCTCCTCATATAATATCTAATTTCTTTTTGCAATGAAAAACTAATTAATTTAATTAATATAAGCATTGCTTTTGAGTTTTATAAATAAGGCAATATCATGATCTTATTAATTAGGTTGTGATTAACAAAAGAATAATTACTTAAGAAAAGGAGTTTGTGAATTTTAAAAGAATACAAAGAATGAATAAAATAATTAAGTCTAGATAATTATAGGTAAAAATGTTGATTAAACATAATAATCCACTAATAAATGCTATAAAAGTTGTATTTTCAAGTCAAAGTGCATCTTAACTATGTTGATTAATAAACCAAATTTAGCTTATTAGGTTTCACAAGTTCCCTTTGTTCACTAGTTAATGTTGACCTTGAATTATTGGTTCCAAGCAAATATATGTCTTAGAAATTTCATTTAATTTCTTAATTATTTCATGGTAGACCTAGGAATGATTTGGAGTAAAGCCAATGCTTATCACAATTTATAAAGCTTTAGGAGATTTCATTGGTTAATACTTCATCTAGATGCTCAATGGGAAAAACTATTATCATGTCGTAGATGCTATTTTATGATTGAATCTAAAGCATTTAAAAATTTGTGTTAGAAAAAATGGCAGGTGGTCCATGCCCAAAAAATCATTATGGAATTTGAATCAGAAATGTTTAGTTAAGACTTAAGATTAATAATATTGTCCCCTTCCAAGTCCAATCCAAAGATATGAATTCCACAATTGTCCTCATCAAATCTATCCTAGATACAGAAAAACCTATAATAAAGAATAACTTTTTTATTTTATTTGAAAGAATAGTAGGTTAAAAAACTCAGTTCATTGAGCAATTATTCACAATTGGATTGAGTGAAATGTTTGAAAACTAGTAGAATAACATAATTTGATAAAGAAAAAGACATAAAAACCACTTACAACTACGTCAATTGTTGATAGAGTATTGAATTATTAATTTTAGTAACTATAATTCATATCATGACAACGTCAAATACTAAAAGAAAAGACATGATAACCCATATTCCCAAATGAAAAAAAGAAAGACATGAGAATCCATTTTTAATCATGAAAGAAAAATAGAAAAGTTTTTTTTTAATTAAAGATGCAACATATTAATAAAGGTTTAAAACGTTGAGTTAGGGGGGAAAAGGGTTACGAATTGATGGGCTAACAAGAAAAAATAATTTAGGACAAGCAACCAATTAAAACCCAGACATCTGTTCAGGTTTTTTTTACTATTAAAGTTTGGATCTATAGATTGAATTTGGTTGAATTGGGAAATTACTTGTCACATCATTTTTCTTTTTTGGCTCATAATCAGCAGGTAGGTTTGATTTTTGCAAGCTATATTGCTCTGAGATCCTAAACCAGAACCAGCCTACTAGATCAAAGTAAGACTGCTAGTTAGCAGGATCTACCAGACCATCTTCCACCAACCAAATTCAACTCTACTAGTACAATCCCACCAAACATTTTTAATCAAATTCTATTCTTTGAAGTTGTCCGTAACCATGAATTTCTTTCCACATTTATCATGCGGAAAATAACGTGTCCATTTTTGATCAGAAATTGTGGATCAGAAAATCTATATGGAGCATTTAAAACTTAACGGTGATCAGTCAGTGAGGTAGAGATTTATTTCCAACCTTTTGGTACAACAACTTAATGATCTCACCAAATTTAGGTTATATGTGTTTTCAATCCTATGCTATTACTACTCTTGATCTGTCTTTTTTTTTTTTCCTGATGTGGAAAACCAGACTGTAAGCCAAAAATTCATTGAAACATTTAAGCTCTTTAAAATCCCAACTGCCATGAATTGTTTTTAGCATACTTAACGTGGGGAAAGAGACCAACAGATGGTTGGTTTAAGTGACAAATAATACATTGTTTGGGTTCGAATTAATTGAAAGGTTGTGAGAAGATAATTTTTGATAAATTCATTAGATCTAACATAAATAAAGTTACTTGAATCGATCTCAAAAGAGATGTAGCAAGTAAAATCTAAACACCTCTTACCACTTAAAAACAATGAAAAAAGGGAAAGCGTTGCTTTTAAATGGTGAACATACTTTAATGCCAACATTTAGACACAACCTCTTGATTGACTTCACAAATTATGATGTTAATTAGGGGAATAGTGATGGATGATCATGAAGAATTTAAAACCAATGGTGATCTTACATGATTTGGGTTAATGGTAGATCAATGTCAAAAATCGAGTCCAAATCTTCCTTTTCCAAAATTAGAAAAAAAAAAAACCCAATTATTGGTATGTCATCATTTTTCAATTTAAATAAGGTTATGATTTGCATCTTAGTTAATCAATCAGTAAATTTTTTTTTTAATCTCATTACTCTTGCAAATTGAAATATGCATCATGGTAACGAGTTCAACTTCACATAAGTTCTTTTGCACAAAAAATGCTGTCTGAATTCTAGATTTTCTTGAACACACATTAAACCTAGTTAAATTTTATAAGCTGAAGAACAATGAAGAATTTATGTACACTTCGATTTATTTGTTTCATTTTGAAAACCTGAATTGTCATGAACAACAATCTCATAATTCGAATAATTTGATATCCTTCAAGTACGATATAGGCAAATTGAAGCGTAAAGGATCATCATTTGCATTTTGGGTTTGGAGTTCATGTCTAAAAGGGGTTTTCCATTCCAAACTTTTATTGGTATTTATTAGTTCTTTTTTTCTCACTAAATAGCTCAATTCATGATGTATTTATGGTATCTCAATCCATTATCAAAAAATTTTAAATATATGATATGATATATAAATAAAATTTAAATTTAAACTTACAAGATATCTTTTGTAAGATAAAATTATAAAATTTTTAAATTAAAATGAATAATACTTCCTAAATTAGATGTGAATTTTCACAATATTTAAGTTCCGAAACATTTGAAATAAATAAACCATTTTAAATTTATAAATCGAAATCATAACTTAGATAACAATGACTTTGATTATCTAATAACGAAATTTTATTTCATGTTGTTGATATGCAATAAATCAACTCTATTAATTTAAGGATTTTTAGATTGTATGTGCTATAAGATATTGTTTATTCTAAGAGTTCAAAAGCTTACTCTTATGATTTTATATTTTGAAAAAGGATGCTTTGATAGAAAAAAAAAAATCCTTGTAAATCATAATCTAATTCTTGACTATTAGATATGAGATTCTTTCCCTTTTAAAACGTGCAAAGTTAAGTTTCAAATGCTCTAAAATTGATGTATAGACTATAACGGGAATCACAAATCTCTTATATAAATATTTCAAAAACTTTAATAAAATTTAAAAAAGAAAAAACAAAGAAGTCGATACGGCACGGCCCAGTTTATCCATGGGCCGTGGCTCGGCCCATTTGAGTGAAACATAAGAACAAATAAAAAGCAGGCAAAAGACACCGGCCCGTTCAAATGTCGACGTTTATGTACATAAAAAGAAAAGATAATCAAAACGGTGCGTTTTTTCTTATCAACAAATTAAGTTTACCAGTAAAAAAAAAAAAAAGAAAGCGGGGAAACTCCATTAACAAACACTTTTCTTTTCGATCTCTTTCAAGCTCTAAAAATTCCACTCTCGACGAAAACAGAGGGAGACAAACATCGAAAGAACGAAAGAGAAAGATCTGCCAAAACCCAACAGGTAAAAATTATAAAAAAAGACAACTTCCCAATAGAAAAAAAGAACTTAATGAAACGAAAAACCATTTGTTGTTGATTTTTTTGTAAGACACGTGGGAGTGTTGTGGTTTCACTATCAAAAGAGAGTGAAACTTGCAATGGGTAGTTGTTGAATTTGTTTGCAACAATTCCTGTTGTTTTTGTTCGCCTGTCCCTTTAACATATCCTTTCTTTCACCTAACAGAAAAAGGAAATTTTTTTAAGCTTTGCTTTGAGTGTAAGAGCTTATGTGCATTTTCTGATTTCAATTTTTTTTTGGGTTTTTTTAATGGGTTTTTAGATCTTGTAATGTGGGATTTTTTGGGGTATGCTTTTGTTTTTGTTATTTGTAGGTGTGACTTCTATCTGAGGATATTAATGGATTTTGTTTTACATTTCTGCTTCAGGGGTTGGGTTTTTGAGGCTGGTTTTGGCAATTTGGAAGTGGGTATCGCATTTTAATTGAAGAATCGCTGGAATGTGAATGTTTTGAGGGCTTGAATTTTGGGGTGGATTTGATCTTTGGTGTCCAAGGCGTTTGTGTGTAGAAATGGCTGATATTGCAGGTTTACAAGAAGCAGCAGGGTCTAGATTTAGTCAGTTGGAGTTGATTGGCAGGGGATCCTTTGGCGACGTTTATAAAGCGTAAGTCTTTTCTATTTCTTTTATTATCATACTGCTTGAGTGCATTTGAATTGTTTATTTACATTTTGTTATGAGAAAAGAACTTAAAGTGAATGTGATGGTGTTACTTGGAATGTGTTATGTTGCACATTGTAGAACTTTGTTTAAATCTTTGCAGAGAGGGAGAGAGAGACAAAAAAAGAAAAAGAAGATTCAGTTTGTGTGTCATGTGATGGAATCATGGAACTTCATAATTAAGTAGGGATTTAATGGGCGTGGTCCCTCTGATATTGTTGTTTTAAAGAGGCATAAAACAATACATTTGGTTGATAATCTATCAATGAAATGAAAATTCCCCCTTTCCTAAATTATATACATGATTTCAAGATCAAAATGTGGATTAAAACTTATCAAATCTACTCTCTAAAAATTTAGATTTACAATTGTTGTTTATCATGTAAAGAAGTTAACTGAAATCGTAATAGTTGATGATTATTTGAAGAAATAAACTTCTTTCTCTGAAAACATTATGCTTGTAATCAAATTGAAGAGACCAAAGGCCCATTAGAGAACTTAAAGGCAAATAGATAAACTTTTTGTCTTATGGAATTTGTTATTCATGTGAAATTGTTCCTTACTAAACCATCTATACAACTATTTAAGATTGAAAAATTCTTTATTTGATGCTCATATATAACTTGTGATTGCCAAACAATTTTTCCTTTGGTGTAAAAGCTACTTGGCCTACTGCAATAGTCAGTGATTTATTTGGCCCTTGTTACACAACAATATTACTTCTTAGTGATGCAGGATGCAGAGAAGCTTGAAGACTAAAATCTTTCTAGGACCTTATTTAATTACTTTTCTTAAATGAGTTTTATTGTAATTTCTAGGTAGTTTAGGGTTATATGTGGTGTTTGGTGTTTATCTTAAGGTTTAGGGTTTAGCTTATAAGTACGTCTATTGTTTCTGTTTTTGGTAGCTTTGGATTGTGAAATTATTGAGATTTGGAATTTTGAATTTGAAATTTCCTCACCCTTGGTTCCCTCTGGTTTTCTCTCTCTTTTTCTCTGTTTGCAGGTTTGATAAGGAACTGAACAAAGAAGTTGCTATTAAAGTTATTGATTTAGAGGAATCGTAAGTGGATACCTTTGTTAAATTTTATTTGATTTATT
Organism: Durio zibethinus; assembly: GCF_002303985.1. Next base: position 6,802,372 of record NW_019168270.1, read on the forward strand.
CCTCATTCAAGTGTCAAGAGGCAGGGCTTGCTATGAGCAAGAAAGTCTTGTATATGATCTTCTGTTTATTGTTCATTTGTTTAGTATTAACTTGCTCACTTGCTCCTTCTCTTCCTCTCTTACTCTGGGTCTCTATGTATATGTGTGTGGTTTTCTGGTTACAAAACCAATTTTGCTTGATAAATAAATTAATTGCATCTATAGTTTGTGCATGTTCAGCAAATCTAATTTATCTTCCCTTTATTGATTTCATCCCTCGACGTGAATTATAATTCATCAACTTGCATGTGCCTTTATTTACTAGCAAGTAGATGGGGCATGTAACTTCTTTCATTCACTTAGTGTTTATTTTGCTCTGGGTTTTTTAGCTGTTTCTTATATTTGCCTTTGTTTTGCATTCTGCAGTGAGGATGAAATTGAGGACATCCAGAAGGTATTACCTTAATTTCTTGTGAGCTAGTAACCTAAGTCTTTAATGATAGGTTAGTAGGTTTTTCATATGTTTTGTTTTTTGTTTCAGGAAATTTCTGTTTTGTCTCAATGCCGTTCTCAATACATCACAGAGTATTATGGTTCCTATCTTAACCAAACTAAACTATGGATAATAATGGAATACATGGCTGGTGGTTCGGTTGCTGACCTAGTAGGTTACTTCTATTACTTGCTTATCTTTGCCGCATGATATTTGATTGAAGATTAACTAGGAAGTTTTGCTTCCCAATTTACATGAACTCTTTTTTTTTTCTTGGTTTCAGTGTTTTTGACCAAGATATTAGTAAATTTGGAAGTGGCCATAACAAAGATCATTCAATGTACCATTATAAGGAAGAAATTGATTAAGACTATGCCTTAAATGATAAAGAGTGGATTTTAGTATCTCTCTCTGTATTTCTTAGTGAGCCCAGGAACTTGATTTCCAAGCTTTTTCCTTTTCACTTTTCTAACCACATTTTCCACATGGATCATAGTCCATTAACTTTGAACTTCCATTGCTTTTTTTTTTTTTTTTTTTGGGGGGTGGGGGTGGGGGTGAGGGGAGGTAGGAGCAGTGGCAAAGGGAGAGAATTGTTAATAATGATCTTGTTTAATTTTAAAATATTAACCGCATGATAAAAGATTCTATAGAACTACCTTTCATTGCTAAACTTCAACTAAAGTAGGTAATAGTAATTGCAAAATTTTGAAGGCCTTGCTGCCATCTTTTCTGTAGTAGTGCTTTTAGCTCCAATCCAAGGCATTTTCTTTGTAGACCTTGGTGGCCCTTTTTTTCCTGTTCTAGTGTTGGCCGCACACAATCACTGATTTGAATTTTTTGGGCGGTACCATACAACCACCAATTTTTTTGGTGCGGATGCAGCTGCCAATTTTATCATATGACTGTGGTTGCATGAACTAGTTTTTGTCTCCTTATATTTGTCTTGGGTGCGCTTGTTTAATATCTGATCTAATGCACTATAATTCCTGAATAATATTTAGTTTTCCTGGAAAGCTAATGACGATTCTTTATTTACAGCTCCAATCAGGCCCTCCGCTAGATGAAATGTCAATTGCTTGTATTTCACGCGATTTGCTGCATGCGATTGAATACTTACATAATGAAGGAAAGATTCACAGAGATATCAAGGGTTGTTTTTCTTCACTCTTTTGATCCACTTATAAGTCATAAATATAGTTGTCATATAGATAAGAAGAAAATTTTTAAAACATTCGGTTTTAGAGACTTTTAGAGGTATAGGTTCCGCTTCAAATTACATCTCATTTGTTTTCAGCCTTCATCTAATATCTTTAAATGTTGTTTGGATTTAGTGACTTATTCTTTGTTCATCACTGACAACATTTATGCTATCTCTTTGGCAGCGGCAAACATTTTATTGACTGACAATGGTGATGTTAAGGTACTTTTCTTCCTTTCAAATAGGCTCACATTTAGCACGAATTTTTTTGTGTATAGCGGTATGATTATATGTATAAAATAAGTGGAGGTATTTATGGCATTTGTCGTGGTGGAAGTAAGTTTTATGTCCTTTGTAACAGGTGCAGATTTTGGTGTTTCAGCACAATTAACAAGGACAATATCACAGAGGAAGGTAAAGTATTTTGTTCTGTTAAATATACATCATTTTTCCAATAAGCATGAATTCTCTTTCCAAGCTTTGGCTGCTGCAATTTTTTTTTTTTTTTAAAATCTCTATGCCTTTATTGACACTGATTTCTGGCTGTTCTTTCTCTCTCTCTCTCTAGAAAAAAGCTAATTTTTGGTCCATCTGTGTTTCTTTAAGAGAAAAGAGAAGAAATGTAGACAAGTCTTTGATTGGTGATGGTGTCTCTCTCTCTTCACCTTCCTATATGCTCGTTAGCTACTAAATTATAACACTTTCTTTTTTTGAATTTCAATTTACGGCAAGCTTTGATATATGCTCTTTCCATTTTAAAACAAAGTTTCAGAAACTTGACATCAAGTTTCTCGAAAAGTTCACTTTAAGGTATTTTATACTAGAATTTGGTTTCTTGAGAATTGTTGATAGTTTTTAAAGGCATCAATTAGAAAAAAATGAAAAATTAGTTTTTAATATGTAAAAAGTAAGGTTTTAGGTGTTCAAGAAAGGAAAGAAGGATACAATATCAGTGTGTTGGTGGGGTTCAAATCGGTAGTGAAAGCAACTGATTATGGATTGCAACCCTTTTTTTGTATGGTACTCTCCATTTCCAACTATTATCTGTATCTTTCCATATCATCAAATCTGGAATTGTCTTCTCTAGGTAAACAGCCTTGTCAAATGACTGGTTTAGCATGGTATTGTGGTACTATCGCCATCCATGTGATTTTTACCTCCAATGCATTCACTGCCACCAGGGCCATGGTTATCTTAGAAAGAAACTTGAATGATATTTATCAAAGGATTAAAATTTGCTTGCATTCCATTTACCCCACAATTCATTATCTTTTTTATGCAAACAGTGTATCAAATGGTGTGATTGTCATATGATCATCAATTAACTAATATGGTTGAAAATATCAGACTTTTGTAGGAACACCATTCTGGATGGCGCCAGAAGTCATTCAGAATTTAGAAGGATACAATGAGAAGGTACTTTTAAAAGCTGTGCTTTTGGAGTGTTTTTTCTTTAGTTTTCTGACATGTTTTGCTGCTTTCACCTGTCATCCATCTGCACATTCTCTCCCTCATAGGCACTTATGCACAGTGTGCAATATCTTTGTCTTCTAAGTCTTGTTGAATAATAGCATTCCATCACTTGGACTCTTTGGTGATACAGGCAGATATATGGTCTTTGGGCATAACTGTGATTGAAATGGCCAAAGGGGAACCTCCACTGTCAGACCTTCACCCTATGAGAGTTCTTTTTATAATACCTCGAGAAAATCCACCTCAGGTAATGTCAATAGTTTTTGTTATAATGATGAAATTTAAGTGAAATGATTTATTCTCATGTTTCTTATTCTTTTGATGGATGATCATGCTTCACAGTTTAAATGTAATCAAAATTTCTATCCTGCAGTTGGATAAGCATTTTTCCCGGCCTATGAAAGAATTTGTATCCTTGTGTTTAAAGAAAGCGCCTGCTGAGGTAAGCAATCATGCTTTTTGCATATCCCTCTATTTGTTTAGGCTATCTAGGTTTTCCCTAAACTCTGTCAGCTTCCAATTAAATTGCAATGTTACTGTTAATGTATTCGCTTCTAAAACTATTCTGATGGGTGTAAGTTGAGTGATCCTGGGTTTATTGGCTTAATTTTTTCTGAATGCTGTAAACTGCCTTATGCTTTTCTTTAATCTGTTTAATTTCAGAGGCCTAGCGCCAAGGAACTTCTCAACCATCGTTTTATCAGGAATGCTAGGAAGAGTCAGAGGCTTCTGGAGAGAATTAGGTGCCATCTCGTACTCAGTGTTTCATAATCAACATTTGATAGGAATCTGTATCTGACAGAGTTGAGGTGTCAAAACGCCTTGGGTCACACAAAATTATGTTTATGGTGTTGGTCATGTTTCTGAAATGTCATGACAAGGGGATGCTAAGTTCAGGTATCATTCTTACAATGGTTATTGTAGTTAAGATGCTTGCGTTTTGTGTTCTTAATAGAGTGTGCCCGAGGTACCAACTAAAGGAAGATGCAGAAACCCCCAGAAATGGCCCCAAAGCTATAGGAGAGTCAACCGACACTGTGAAGATTTCAAGAGATATAAGAGGCGAAGAAACTGTTCGAGCTAGGTGGGTTGATTGTGTTAATTAGCAGTACTTTCTTGATTTTGATGGGATTCTTGCTGACTTGTTCTGATAAGCAGTAACCAGGGGAAAACATTTAAAAATGCTGGGTGGGACTTCAGTATTGGTGGACCACAGAGTACAGGTACTGTCCGAAGTGCTGTAAGACCTCCTCAGGTTAGAGAAAGGAAAGTAGAAGTTGCATATAATCAAGCTATACCAAGAACTCCAGAGAGTGGTATTGTGCTTAATGAAATCCCAGAAGTTTCCTTTGGAAAAGACCCTAGAGAGTCATACTATGATGAACATCAGGATAATTACCATGATGTAAGATTCTCTCTCTCTCTCTCTCTCACACACACGCACGCACACTGCGTGCACACAAAACTTGAAGCAATGGCAAACTTTTTCACTGCATTGTGGCTTTTGGCATCAAAACTTTTTCCCTTTTGTTCTATGCCCTTAATAAAATGCTCTGTTGCATGGGATGATCTATGGGCTTCTAGGACTGTCGTTTTTCTGAAATTAACAGTGGAATTAAACATATGATTAAGTTGACTTGCAATGTAGTAATATGATTAAACTTTTTGAGAATTCTTTTCCTGTATGCCACACTTAGATGTATTCACCAATCATTTATGTTAAGCTAGAGCCAGTTTCATATAATCTGTTGTTTGTATGTCTCTTAAACTTAACTATATGTTATTTTTATGCTCGGATCTTGTCACATTGCTTTTGTTGCTTTATTCCCAGGATGAAATGTCTGTCAGTGGATCGGGAACTGTTGTTGTAAGATCTCCTAGAGGATCTCAATCATCTGCATTGTTTCATAACCCAAGCTCTCTCGTAAGCTTCCTTCACTTCCTTCTCAGTTTCTTCACAAAAATATTCAGTAGATAAAGTCCCTGTTGCCTTTTGTGTCCCAGCCATTGATTTTATTAGATTTCAATGTGCTGTGTAGTCTAGCAGCGAATATGCTTCTTTTGAAGATGCATCTACCAGTGGAACTGTTGTTTTCCGTGGTGAACATGATGACTCTGATTCTCCTCGAACTCCAAAATCCAGGCTAGGAATTCAAGAAAGAACTTCAAGTGCATCAGTTGAAGATAGTGCAGCAAATCTTGCAGAGGTTGTTTTTGTTTTTTTATCTTTCTTGATCAGTTTTATTATGCTGTAAACCATTTTAGATTTTTCGTGTTTAGTTGTGAATGACAATCAAACGGGCTTTAGAGTGTATGTTTCATTGATTAATAAACGATATTGATATGTGTTATGATATTTGTATAACTTCCACTTGTTGTTCTGACTATTTTTGCTACCATTTATTTCTAACATTCACTTGTTTGATAGTTTATTCTTTTACTTATTGTTCTGAATTCTATCTACAATCAAATACATAAATCCTTGTCAAGCTGGAGTTTTTCTAAAACCTTTTGTTGTATAACAAATTTATTATTGGAGACTGAAATTCCTCCTGTAGAAATCTGAGCTTACCATGGAACTTGAATTTATTATTAGCTTCTAGATACAGAGTGTATGATCATGGTTTTTGTTGAAAGGCTCATCTTTTAATATGTCGGTTCAGGCTAAGGCTGCAATTCAAGCTGGGTTGAGGAAAGGAAATGCTAGGGACAGGTCTGCACTGAGCAAGATCAGTAGCCCTGCATATGAAAACAGAAGAAGAGATCAAATGAGTAGCAGTTCTGATTCTTCCAGGTAAGCCTGACAAAGAGCTAACTTTCCATATCTTCAATGCAGAATTTTATATAGCTTTGGTTGTTATTCGGTTGTGTTAATATCTCTGATTATTATTATTCTATTCCAGAAGTTCTCGTGAATATTTTGATGCACAAAGATTATTTCCAAGATTACGACAACCAAGTGATGATGAAGAAAATGCAAAGATAGCATCATCATCTGTACCACTATCCATGTTGCTTATCCCTTCCCTGAAAGAGGTGCGCACCAAATGATGTTTAGTTTAGTTTAGTTTTTTTCCCTTTCAATTAGTGTGATAGAGGTAACTTTGAAATATTCTTCCAATTTAAGCAATCTTTAGCCCAGAGGTTGCATTCTTTTTTACACTTGAGGCTATCAAGATTTGAACTTTGATTACTCGAACTAAGAGGTCATCACTCTACCAACAGGTCATGTGGCTGTTGGCTGCCCAAAGGCTGTATTAAGATGCTTGTAATGATATAGGTTTCCCTATATCGAGTATGCAGTACATAGAACTTAATCTTTGTGCAGACTCTCATTCACCCAGATCTTTATCAAATGAGTGATTCATATAATGATGGGAGTGAAACAAGACTCCATACCAACTTTAGTGAGTGGGTAATAAATAAAAAAATATATATTTGGTTATGATAGAAGATGGAAAAATCCAGGAATAAGAGATAGGATATTGAAAATGGTTTTGACTAAAAGAACATTGATCTACGATTGTTTTGAGGTAGAGGAGCAACTTAATATGAGTAAAATCAGGAGGAAGTCTGAAAGAGGTGATGATTAAATTAGTAAATAAGGGTCCTTGCCCATGATCTATATGGACTGGACCTGTGCCAAAGAATGCATGTTTCTAAGTCATTAATTCATGTTAAGAGCTCGTTTGTGTGAATTTATGTCTTTACTCAAAGCCATCATCTGGACATGGTTGTTTGATGAAGTTGTCTACTGTCAGCTGCCTGTATTTATTAAGTCTGCTTTAGATTTGTTTACATCTTAATAGTTTGTCAATGCATACAATGTAGGTCATTGCTGATGATTCAGAAGGGTCAGTTGTGCATGCAGTTACAAATTCTCTCGTAAATATGGAGCGTACAAAGCCTGGATCTTGTGAAGCTCTTGTTCGCAGGTTGCTGGAGCGATTGGCAAGGTTTGAAAATTTTTGTTCAAAGAAAATAAATTTTATATCTCACAGTATCATCCCCTTTCACTCAAGCAGAGGTAAAATTTTGCAGCTCGAAGGAATCTTCATTGAAAGATATGCAGGAGCTAGCAGCTCGCATGTTCAACAAGGGCAAGACGACTCCTGGAGACACACAAAATACAAACATGGAAACTGACAGTAGAAAAAAACAGCAGCATAAAGAACTTCATTCAAATTCCAACTTGAGCCCTCTTGCCAGATTTCTACTTTCAAGGTTTGTTGAACTATTATTCCCTTGACAAATGATTTTCATTTAGAAGATGAAGTCTTGTTTACAATGTGCCATTCTGAAATCTTCTCATGTAACGCAGATGGCAAAGCCAAACATAGCGGGATCTCAACCCAACCTGAAGGAAAATACGAGATTGACTATGTCTCTAGTGTTAACTTTTCTGCATTTCATATGATTTGATGTACATAACATTGTAAGAAACTTGTGCATTTACTATCCATTATGATTAAATTTTCTATTTTTATACATTTTTGTTTTGCGGTGGCAGCATCGATGTATAGTTAGGTTTTGCAATTATCACATTACAAGATGTAATCTCACTAACATTAATCATTCAGTAAAAATAATCTCTTTGTATAAACTTGCAAGTGAGTTTGCTTACATTTTATAGTTTTCTTCTTGTCCTTAATTTTCATGAATGAATATATTGGATGGAGGTGGCAAATAGATGGGTCAAGTTCGGATCAGATTGTTTTTGAACTCAATTTTTTTGGATTACGGTTTATTTAGGATTCTGATTGTTTCACCTTCAAACTTTTGGCTATTTTTTTGTTAATCTGGATTAGTTTGGGTTCGATCACATACTCGGGTGGATATTCAGGTTTGGATCAACTTTACCGGCTCCAAGATTGGAGGCCTTGTGACTGTGAGCACCTTTTCAATTAACTTGACTTCGGTTATTGATGGTGCCCTCTTGAATTATTAGGGGCAGCCTTTCATGCTTTAATGGATGAAGAGAGCAAATCTTACATATAATCTTAGAGATCTAACTGAAGTTTCAATTGAACCAATTCTGTGGCCAGAAGTTTTTACAATGGATCCTTCCAAGTTTCATATGAAGGCAACCTACAGCTGCCACTGGCACAAACACTTCCACTTTGGCCATGTAGATTCTTGAAACCTTTTAAGTAAAAGATATGCTTTGATCTATGCCAAGTTCTTTAAGGCAAGCAAGCCATCAATAAAGTCTCCAGTGCATTCAAACCCAGTGGCTAATGGGATTTCAGGCAACATGGAAGGCTGTCTAGACTCTACACCTCTGCATATTACACTAAATGGTGGATTCAAAATGAACAGCTGTAACTGAAAGAGTATTGGAGAACTCAGCCATGAAACAACATCAACAAACCATTCCACGAAATTTTCTAATTTGAATCTCTAGATGGCAACCATCCTTGATGGTTTAGTTACAAATTTGTGACTGATAGGCTTGCTTACAACCTAAGATTACAGGAAAAACAAAATCTATGAACTGAATCATATTCACCTCTTGAAATTTGATTCGAGTTCTCATGTAGCAAAATTTTGGACTTTGAGTGCCGAGCACTGTTTAATTGCAAACTCTGAATGAATTAGCCAACTTCTGGGGAGGAAGAGGTGCTATACAAAGTTAAACCAGCAAAACTTCCTTATAGAGGAGTCATCAGCAAATGATTGATAGAAACCAAAACAATAGCGATTATCACATATTCATTGTGTAATAATGCATTTTCTTCTTCCATTTTACATGTGCTGAGTAATACCACTCGTTCAAGCATCATCCAGCAGGTACGCAGTTATGCTTTATAGAGGTTGTTTGCCTACCTCATTGAAGAAAAGTTGTTGATCTATAGCCGCAAAATAAAATCTCAAATTGTGGGTTGGCCATCTTTTTTTGTTCAGTTTGATGCAATTTCCTATTTCCATCTGCCTCGAGAAGGTTGCTTTACTGGAGTCAGCTTTCAAAATGCAGTATGCAAAATCATAACTGCAGGGCACATACAATTATAAGCTCGTACAAATTAGACAAACATCAATAAAAAGTAGAAAAGAATATGCATACTGATATAACTGACACCAAGGGCACAGCATAGAGCCATTTGAACATTCAACCATATCAAAATAATTGCAGTAGCTGCAAAAGATGAGGTGAGGTTAATGTTCTAAAACCAGAAGAAAATAGCCTTCCTACATGCTCTACTTGCTTCATGGATAGCATTATTACGAATAGGTCCTGACAAATGCTGATCTGAACCTGATCCGAACCCGAACTTAAACTCAATTGGTTTATGCAATCAGTTTTAAAAGATGATATCCAATAGGTCCGAGGTTTGAACCCTAGCTCCTAAAACCCTTTCCGCCATCCTCAGGCTATGGCCTCTTAGTGCCAAAAAAAAAAAAATGTTCATCCAAATCATATTTTCTTTTCACTAAGATTCCAAGGTCAATCTACTTTTTTGCTTAACCCCCCAAATGGTAATCATTGGCAAAAACGTAATAATAAAAGGAGGCATTGAGTCATGGAGTAAGCTCTATAAATAAGTTCTACAAGCACAAACGAGAAATCTTCTTAAAATCACAAACAATATTTCCTCTGCTGAAGACTAAAGTGCTGAAATGTGAGAACTCACCACATTGTGCTATGCGAATCAAGACCAGTTGAGTGACAGGAAATCTATCCAAACCCCACTTATCACTGAAAAACCTGAAAAGATACCAAAGTGCCAAACTTGATAGCAACCCAACAAGTGCAACTAGTTGCTGATACCCATTAACAAAAAAAGAAAACAAGTTATCTTACCTATCTAAGGTTCTTTCTTTTCCCACAACTTTCTCAGGAAACAAACAGAAAAACAATTTACCTCGTCATAGAAAAGAACGAAAATAATTCTCAAAACCAATAACTAAAATTCACAAATAAGTGTAAAGAACAAAGAAGGTTTTAGCTTACAGAGAACAAGTAAAGAAAAGGATAACAAGTGAGGCATAATTCCGGGCATAACGCTTAACATTCTCATGAACCCTGAGCCTCGCCTGAGAAACGGAAGCTGGAAACGAATAGGACCCCAAATCCCCGAAAAACCCTTTAGTCCACTACGGAGTTTCGCCGGAGAAATCAGTGGTGGTGAGCTTGGAGAATGGGTTAAGCGTGAAGAGAGAGAGCAGAGTCCATAAATGAGAAAATAAAGAGACCAAAATCCAAAAAGGAAGCCTGTGATTGGGATGGTTATTGTTGAGTCAGTTGTCACGGAGGTGCTAGTGGTGGCGGCAGCCGCGGTCGTCTGGTGGTCGTCGATAATGTCGAGATAGCCGGAGTCGCGCAGCCAGGATTCGAAGGTGGGGTCAGGAACGCTGAGCAATAATGGGTTAGAGGAGAAGACCATTTCTTTTGTTCTTATTTTTTTCCTCTTTTTTTTCAATTAGATATTTTGTTTTTATAGGACCCATTTACCGCCATAAGTTCCAACTTATTAAACGTCCAAATAATCCCAAAGATCTTATCTTGGGAGGAAAAAAAAATAATGTCATCGAGTAATTTCTTCAAACACCTTACCTTAACTTCGAGCTATGGATTCTCCATTCTCTCACGCCGTTTCATTCACCCACCTCTCACTCTCCTCTTCACAAACATCTACCCCAAAAGGCAACCATTGATTCCCACAAAGATTTCTCTTCGTTTTTCTAATTGTTACACTTCAGTAACTGAGCCTCAATCCTCTACCTTACTATCTCCTTATCTCTCTGTTCGTATTCGATGTCGAAATGATATTGCTGTAAGCTTGAATTCATTGATTCATTTTTTGGGTTTTCCTTATAAAGTGAATGGTATATTAATTTCTTTTTCTTTTTTTTTTTTTTTTGGGGGGGGGGGGTTGGCTTGTTTAGGATATGTTTTCTGAAGCTCTTATGTGCTTTGGTGCAAGTTCAACTACTGTGGGTGAACTTGACAATGGTGACACTTCTGATGAGGTTACCCTTTTTTCTTTTTTTTCTTAAAGATTGGATTTTGATTGGAAAGTATGGATTTTTTTTCTTGGATTTGATTGTTTTTAAGGTTCTTGTGCAAGAAGAATGAGTGACCAAACTTGTCAATTTGCTTCTTAATGGGTTTAAGAAGAGTTTTGAAGAATGTTTTGAAGGATTTTGTATTTCTTATGCAGATATGCATTGAGTCCATATTTCCTGAATTGGAAGATGTGGATGTATGCATCTCACAGGCTGCTGATTCTATAGGCTTAAAAGAGATACCAAGTTATGAAGTTAAAGCAGGTGAGCAGTATGACTGGATAAAGCAAACTCAGGTTAGTTTTCTTTTCTCATTCTCTGGTCTAGTACAATTTAGCTTCAAGGCACCTGCAACATAAAATAATTGAGAAAAAAAAAGTTTTATGATTAATTAACTTTTAATTTCGTTATCGGCTCATTATTTATGTAAGGATAATGTCCTGATCCTTGAACAATTGAAGTTTGTTGGATTTGATACTTAACTTTTGTTTTTTATTTTTGAACAGTTATCAGCACTCTGTTCTTTTTCTTATTCTTTCTCCATCAGTACTCCATCTGTTCTTTCTTTCTCAGTCCAAAAAAAGCTACATTTTTTACCTACAAAACTTTTGTTTTTTATTTTACTTTTGTCAAGTTTTTCCGTTTCAAAATACAAGGATTTAATTCAGATTATGATGCTTGTAGTTGGAATTATAGAGATATTAGTATATACGTTTTCATAATCATAACCCATAAATTTTTAATATTTTCAAAATGTAGATATATGAGAAACCTTCATTAAATTTCCAAGTTCAAAACTTCAAGCATTGGGCTCACGTTTAAAACAATCATTCTTTGCCACAAAATCCGGGTACTGCTTTTTTTTTTAGTTTCTTCATTGGGTTGATTTGACAATTTTCTTTCAGTTTTAGTGCTAACCCATGAAGAATTTTTACTGGTTTAAGCAAATCTCACACAATGTTAGGTCAGAGAGGAGGCTTTCACTTGGAGAAAACAGAATGTTAATGGCGGATTTTTATTCTCAAACAATATTGTATGCATACATGTCATGCTTACATGTCATTTTGTGTCCAAATGGTGGATTTTTGTTGGCTAAAATAGCCAAGTCAGCAACTCGGCTGACGAAGTTAACTCTTGGACCAAATTGATATACAATTTCAGAGTTTAGCTACCTATTTAGGAACTTTTTTAGTTTAGGTACAAAATCCAACAAACTAAAATAGTTCAGAGGCCATATAGGACATTATCCCTTTATGTAATGATTTATGTAAAAGAAGAAGAAGGAAATAGGGAGTATGAAGTAATGATTCTGATAATGCTCTAAATCACTTTAAAGTTCTTTTTTCCTTTAAAAAGACCAAGTTAGCGTATTCAATCATTGCTTTAACTTTTGAAACCATTCATTTTTTGGATCTTATTGTATAAGTGGTTTATGGATGATTAAAGGTGTTCCCAAATTGGTTTACATGTCTAGTTCTACTGATAAAATCCAATTTCATTGATAATATAATTTGAATCCTTGTTTCCCAAATTGGTTTACATGTCTAGTTCTACTGATAAAATCCAATTTCATTGATAATATAATTGAATCCTTGTTTCTGTTTGATACAGGAATCATTTGATCCAATTGAAGTTACTAAAAGGACTTTGGATTGTCCTGAGTGGAAGACTCCCCAGTATGGTTATATCCAATTACCTTCTCTTAAGGTTTTGTTGCAGTCTTTATGTATCATACATACACAACTCCCTTCTTTGCCATTCATTTCAGAATCCAGTGGCCTATTTATTCTGTAGTGGGCCTTTAAACTCCTTTTAAGTGAGAACAATATTGCAAGTTAGCTAAGAATCTATTATAAAGCAGAGCTTGCGTATATATACACACACATGTAAGTCTTTAAGTTTCCTCCAGGACAATGCCTCCATGTTCATACAAAGTAAAATCTTATTTTCTATGCACATAGAAGAATGTTACTTTTTTAAGTATTATTGGTGAATTGAACAAGTATAAATGTGTTTGTTTTCATTCCTTTAGGATGTTCAAGCAACAAATATTATTTTGAATCCTGGATTGGCTTTTGGAACTGGGGAGCACCCAACCACTAGATTGTGTTTATTGCTGCTACAGAGATTGATAAAAGGAGGAGAACACTTCTTGGATTATGGCACAGGTTCTGGTATTTTGGCAATTGCAGCACTTAAGGTATTTAATTCTTGATCATATGATTCGAACGTTAACTATAATAAACCTTGTCAATCTGAGTTATGAGTAAACATTTCTAGGTATTGATATTGGTGTTACCTTCCATTTACATCACCATTTATTCTATGATATTATTGGTTGTAATAGGTCTTGGATAAATATTTGATAAATTTTGAGTTTCAAATATGTGTTCCAGGTGTATGTCTCCTACTTTTCTCATCTTGCTATGAGATTGTACACTCAAATGTGACTTAACACCTTTCTTCTCACATTTTTCATGTGATTTAGGATTCTTATCAATACTGTAGTAATATGTTGTGTCAGCTGATTCTCACATACTAATTTCTCAATAATGATGTGAACTGCAGTTTGGTGCTTCTTTGTCTGTTGGAGTTGATATAGATCCTATAGCAATAACATCTGCACGTCAAAATGCTGCTCTGAACAACATAGGACCGGAAAAATTGCAATTACACCTGGTTTCTGGCAATACTTCCTCCCCCTTAATTGATGAACATAAATATGTTGAAAAGCAGACTTCATGTGAGACGGTGGTTGAATCTGAACAAGAAAAATACGATGTGGTCATTGCAAATATACTTTTAAATCCTTTGCTGGAATTGGCAGATGATATTATCTCTCATGCTAAGCCTGGGGCAGCAATTGGCCTTTCCGGTATTCTATCTGAGCAGGTATTTTCCCAGCTTAAGTTATTAACTTTATTGGCATGATAGGAAACTAGATGTTTGATCAGAATGGTTGGCCATATCAATTATGGCTTTGGTCATAGTGGGAAGTTCATGTTTACCTAGAACTTTATCTTAAGAAATTTCTTATGTTCAGAGAGCACATCATAATAAACCCAAAGAAGTAACCCCAAAAGTCCCCCCACCTTTGAAGGGGATGGACTACAATTTTGTTATAGTGATCGCTAATCAGCAAGAAAAAATGGCCTTTACGGGTTGATTTTGTGTATATACACATTTCCAGTAGAGGTTAACTTTTCAAGCAGTGTTGTAAGCTGAAAATGAAAAAAAAAAAAAAAAAAAAGGGCCAACAATTGTGGTATGTTGATAGAATATTGAACTCTTAGTTTTAGTGTTCAGGATTCAATCTCTAGCAGTGTCAAATATTAAAAAAATGAAAAAAAAAAAAAAAAAAAAACCAAATGGATGTTTTGGTGTGGTGCTCAGGCTCTATTATTTCTACTGGTTTACAATAGCTGCAAACTACTTAACACAAAAATGCTACCCAAGGGTGAACAATAGATCAATTCAGGATTAGACCAAACAAATGAACTTGAGACAACATGAACACATTTACTTCTGATGTGTCTTTGCAAAGTCTTACCGCCAAAATGTTACTATTTCATTTTATTAATACATAGGTGCTTGAACCTTATTTTCAGTTTTGTTTTATGCAGCTTCCCTACATTATGGATCGATATTCCCCACTCTTGGACAACATATCTGTGTCAGAGATGGATGATTGGGCTTGTTTAAGTGGTAGAAAGAAAAGAATTCTGACTGGCGGCTGAAGGACATTTAGTGGTTAGACAAGCAGAATTAAGAATGGTCAGTTTAAGATATTGGCATCGAACGGGCATTTGCTGGTTTATTACAATCTTTTGGTCTTACAGAATGTCTTGCAGACAATTACTTTCGATTTGGTGTACCAGATCCGTTGTTAGTATATCATTGTTAAAACATGTAACTGGTTTTTTAAGGAAAATTCTTGAATTGAAATATGGTCAAATTTTGTTGTGTCAAGTTTGATTCTGCTTGCTTTGGCTTAGTTCTAAATTACGATTGAAATGAATTCAAAGCTTAATTGATTTGCGCAATCATCATTAAGACTTAAGGTGATATCCAACAAAATTAGAGTTTGGTTCCTAGCATTTGCTATCCCTTCTCTTATTCTTAGATTGCAATTTCTTTTATATAATAAAAAAAAATGTAATGCAGCCTCTTTCATATAAAAGAATATACGATTGAAACTTATTTCCTCAAATCATATTCATAGTTGAGTTTCATTAAAGAGAAAAGGGTGTGTCATCCACTGTATACTACACTGCCAAGAAAAGAGGATGAAAAAAATCTATCCGCAGAGTGGCCATATGAAGCAGCAGTTATCAGTACATCCACTATTTAAGCAAGTCGGCTAAAATATTACTATAACACTGAAATGTACTATAGAACCCAATGTTACCAAAATATACTGCACCATCTAGTTCCATACTTCTAAAAGCTATAGCTGCTGTACTAGAGGTCAATCAGAAATCAGAAGGTCGACTATGATTTACTCTTTATCAGCAGAAATATCTCCAACTGATGTTGCAGGCAAAATTATAGTTGTCTGCAACTCTCAAGTCATCACAAAAATTACCTCCTTGAATCAACTCTTTAGATTTAACATCAGCGCTTGAGTTGCCTCCTAGCCAAAGCAGCGGCTCTCTTAGGGATATAGACCTGGTAACTCACCTGGAAAAAGAAATTAACAATATTATAATAACACGTAAAGAAATCAGCGAATCAATGCCACCGGGTTAAAACCTAACCTGTACCATTTCCCCACCCCGCATCACAGACATTGTCTTTTGCTGAAACTGTGAACCATCGTTGGTCTCATCTTCCAGTTTATCTGAGCTAATGCCTCCAGCGGTAGATATGGAAGAAGAAAATGGCTTATTGAAAGCAGAATCATGGGTGTCATTAACTTTACCACCACTATTGCCACACTCTGGGGGGTTCACAGTATGGGCGGTTTCTAAACTACCCTCATTCACGCTACTCTCAGTTACCAACTTAGCTTGAGCAGATTCTTGTTTTTGGGTGGTATAAGTATTAGGTGATTCCTGTCTTATTTGTGATTTAACGGACTTCGGCCTATTCGAAACAGAAGCTGCATTGTACTCATGGGGTTTCACAGTTTGTGCAGTTTCTAAACCACCCTCGTTCACACTACTCTTGGTTTTAGAAGGTTCTTGTGCAGCAGCTTCTTGTTTCTGAGTAGTGCGAGTGTTAGGTGCTTCAAGTCTGGTTCGTGACCTTATTTGCCATTTAACAGACTTCGGCCTATTAGAAACAGAAGCTGCATTGTCTTCGGGGGGTTTCACAGTTTGGGCAGTTTTTAAACCACCCTCATTCACACTAGTCTTGGTTACCAACTTGGCTTGAGAAGGTTCCTGTGCAGCAGCTTCTTTTTTCTGAGTAATGCAAGTATCAGTTGCTTCAAGTCTGGCTTGTGACATAACCAACTTTGACTTATTAGAAGCAGTATTAATAGCTGTATTAAACTCTACTCTAGGAACACCAGCAGGAACCACCAGAGCGGGTGGAGAAGCAACCTCACTCCCCACAGTCCCAGAATATTTTCCAACATCATTCAGATATGATGTGTTCCTATCATTCTTAGGAAGATTTGTAGAGTCTATTCTAACTGGATGCTGTCTAATTGGTTGACTCACTTGGTTTGCCATCACCACTCTAGAATCATCTCCCTTAGGAACAGTAATCTGAAACAGGTCAGTGTCTGCAGAGGATGGTGTTTTAACATCATCATCATTCTTATCATTCTGAGTAATAGGTGGATTTATGTTTGTCTGGAGCCCACCACGAAACTTTCGTAAGTTTTCCAGTGCACGCTGTCTTAAAATTGATTCCATATCATCACCGTTTAAAGGACTAGAAACCTTTCTTTTTTCCCTCAAGGCATCATACCTAGGTTTACCATCCTTGCCACTTTCTTCAACATTGTTTGTTCTGATGTTAGAAACTTCTCCTTTCTCATCATCTAAAGACCTTTTAGTCTTGGATACAACATGGGAATGCTGAGGTAACTCCCTCCGACTACAGCCATCATTACTATCATTGCTTCTGCAGGATGGGTAATCATCATAATCATATACTTCTTCTTTAGGCTCATCAGTATTCAACTCTCTGCTGCTTTCCTTTTCATGTTTAACAGCAGTAATTACTGATTTCAGCCGTCTTGAATTGCTCTCCTCCATCACTCTCAACTCAATCGTATTATCATTGCCTTCATTATATCTACTGTATGAACAACTCCTTGATCTGTCCTTACTCCTTTTGCTTCCAGTTTTATCCTTCTCCAGCCTTCTTCTATCTTTCTCCTTCCTTTCTGATCTGCCCCTTCTTGTCTCATATCCGATCTCATCACTGCCACTCCAACAAGTTGAGCAACTCAATGACCCACTACTCCTAGAACTCACACTCAAGTCTCTCATAGACTTCTTCCTCTTGCCTGTTCTCTTCCTTTTATCATCCCCCCTTGATCTGCTACGTTTCTTTACATAAGGAGAATCCTCACTACTTTCCCTACTGGAGGACCGTGTTCTAGCCCTCTTCTTACCACCTTTCACAACCTTCCTATTACGAGACCTGGACCGGCGACTTCCATAATCATCCTCAGAACTAGAGGATGAAACAGACACCATACTTCGCAAATCACTATCATCCGAACAAGAAATAGAATCATCATGTCGACATCGAAGCTTCTTGGACTTGCTTCTCCTGCTTTTAACCTTATTTCTCTTCCTCATTTGTGACTAAAATGAAAAATGGGCATACATACATAGGGAGAGAATCAAATTAAGATCCCATTTTCAGCCAAACTTTTTATTCAAACATTAAATGATATTTTTGGTTACTAACAAAAGGGTCATCCAATAACCAATCAAATCACCCAATTAAGTACACACTAAACTAAACTTCAATTTTTAAAATTTTATAAGAAGAAAATACCAAAAATATCAGTCCAAATTTCTTAACTTTCAGTTTCCTAGTGCCCAATTAAGCCAAAGTTTTAAATTTTCAATCTTCTAAGAACAAAATACCAAAAAATGAGCTAAAAGATCTCACATTTCTTCAATGTTCCTAAGTTTTCTAGGCATCCAAGCAAAGGGTAAATCTTTAAACCACTAAACTACAAATTGCCGGTAATAACTGACCAAAAATTTAACCCACAAAAAGAAACCGTCAAAGAAAAAGAAAAATCATTCACATTTAAAGAGGGAGAGAGAAAAGAAAGTACCTGAGATGAATTTTTGGAACGTTTTTTCTTCAAAGAAGATGATTTTCCCATCTTTGATTTTCCCATCTGCAAGAAAAAAAAAACCAAAAAAGTAGAAAAGAAATCAAAACAGAAAAGGTTAATTCATGAAAAAATAAATGGAAAAGAAAAGAAAATTGGAAGACAGAAGAAGAAGAAGAAAAAGAAAGCTTTTTTTTTTTTTTTAGTCTTTTTGGAAGAGTTTGCGGCAACCTTAACAACCGGATGAAAACTAGTGAGGTATTGACACGATCAAAACGACTTGTCGTTTATGGTCAAACCGTTTTATGTAAAGTAAATCATAAATAAATAACTTCTCTTTTTTTTCTTTTTATTTTATGTTTTAATTAAATATAAAAATTATTAAATTTTACATCAATAATTGATGTTTTTATGTTTGGTAAAAGGTTTTTTTAATGATTAAGTTTATATATATTGAAACTCTTACCTTCTCTTTAATTTCAAAGTTTATTTACTTTTAAAAAAATATTATCCTTTTAAATTCCCTCAAATCCACAATTTTAATAAATACCATGAGCAATGATTCGGATATTAATATTAGACATATTACAAATTTCGTTTTCCTTTTAAAAGTGCACTCTTTTAAGTCGGATTTTACTCTTAAAACTAATTTTAAGCTCGTGTTATTGTACGGGCAAACAAATCAATTATATTTTTTTATATATAATATTATTTAAAAAGTAAAAAATTATTCATTAAAAAATAAAATTTTAATTTTAAAAAAATATATTTATAATTTTGATAAAAAATTATGTTTTCATAGTATTTATAATGTTAAGAATCACGGTTCGTAATATGAGTGATGTATGTGTATGTATATGAAAAGAGATCAATTTATATTAATATAAAATATTTTAACTTTATATTTTTTTAAACATTAATGTTAATAAATCCAAGAGATGAGATTTTTTTTTATCTTATTTTTTAGATTTATTGAAATTAATAATAATAAAAAATGTAAAACTTTTTGGATATAATTTGATCCCTCTTTTATATATATATATATATATATATATATAATGGTATACTTACCAATTTGTATTTATAAATTAGTAATTTAATATTTATACTTTTTAAGTCAAAAAATACAACAGATAAATTTAAAAAAAAAATTAAAGTGGAACAATTTTTATGTGTTAAAACAAAATTCATATTTATTTGATTAGTGAACTTTCAATCAAAATTAGTATTTAATTTGCCTAATTAAGAAAATTATTGAAATGCTTTAAGTCAACATAAGATTATAAGAAAAAAAAATCATTGCAAATGAAAATCAATTATTTATTTTAAGGTTTCACTATTTTTTTCAAAATAGAGAAAGTTGTCCAAAATATTTTTCAAATATAATTTTTTATTGATTTTTTTTTTTGAGAAATTATAACATGAAAATTTAACAAATTTAATAGAATTTAGCTGGATAAGAAAAATGAATTGTCTTGACACTTATTTGGTAAGATATTTTTAGTATGTATTATTGTATGAATTGAATTGAAATATAAAAATTTGAATATAAATATCGTAAAAAAAAAAGTGCATGATAAAATGTTGAATATAAAATTATACTGAATCAATATTTTTGAATTATTTGGTGAAAATAAGTATATTACTTACCTTAAAATTTTAATAACTTATCTTATTATATATCATAAAATTAAAAATAAAGAGACACTTATGTCTTTTAACAATTTTCATGAATAATAAAATTTATTTAATTGTTTGTTATGTATCATAATGGATATTAAATAGCAAAATTGTCTAAATTATTATTTTTAAAATTTGTAAATCATCAAACAATGATATATATATTAGAAAATACACATTAAACGCATAAGATATTTCTTATTTAATTCTTTTATTCAATAGCAATTAAATTAACTTTGACCAAATAGTTGATCATGATAAAATTGTTGACAAAAGACATTCAATCATGGCATAAGTGAAAGCAATTAACATTTTAATTTAAAAACTTATGCAGTTGTACAAAAAAAAAAATTATGTTATTGATTCATGCAAAGCAAATTAAATAAAAAATATATATATAATAGAATAAAACCGCATATATTAAACATAAATAAATATGATGTTTGAAAAAATTACAAACGAAAGATAAAATCGTAATGCGAAAGCAATATATATATATATATATATCTATGTTTTATTTCTTATTTCATTGAATGTGATATTTTTATCTTATTAATTTATAAAAATTTTAGATACAATATTTTGAAATCAAAGAGAGATTCATGCCAATATGAAATTCAAGTCCATAGAAAATGTAAATCACTTAAAATCATTAAGAATAAATAAATTATAAGTGGAGTTTAATTGAATATGCATAAAAAATAAACAAAAAAAAAGTAATACCAAATATGATAAAGCAAAAACATTTAATGGGTTGAAAAAGGTAAACAAAAGAGAAATAATACCTAAAATAAAAATAATACATTTTTATTATTAATCATGATTGAAAAGCTAAATCAAACTAAAAATAACTACAAATAAAAATCATTGGTTGCTATATAATAGATTCAATAAAATTTTTTGAGTAAAGATTTACCTAATCATAACTAAACAAATGTATTTAAAGGGTTTTGGTGAACTTTTGAACAATTAAATGCATTTGAAGAGTTTTGGTGAACATTTGAACAATTTTAATATAAGATGATTATCTATTTATAATAGGAAAACTCTTGTAAAATTTAGAGTTATTTAAGCAAATCAATCATAATGGGTTATTTAATTATCAATATGTTTTTAGTTTTTATTTGAAAAGTCTACATTTTATGTTTTAAAAAGTTTTGATTAGGAGTAAATTATGCCTTCAAATTAAAATATTTTATATGATAATTAATCACTTGTAGTATGATTCTTAAAAAAAAAAAAAAACTTATATATTATATAGAGAAAAATATGTTTAAAAATAATTAGATTTTTATTTTTATTTAAATTTTTGATATTAAATAATTTATATATTTATTTAGATTAATAGATTACCTTATTAAATACTAAAATTACATTCATTAATTAAAATGTCAATGCAAAAAATGGTGGTCTATTGAGAATGAAAACCTATTCATATCTCAAAAAGTAGAATTAAATATTGAAAAGTGAATACCTTTTACACCAATGTAATTCAAAGTTGAATATTTATAATTGAAAAAAATCTTAACAAAATTATTTTATATATTAATAATGGCGATTAAACTTTTATTACTTTCTTTATTAATTTAATTGAGAATGATTTAAGACAAATAAAAAATAAATTTATTTAATTTAATTTTTTTATATTATTAAAATCCATTATTAAAGAATACATGTCAATTTTTTAGATTTTTCACTTGTTGAAAATGTAGATTATCTATATTAAATTTTTTCTTTTTTGTTAAAAACTTTGGTTTTTATATATTTATATAAGATGTCTCTTATAAGGATTAATAATCCTCATCTAAAAATGGTTAACAAAGAGGAAAAGTGGAGGGAGGAATCAGTTATTCTGTTATTATTTAGGCAAAAGTCTCAAGAATAAAGAAACGAAGATAAGCTTGAATCATGTTCTCATGTTAAAGTTGGATGTGGAATCTTGAGTGATATGCCTGAAAGAGCATAAAAATGTTTGTATCAGAAGCATCAAGGAACTGAGAGTAGCTAAAGAAACAAACAAAAGACATCAAACTTATATAACATAATTGAAGTACTTTTTCAAAGGAATAAAATTACAATACCAAGTTTCCCTAGCAATTATTACATTATTGTTGGATATGTACAAGATTACATCTGCTCTTAGTAGATCTACTTCAGGCATCTTCGTCGTCACTCATACTGGGACGAGTATCGATGTATACTTCCGAAGAGAAGTCAATTTCATTGACAATCCTCCCCCTGTTCCATGCCAAGAGCAGA
Source organism: Durio zibethinus (assembly GCF_002303985.1). The sequence goes on from NW_019168270.1 coordinate 6,824,716, forward strand.
TAAACCTACATGATGTTTTTTGTAAAGAACAAATAATGAAACCAAAGGTAAATGTAGTACCTCTCAAGAACAAACTTTCCTTCTTTGTACTTTTGAGTCTTCTCATGTGCTACCTCCTGCCCAGCAAAGATGGAATATCATGGGAAAGCAAAGGTAGCAAGATTCGATTATGAATAAATATGTGTATGTGCATGTGTGTGCATGTGCATGTGTCAGACGGAGATATTACGTATTTCCAGCCAACAATTTGTCCACAACAGCAGCAAAATATATCTGCCACAGTGTGCATTCCAGAAAGCATCAGCCTCTCTTCCAAAGCTCCAATTGTTATGTTCACCCTGAAGCTTGAAACTCTGAATGATAAGCAACTCAAAGCATTCATCTGATTATGAAATATTTCAGAGGCAGATGTTACTTATGAGATTTTGAAGATTCATGGCTTTTGTAAATATCATGGTGGTATGATACGAAAATTTCAGTATTGCAAAAATTATTTCAGCTAGAAGAGACAAAAAAAAAAGACTATGAGATCATGGTTGAATAAAAACTGCACAATCTTTTATAAAAGACAAAAGATTAGTAAAACACAATCAATTTTCTGTCAACAAAAAAATTGTCAGTCCATCAATCTTTGAAGAGACTGAGATCTTACGCATTATTGAAGAGGTAGGCTTTGCCATGGCGACAATGGAAAGACTGAACAAATGGTGAAAATGGCAAAGAAGTTGTTAGCAATATAGTATAAAGTTGAACTGCATTGATTGTATATACTACAATTTAAAGAGAAAAATGAAAAATTCAGAACCAAGGTGTGCGGCTGAGGGAAGCTAAGTGTATATACATAAACAGAACAGAGATATGCGCAAGAAAGCAACAGTGAACCAATTACTATCTAAAAAGATGCATAACAACATGAATTTAACAGATATGTAATAAAAAGTTGCAGTCTGCACTCTGCAGTACATCTACAAACATGTTCAGAGCGGCCACTTTATCTTTGATACCAAAGGTATTTACCTAATCTCATGGCTTCCAAAGTGCAGCATTCATATTTTGCTTAGTTTCAGGATTGAATATATCATCTTTTGTCTTGAATGGTAAGTGGAAACATTCTTAATAATTCTTCCATTCATGGGGTCAATAGAAAAGGTGGAAAACATCTCCAAATATGATAGGATGGCTATGGGGGCTTCCATCATAAAAGAATAAACTTCCATAACCTGGATACTGTCAAGATTTCTCTGCCACAGAAGTGGTGCTACTTGGAATAGCCCATTATGATATAGAAAAAGATGAAAGGGAGAAAGACATGGAATAACAAAGATTTTCAACATGGAAGGTTTCAAGATCTCTTTTCTGCAGACAACAATGCCAAGAAGCAATATATTCCAACAAAGCAATGCATCTTTAAAAGGTAAATCAAAGACTTCATTGCACAACAGACAACCCATCAAACAACAGCTAACTGGTAAAGGAAAGATATATGTAGTTTTGGTAATCTTGAGAACATGAGGCCCTTAGATAAGGCATTACATCAAACAAAATTCCCCATCTTAAGAGAACATGAGGCCTTTAGGTAAGGTGATTTTGGTTCATGTAGTTGATTCTCAACAAAATTTGATCATAAAACTACTAATATGAATCCTGTTTGACCACTGAAAGCAATAATAAATTCTACATGAACTTTCATTGTTTAATTCCTGCTTCCAAAATCCTAACTTTGAGGTTCTCCTATATCATCTTTCCTTAAATGCCAACTACATTTGCACAAAACACAAATTCATTTCACAAATTATCATCAACAACAATCATAAAGCCAATAGAACAATATTTTTATCATGTTTCTAGTGTTGCTAAACAACAGGATCCACACATCAAAAGTTCTCAACTTTAAACTTGCTTCCATCAATAAATGCTAAAAGAACCAACTTTTACTACCAAAAAAGAAATATTTTAATTTAAGTGCAAAACAAATGGCTGAAAAATGAAAAACCCAGAAAGACAAAAGTAGAGAGTCAGAGAGAAGAAAAAAAGTGGGTACCCTGGAAACAAGATCACCAGGGAGAGCGAAGTGAGTTCTACAAAACTTGCATCTATAAGACCTTCCATCAAGCTCAACCACAAAAACCCTTCCCATCTTCACTGCTATGGCAAAATCTCAGTTTCTATGATAGGTCACACAGGCACTAGAGGTGCACACAGTTTATGGTGGTGATAAGGATGGAAAGAGTTATGGGGTGAAGCCCATGAACCATTTTGAATTGGGCTACATTGTAAATCCACTGGATTTTTTCTTAATCCATCTACATTCTAAATGAAGATTGATCCACCATTCTAAATCCGGCTATTGCATTCATTCTTAATTAATAGCAAGGGCCAACATTGGCCTTGCTCTGCAGAGGGATTTTTGAAATATTTATAAATGTTTTATTGAGTTAATTTTAAATTAAATTATAATAAGTAATTATTTATTTAAATGATTTTTATTTTTTGTATATTGTAATATATGTATTAATATTAATATAATTATATTTTATTAATCATGAAAATTAAATATATAAAAATTAATTATATATATGAAAATTTAATTTTTACGCATTTCTTAAAATATTTATATTTTATTTTATAGCTTAACATATATTTTTATTTATGGTCTAAAAATATATTAATTTTTTATTATAAATTTTAATTAATAAATACAAAATTATTGTCTTAATCCTTATCTACTTAAAATAAAATATCTAGAAATTAGACTAACATTACAAATTTTCAAATAACAGGTGAAAAGCACAGGTTATTTATAAATTAAAAATATATATTTATATGTTCATCATTCTTGCTCTATCATATTATCAACCGAACTTTTCTTTGATGTAAATACTAATTATTTTTTCGGGTTGGTTTTTTGGGTCATGGTCCACGGTTGCCTTCTTATTTTCCTCTCCAAAACTACGCCGTTTTGAAGGCTCTTCCTCCTTGTTTAAAATCTAAAAAATTTTCTAATTTCCTCATTTTTTCTCTTGACTTGCTCTCACTAAGACCGAAATGCTCTCCCTTCTTTCTAACCCAACTTTAAACCAGTTTCCGGCAATCAGCAGCCGGCTGGACGCGGCTCGCCGTCAGTCGGCGTCTTAGGGGATCCAAAATATCCCCAAATACTCCTTTTTTCTCTTTCACAATCTCTAAATGGATTTGTACGAAACTCAATGGTTTGTCCTAGATCTGACATCAAAGTCGGCAGGCTCAACCCCAAAAATCACCGTCTTTGGCCACTCTAAATCGCTCCAAATCTCAGTATGATGTTTTCCTCCTTCTCCCCTTCCTTTGCACGATTTCAACTTTTCTAAATCCAATGCCGTTGTTGTCAGCCTCCATTGCCTGCACCGCTACAAGCCCCCCATCAGCCACCAAATGGTGTTTCTTTATTTATGCAAATAATGAGATAGTCCATCTTCAATAAGAATAATATTTCAAAAACAGTTTAAAATACTCTTTCTGTCTCATTATATTTGTCTTTCATTGATTTTTTGAATCGAACAAACTTAACTTTAACTATTATTTTTAATAAAATTATAAAATTATTTAATTTTTAATAAAATTATAAAACACAACTCATAAGACTTCCTTGTTGGATTTTACTCTCGAAGTAGATGATCCAAGCTGGATTATGCTATGCAGTGCTCCTACCATTCATTAAAGCTGAAAGCATTACAATTTAGTTATTGAGCAAGTTCATTAAAACAGAAAGAGATGAGAATGATTAATGAGACAGATTCTGGGAGTGATACAACTGGACATGTTGGTTCATTGAAGAAGTGTTTGGTAATATCCAAAAAATTTACACACTCAATTCAACGTAGCATGATCCTCAAATTAGAGAGAGATGAGGAAGATGTGTTTGAAGAGAGGAATTTAAAATACAAAACAGAAATTTGTGTAACAAATAAAATAACAGTTTGGGTTATCTGATGCTACCTCATAGGTTTTGCATCCAATACTTTCTTTTGCACCAGTAGGTATTGAATTTGAATTTCTATACTACAAATACTTTTGTTAAAAAAGATATTTAGGTAATGTTTGATATGGGATGATTATTCTAAAAATTATGATGATTTAAACATAATGATTAAATATTTTATTTGGTAAACATTCAATGATTTTAAGTGATGTTGATCTTGAATCATTGAAAGTGATCAGATCATTATCTTAGAAGTAATATAATTTTCATATAAAAAGATAAAAAAACTTTTAACATAAAAAAAATTATTGTAAAATTAATAATAGTCAATTTTACTTATTTAATATATGAGTTAAAAATTTATTGTATTTTAAATTTGTAATTATTTTATATTATAAATTTTTATATTTTTAAATTAATATTCATTGTAACAAATTTAAAAATAAATTATATTTTTTTAATATTTTATTATATAATATAATTTTTTGTTGTTCTTTTATTAAGAATTTAATCGAATGATTTTATGTTCTAATTTAAATATTTTTATTTAATTATATTATAAAAATAATTTACCTATCACTAAATATATTTATTAATTTAATTATATTTTATTATAAAATAAATAAATATTACTAATATTTCACAAATTATTATTTTTAAGCAACTTTAAAATCTTAATTTGTAAAACTATTATAATATACATTATTATTTTTATGTTTTTAAACAAAATAATATGTAATTAAGCTATAATGTGATGAAAAGCCAAATCTTACCATGGATGATGATAGTATATCCAATTGAGATGATATGTAGGAAAAAAGCTAGGTATGGGGATGGAAAAAGATATTGAATATTTGAAATTTGTTATGATTTTAACAAAGAGACAAGTAAAAACAAACTATACTTTCAAAACCTCATAATTCCCATCTTCATTTAGTCCTCAAAGCTCATCCAAGTCGCACCTTTTGATGCTTTTAGCAACTTGGTTGTTTTCTTCTTTTTACCTTCAATCCTTCTTTCAAACCCCAAAATATTTTTTCCCTAATTTCCCTTACCAAAAAAGAGAAGGTTCAGGGCAGAGCCAGTTATCATCTCCAAAACTTTGCACCAATTTGGGCCATGGGCGTGCTTGCTGTTCTCATGCAAATGCTGTCAGAGGACCCTATCAAAAACTGCCTTCCAAATTACCTAAAATGTCACTGTTTTGATTGCATTGCCAATCATTTCACCTATCATGTGCTCAATTCCAACCTTACTATAAACAAAGATGCTGGACAGTCTCTCATCATAACCAAAGATTTTCTTTATTGCTGTTTCCACCTGCCAAATTGCTTTAATTTGTACTATCTTCATAACTCTGAAACAATGTTAAAGGGTTTCAGGCAATCAAGCTGATCTTCTTACATTTTTTGTCATTTGTGTTTAGGATTTACATGTAGCTTGGGAATAAGCAATGTAATATTGGGTTTTTTTTTTTTTTTTTTGGTTTATGAATTTCATGAGCTAATGATGTTAAAAGTTGGAGAGAACTGCTAAATTGAAAGTTGTGTAAAGATGAACCAAACTTCTTCGTTCTTTAATGATGATTGTGACAAATGGTTCCAGTGTTGTGAAAATCTAACTCATCTTGCTGCTCTGTCCTGTTCGAAAGGGGTGATCAAGTTGGATAGACATTGAACCGAATCAATGTTAAAAAAAAAAAAAAACCCCTTCTTATCAGTTATGTTTGTACAAAAATCAATTTGTTTTACTCTATCGATTTCCACTCTTCTTACTTTCCTCAATTTTTTTTCACGAATTTGTGCATGGGGCTGGATTTTTTTTTTTTGAAAAATTTAAATGATGCTTCTAATTTTTTGAAGTTTATTAAATAAAAATTAAAATAAAAAATTAAAATCAGGAAATTGAGAGATTTTATTATATAAATTAATTATATAAAATTTAATAAAGTTCAATAAAATTTTTTAAATATACATTTTTAATAAAAATTTAGATAATTTTTACAGTTGAAATTAAATTTAAATTATAAGATATATTTTTATTTTTTTTACATATTATTAATTTATCAATTTAAAATTTTTATTATATTATTTTTTAAAAAAACTTCAAATAAATAATTTCATCTAAATTTAATAATTTTTTTTTATTTAGCTACGAGCCAACCCCACTAGTTGGGGTTCGTTTGGGAATAGGGCTATACCATATAACAACAAACAATAACAATGAGAAAAAATTTCTTTTTCTTTTGTCAATTTGATTAATTTTCGGTTAGTACAAATAAGTAAAAAAATTCCATTATTTTTAAAGGAAATCAGTTAAATAAATTTTCTGTTTTTCAAAATCGAATCGATCTCACCTAAAAAATAAACTATATTTTAATATAAAAGATAACCAAACAAAAGTGAAGTACATGCAAATATTTATTCTATACATTATTATGTAGTGCTTCTATAATTAAGAAGTCAATAAAGAAAATGATGGGTCCAAAGGAAAAAAACATTAGGACAGCATCATTTACAAAGCTCACAAAGTCATGCCCCGTCTAAATGGTCCCTTCAGCTTCCCTCCAATATCATTACATGTTGACATAAAAGGGTACAATGTCAACAGGAGGGTAATAAATCTGTCCCTTTCCTCAAGTAGAGGAAGACAAAGAGAGCTATGGGTCCTTTCACAAATACCAATGGCTAAACTCACAGCTGAGACTGATCAGCCGCCCCATGTGATTAAAGAAGCTGGATCAGAACTTGATAGAAATGGGAGAGTTGGGGACCCCGAAATTTCACACCTAACACACCTAATTCCACTGCCCATTTAATGTTTTATTGGATAGACATCCGTTACTTTTGGGAGTAACATTTAATGCAAGAGAAAAACATCAAAATTTTTTCTCGTGTAATAAGGTTATTTTTGGTTTTTGTCTGTTTAATGACATGAAACAATGAGTCACTTTCTCAGAAACTCAAAGGCCAATCTTTTTCCAGGGCATGATAATTAGATTTTGCCAGAAAAAAAATGGGAAATTGACTGTTGTGATCACAGCACATTTGAAACATACTTATCAGCTGTGGATAAGTCACTTTCATCTGAACAGCAAAAACTAAGATTAATTCATAGTAATAAAGCACATTATATTTCATCTAATCTGCAGTCCTTTTCCAATGCTACTCCTAATGACAACATACTTAGAAATGATAATGTAAAAGTTTAAACACATTAACGGAAATTCCTCAAGTTTTACAGTTAGTAAGTCCACATGCAATCAAGCTCAGTTGGAGCCATGGACATCTTGCCTCCAGCACCAGAACCATCGTTAACCTCCTCGGATAAAGCCCCCCAGTTCACAGATGAACCACCGTGAAGTGGTGGGGAAGCCAATGTTGGCTGGGAGAAAAAGAAAGGGAGCTGCAAATTCTCCTGAAGAGACCTCAAGCTTGGAAACACTGAAACACCCACGTTTCTTGAATACCTTGTGGGTGAATCAGAAGTGTTGTACATTTGGGGTGGAGGTAGTGCGAGGTCGAAACCAGGGTGGAAGGCAGGAGGCGCAGTTGTGGTGGTAGCAGTGGCAGCAGCAGAAGCAGCTGCAGCAGCAATGGTGGAGAAACAGGACACGTGCTCAGATTGGGTATGGCTGCCATAAGAGCAGCTGTCATGGTCAGTGAGCGAAGCGGCTGTAGTGGCAATAGCAGTTGTGGTGGGATCCAAGAGAGGTGGAAGGCAGACCGACGAAGGAGAGCTTGGTTCTTGGTAGAGAGCGATGGAGGTGCTCATGCGGGTCTTCTTGGCTCCTCCGCCAGTGCTGCTGGTTGCACCATTGCCGGTGCCACTCTTCTGAAAAACCCTGGATATGACCCATTCATCCTGGAATAATAGAAACCTTAGCATCCAAGTAATCGGTGGTTAATACAACAGTGAATCTAAAGATCAAAGTGTACTTCATCTGATAGAAGTTCCTAATTACCAGGAAAAAAGCGGTTAATTGTACAAATATGAGTGAAATTAAATGAGCAAAAAATAAGAAAAAATGGCAATCATCCATCAAAGAAACAATAAGAAAACATTTTACCAGGAGATTTACTGAGTTGCGAATACTGTGAGATCTTGCATTTTCAATAGTAATCTGAAAAGAGTTACAGGAAAAACTATTTGGAGTGCAAAGACATGGATAGAAAGCTAACATTTGCTTTTAACAGACAGATTAGTGAGATTCAGTTCATTGCTAAAAGTCCAAATACTAAAAAACACTTTCTAAGATATCAAATTACTGCTACATCTTTGCATTTTCAGTGTCAACCTGAAAAATATAGCTGGAAAGCTCATGGAGAACAGGCAAAAAGAACAGTAATATAACAATGCTTTTATCATAGATGAGAGTTTCAAATCATGTTCAAAGTTCAAACAAGAATCATGACAGTAAAAATCTTATATTTTCAGCAGTGAATTGATAATAGGAATTGTTTCACTTTAGAATAAGTGCATGAGACATGACGTATAAATGCTGTATGTAATAATGATGCAGAAATTGTGGGTATTAAAATCCCAATGAAGACAGAAGCTTTTCCATTGTCTGCAAGGCAGTGCAAATGCTATAAAGATTTTCCAACAAATTTTTTTCAGCTCTTTAAATGAATAAAAACAGCATACTGAAACATTAATACTTTGCATTTGAATGCAAAACCATAACTACCATGAACTTACTACAATCCACACACCATTGCTTGAGAAGATTTCAGCTCTTTAGGGAGGCAAAAGTTAAGCAAAACAGTACGGGTATTGTGACCATATCGACCACAGATTGAGCAAGAAACAAGAATTTAGTAAAAGCCTAACCTCATTTAATCAAAACCCTCATTAGAAAACATTGTTAAGAGTTCAAGTTCATGGAAAAACTTCAAACATTAGATGATCAACAAGTTTAGAACTCGTTGTTGGACAACAACCTAACAGCTTATCAGACAAAAGCACACAGGTGAGAGAGAGAGAGGGGGAGGGAGGGAGAGAGACCTTGGAGCTTCTGGAGAGATAATGGTAAGCAAATTTGCCTTCAAGGCGATATTCATGCATGACCCAATTGCTCTTTTCTCCTTTAGGAGCTCTTCCTCTATAAAAAACCAGAGTTTTCTTCATTCCAACAAGTGCACAAGTCTTTGAACTATAAATCTCCCTATCTTTTCCAGTAGCCTTCCAATAACCCGCTTCAGTAGCTCGGTTAGTTCTCAATCCAGTTGGGTACTTCCTGTCTCTCAAACTGAAAAAGTACCACTCTTTCTCTCCCATCTTTGCCTTCTCTGCCGTATTACATAGCCAATACACAAAACACAAAAAAGGTTACCCTCATTGTTACTATAATAATTTGTGTAACAAAGAAAATTGTAGTCGTGAAAAATGTTAATGATTACTTACCAGGCAGTTCCCATGGTTCACACTTGTTCAGATCAACTTCGGCTATGGCTCTACCAGTAAAGCTTCTATCAAGAACTTTCTTCAAGAGATAGTAAGTGATGAGCTCTTCATCAGTTGGATGGAAACGAAAGCCAGGAGGTAATTGAGTATCACCATTGTCTAAATAATGGTAACTATCCATATTGAAAACCAAAACCAAACCCTTAACAAAGCCAAAGTAAAAGCTTGAACCAAACTACTGAAAACCCTAAACTTCAAAACCAAAGTTGAACATCATGAAGTGAAGAGAGTGGTTATGACACAACAAAGAGCAAAAGAAAAAAGGGTTTTGAGTTTGGAAGAGGAACGAAGAGAAAAGGGTAGGGAGGGGGATGTTATATTGGCGTGTCAATGGGGGAAAAAGGCAAAAATAATAACATGGGTGATGATTTTTTTTTCCCTGCTCTGTCCTCTGCAGTAATCTTTCTCTTCTATTTTCCTATTTGCAATGAGTTATGATAAGGGTGAAAGAGAGGCTGATGTATAAGACTGAGCGGAGAGTGAGCTCTGGGTTTGTGTTTTGAGTATGCGTGCGTGCGTGAGAAAATGTGCACGTATTCTCTGTCAGTGAAGAAAATGAAGGGGAGGGAACAGAAAGTAGTTTTAATGGTGGAAAGCCCCTTTTTTGAAGAGAGAAATGGAGCGAAACGAAAAGGAAAGACATGGAGAGGAAAGGGAGAGGATGCGATTTTCACCATGGATCGATAAAGCTGCTTCATATCTCATTGTCAGCACAGTACAGTATTAAATTATCAACTTGACAGTTGACAGAGACATTATCATTACACGCCACCTTCTCTCCCCCCTCAATCCTCCTCTTTCCTCTTACATTTTTCTTTCATTAACAAAAACAAAAAACAAAAAAAATTTTTTAAAAAACGTATTTCTTTAATTAACCTTTAAGAAAGAGTAACAATTATAAACTGATTAATGGGTGTTTATAGATATTAATAAAAGTTAAAATAGATTGAAAAAACTATTATACTTCAGAAAATTCAAATTTTTTTATAACATATTATCTTAATTGAGGTATCTTTTGGATGATTAGATTAATTATTCAATCAAATTTTCTTAAAATTAATTAATTAAATTATATTTGTATTTTAAAATTTTATTTATTCATATGTAAAACATAAAATAAAATCAAAATCAACAAAATATTGTACACATAAAAATTTTAAAATAAAAACTCAAATTAATTTGAAATGATATAGACAAGTTTATATTTTTCTTATTTATATATAAGTTTTATTTATATCTTTGATTTAATTAAGACTTTTTGAATTAAATCAATCAAAAATTAAAATTTTTAAAAAATTATTTTTAATAATTAATTAAAATTAATTTAATAAGTAATTGATTAATTGAATTAAATTTATTTAATAAATTAATTCCATTAAAATTAAATTATAAACATTCCTAGATATAAACACACATTGGTTTTCAATTTTTTTTAAAAAAATACTAATAATTACAAGTGAGGATAATTTTTTTCTGGGTTTTACTTGTTGATTTGTGCTGGTTTTAGTGTGACCCTAGCCAGAAGTGAAAAAGCCATGGTTTGGGCAAGTATGTGATAATGTGAGGAGACTGAGGATTCACTATTTCCACAGTAAACTTTTGCTACTTTTTTCGCATTGATTAGTAAAAACATTGATAGTTATATATGAATTTTTTCTGCCATTGAGGGTACAACCCCAGTTTGACAAAAATGACAAAAAGATTTCCACAGGGAGCAAGCAAAAAGCAAGGTTGCAAAGGTTTGCTTTTTCTTTAAGGCATGTGCCCTTCTAGCTATGAAATGGTTTGGGACTATTTTTTTGAGAGGTTCTAAACCAATTTATTTTTTCTTTGTCACACTTTTTTTTTTTTTTAATTTTAACGTTTTCATATATGAATTTTTGGTAAATTTTACAATTTATTGGATTTTTATATCTAATAAATTAAAATTTTATATTTAAAAATTTAAAAAAATTAATTAAAAAATATTTTAAAGAATTTTCATAACTGTCGAAAAAAAAATAGTGAGTATTTAAAAGTAAAAAGGATATAAAGAGAAAAAAGAAATTTTTTTAAACAATTTCATTTAAAAACAATTTTTAAAAAATATATAAATAAATTAATTTAAGTTTTGATTTTTTTTTTTTTTGCTGTTGTTCTTATATATATACATAATGTGAATTTGCTTTAATTTTGCTAGCAATATTTGGCAGACAACTTCTACAGTTTCGTGCCTCTGCCTTTTCTCGCTTGATTGAACGCTGAGCAGTAGATTAGGTGACATTCTCAGCCAGCCAAAGATAAATAAATAAATAAATATATATATATATATAAAGGAAAAAAAAAGTAGAAAAATGTTTCTGAAATTTTCAGACTGAAGTGTGGACATCAATAAAGGACATGAAAAATGATTTAAACTTAGCTTTATTGCTGGAGAAATCATATCAAATTCACGCACTCGATGAGTAAAATAAATTATCAGATTTTTGTATTCCTCTTGCAATTTAAATATCAAGTATAAATTTGTAAATAAAATTTTTTTTACTCGTGATTTTTATCATCGTTTTGAAATTAAATTCAAATGAACCACAAGACTCCCTAATTTTTTACAATTAATGAGTGATTTTTCATTTTTCTCATATATTGAATTAAAATATTTTTTGATCGAATTGAATTTTGATTCAAATTAATTTTATTTATTGATTTTTAAAAATATAATAAAAATATTTTCACTTCTTAAATTAAAATGATAAAAAAATAAATATTACTATCTAAATTAATTTTCGATTTTTTTTCTTCTCAATCCCAATTAAATAAAACGGTGGAAGCAGCACTTATCTCGAACGGGTCCTGAAATCATGTAGCATTTTACTATGAGTTTTTTTTTTTTTGATAAAAAAAAATTAAGATAATTTTAATAAATAATTATTGATAAAATTTGAATTCAAAATTTTTTTATTAAAAAGAATCATCTTAATCGACCACTTATTGATACTATAAATTATTTATAACATAATTTATTCAGATTATAGTCTTTCTATAAAATCATTTGTTTTTTTTTTTATAAATTAAAATAATCAAAATTTCATGTTTCCAGTGCAAGACAATAGGATTCTGTAACTTATGAAATTTATTTCATGTTTTTTTGATTGATCCATTTTAACTGTTCATTCTGTTTTGTATATCAGATTGAAAATCTCATGAATTCATAATATTACAAAAAAAAATCCTCTTACAACTTAATGGTTACATGCAATAATCATTTATTTAATTAATCAGATTATTATTTTATAAAAAAAATTAAATTAGGCATGCGACAATTTCGTACGGAAAAACTCCTAAATAACGATGGAACTTAGTTTTTATGTATTATGCTTAATTTTCCAAAAATTAAGAATAATTTAGGGAAAAAACCCCAATTCTCGGCTCTCTTTGTCTTCATCGAAAACCCTATAATCAAACAAAAAAAATTACTGAAAGCAGACAATTCCTAAAAAAAAAGAACAGGGAATAAACAGAAATTAAAAAAATGCTGAGAGCAGTTGGTGAGGTAGACTTGCTGATTTTACAGCTACAAGACACTTCATATATACCGACAGGCTCCTTGCATCGGTCCCTTTTTTTTAATTTTTAATTTTTTTCTTGTTTCTTTTTTTTATTTTTTTTATTTTCATGAATTATCTTAATTTAACCCTTTAAATTATTAAATTTTATTTGTTTTTTATAAAAAATGCAACTTAAAAATAAAAATATTATAAATGTTGATATTTAAATTTTAAGTTTATTGAATGTGATATTTTAAATATAATTGCTAAATGTATGTTTTAAGTTTTAAATTTAAGCTTAGATGTAAAATTTTATTTAATTTATTCATTAATTTTTTAAAAATTATTAAAATGTGTATCTTTTTCATTAATGTATTTTATTAAAAAATTTGTTTTGAAAAAACTAAAAGAAAAGGTATTTGGCTTTTTGGTTTTAAATTTTTTTATTATTTTTTTAAAAGCAATTTGGTTTTTGTGGATTCGGGGGATTGGAATATCAAGTCATGAAATGATTAGAATTCCATGCATGCATCAATTCAAGCAATCACATCCATCCATCCATCCATCACCAATCAGAGGTTGATGCTATCAGAATTTGACGCGTCATGCTCGGATTTTGAGACAATCACAGGCTTTACATCAAATCATCTCATCAATCTGCATGCTTGGGTCTTTCTTTTTTGTCCTTTTTTAAAAAAAATTTTTCTTCTGTCTTTCTTTCATTTCACTTGCCCAATTCCGTGCCTTTCTCTTCTTCTAGTTGTCAAGGCTTCTCTCGCAGTTGTTACCCAAACAAGCCGAAAAATCCTCCCCATGATCTTTCTCCAATTTTGGCCGCCCACCTTCAAGTTTTCAGGTTTTCAACCCCTCTTTTCTTCTTCTAAATGCTAACCCCCCGGCCAACCCACTTTCCTTTCTTTATCCAGGATTGGCCCTACCCACAATCCGTACAAATATTCCCTTTCATTTCCTAAATTATAATTATTTATTAATTTTAATAAACAAACATAAATTTAATTTATTCACAAAATTTTAAATAAATATTTTATTCAATTATATTCTTAATTTTGCAAATTATTCATGATTGAATTAAATAGTTTGATTTTTTTTTATTTTAAGGGATGCTAATTTTATTTATATTTAATAAAAAATTTTAATTTTTTTTATCATAATAAGAATAGATATGAATATTTATTATTAAAATTGACATAAAAATAGTTATGATTTTAAATTTTTTATTGAATACAAAAATAAAGACAAATGATATACTATTCTTTTAGTATTTGTATTTTTATTATATATATAGTAAATATATTTTTATTAAATAATATAAATTATTATTTTAAATTAAACAAAATTAATATATTTTTATTTAAAATATATATTAATATATTTGTAAAAAATTACATAAATATATAAGATAAAATTTTTAAAAAGTTAAAAAAATATATTTTTATTTTTTAAAATTATAAATAAAAAATTTATCTATATCTATTAAATATTTACAAAAATAAAAATAAAAATAAATTTAAAATATTCATTAAATATAAATACAAAAATAAATATAATTTAAAATTTTAAAAATAAAAATAAAAATACTTTACTCTCTTCCGACTCTATTTATTAACGTTCCAGCTCATTCCGTTGCAACCAAATAATTGTTCGTTCAAAAGTTTATAGTTGCTTTTTTTACTAAATACATACTCTTTTATAACCAGAGATTGGCAGTTGACTTTTAAGCAAAACCCACAAAAGGAAATTTTCTTTTATAAAAGAAGAAAAATTAAATTAAATTCTTTTTTTTTTCAAAATTAAATTTTAATTTTAAACTCAAACAAAAAAACAAAACAAAAAACAAAACGCTCGTTAACCGAGAGATTACCTAGCAGATCGCGCGTGACGACAAGGTGAAGTAAGCCCCGCCGCCCTCCACCAACGGCGCTTTGTAGTTCGCGTCAGGCCCCACATTTTATTTCCTTCTATATTTTGGGCCACCGCTTCTCTTTTCCGCTAAAATGCGCCCAACAACTGTGCACTACGCACCCCAAACCGCTGTAAGTCTGTAGCGTAATTTTATTAATTTTGTACACTGGCAGTACCAAGAAATAAGGACCCCGTACACCTTGATCGTGACACGTCAACAACCGTGGTGGGATCAGGTAACGTGGCGACATTTCGTGGGGTAATTTCACAACTTGGAATTGATTACGTGTACTTCAATAATTCGATTCCTTCGGCAAGATTTTTTAATTTATTTTAACGAGAGAAAAATAATTTAACTTTGAATTAATCTCTCGTTGATCAAGTTTGATTTCTAAATATTAAATTTATACACATAAAATTAAGTTTGTTTTAATTACTTTTAAAATTTCTTAATTATTATATGTTTAAATTCATTAATCCGTTTGAAATTAAAAAAAAACAAGTGAACATTATCTTTGGATTACAACGTGCTCACACCGGGAATGCAGTTGTTATAAAAATCGTGCTCATCACAGTTTTTCAATCCAAATGATATTTTGGTGAGACATGATTTAGGCTGATTTGTCACTGAAGGTTACAGCTTCAGTTTACCACCGCTGTTTTTTTTTTTTTTTTTCTCCTTTAAACTACGACATAACTTTTCTTTTTCTATTTTTTATTTGAAAATTATAAGATAATCTTGTTTATTTAAGATAAAAATAAAATTTATTATTATATAATAAATTTTGTTGTTGTCATTGTTGTTCTTATAATAAATTAATAAATAAAATTTAATATTAATAAAATATTATTTGATTTCAAAATTAATTTAATAAAATTTTAATTTTATAAAAGTTAAATAATTTTAAAATTTTAGTTATATATAATTTTTAATTGATATTTAATAATTATTTTTTTCTTATAATTATCTCCCCCAGCATTGTTTTTAAATCTAAATATATATATGGTAATTAATTTTAAATTTTGTTATTATAAGTAATTAATTTCATCTCACCGTCTATTTTAATAATCAATAAATTAATTTTTATTGTCTATTTCAAATACATCTTTAGTTGAATTGAATATGTTGAATGCTTTTTCGAGTTTAGGTAAAATAAGAGAAGTAAAAAAATCAAACTCTTACTGAATTGTGAAGCTTTAATTAAATATATAAAATCGCCCTATCTAAAAAAAATTTAAATCTGTTTACTTTAAAATTGTTAGGAATATTTTAGGGTAAAGGTAATTGAGCATCTCTCTTCAATAGATGTTTTTGTCAAGTGAGCTAATTTAATCATTTTAATTCAAATTAACGCGTCAAGTTAACCAAAGGTTTTAAGTTTTACGTTAATTTAGTCATTTCATGTGATTATCAGTTGACATGTGGAGATGTTGACGTGTCACATCTCGATTGGATCGTCTATTGCCAGCTCAACTCAAGTTTATGATATCAACCCTAATCCCCTCACACGAAGCTCGGTTCATATAAGTCCAGTGTCTTCATCGCACAGGTGTAAGTATTCCTTTCAAATATTTCTAAACTAACCGAAACCCTAGCTTTCATACTTGCCTTTTATCTTTGTTTTGCCCTATTTTTTGATCGAGCACTTACTTGAACATGAAAGTAGTATAAATGTCGAAAAAATTCATGACTTTTGTTGTTGATCAATTTTTTTTTTTTTTTATGCTTTCAGGATCTTATCCCCTCCCTCACACAACTCGACACCAACAAAAACGTAGATTTCAATGCCATGAGAATACTTGCTAAACTCTGAAAAGAAATTTAAAAAGTTGCCGATGAGAATAAAAATATATGGAATCTCACTTAAATACAAATTGATGTTTAAGAATTGTATTCAAAATATTCCTTTGAAACAAAGGTAAAAACTCTTTTAAGAAAGTATAGAATTCTATTGTTGCATGCAGCATCTAAAACTTCATTGCAGATAGATCATCATCATCTTCAACCCGCTTTACCATTTTGGAAAGCTTTTCATCAACCTCAGACTGAACCCAATTTTAGCTACATATTTCAACTATATTCTTCAATTTCACCAATTGTGGAAATTCTCATGTTTGCAAGAATTTACCAGTAGATGTATAAAAAATCACTCGATAAAATTAATCTCAATTACGACAATCCAATTGAAGAATATGGGTTTATAATCAAATCAATCAGACGTTCTCACAATTGGTCGACACAATGCAAAATTGATTGATTTTGCTATGCAACATGGTCAACGATGAACATGTTCTTGATAGGACAATATGTCGTTGATGCGATCTTAAATATGTGGGACATTGGATTTAACTCTCGTCTCTGATTGATACTTTTTTTTTTTGGTAGAAATTGATTGATACTACATCTTGAAGAATCGTAAATTTGCCCAACATTCTATAAGATTAGATTGTACAAAGTTTTCCTTTTCCTCTACTTTTTGGGGTCATAGTTTAGAGTAGAAATTTCTGAAGCCGTTTAGGTTGGGCCAAGATCCAAAAATTTGACCGGGTCTTTGATTATGGTTTTTTTTTTTTAAAGAAAATTGAATATAAATTGACAAGTAGTTTGTGAATAAATTTAGTTTTTATTTATTTATTTTTATTTATTATAATCATAATTAATATTTTAGAATTTATTAATTAAAAGAATTAATTACAAACATAATAAAATTCATTTATAACATAAAACTGCAAATAAAAAAATCTTACAACTCTTATTACATTGGAATCCAACTCTTATTACAAGGCTGAAGTGTAAATTCAAGTATAGTTTTAATTAATTACCTTTCATATTCAAGTATTGAGGCATGGTTGTTATTTTTAGGGGTGTAAATGATATATTAGTATTCGCAAGCTACTCGGATTCGATTCGAAAAAAACTCGAATTCGGTTTGATTATTGTCGAGTCGGGCTCAAATAGCTCGACTTATCGATTGAGCCGAATTCGAGTATTCTTATATCTAACTCGAATAACTCGCGAGCTTAATCGATTTAAATATATTTTTATTATTTTAATTAATAAAATATTTTGAGTTTGAGTTCGAGCATGAATAATCGAACTCTTATCGAATATACGAATCGAGCTTATTTTTACATATTAATCGAACTTAATCGAGCGAGCTCGAGTAGCTCGAATTCGATCACGAATCAAGCTCGAGTTTCAAAAATAAAATTCGATCGAGCTCGAATCGAATATCGAACCCCGAATTATAAGTCGAGCTCGAACTCAAACTTCTCACTATTCGACCCGACTCGACTCGTTTGCAGCGCTGGTAATTCCATTTTCTGCTGCCAATCACATGTCATAATCCTCAAAGTTGTGTGAGAGCAAGCAGCAGGTTTTGATGGACGACAAGCAACGGTTAGAACAGAAAAATAAATAAATAAATAAAGACAAGCACAGCTTATCCAGAACACGTCCGTCGACTCCCTCTGAGGACAACAACCGTCCGTCCTCCCCCTCCTTGCCTGATTAAGATCATAATTTATGAAAATTATTATATATATATATATATTGAATAAATTAAAAGCATTTGTTAACAAAATATTTACACATATATAAAGAAGAAATTATCAATAAAGATTATTTTGATTTTAACTTAAAATTTCGTTAAATTGATTTATATAATTACTATAAAAATAAGTTTGAGATATAAATATCAAACTTGTAATTTATTTTTTTATTATCAAATTGTGATTTTTTTTTATAAAATAAAATAATTTGATTTACTAATGAGTTATTAATTTTGTGATACTGAAATTGATTTCAAAATTGCATATGGGATGAAGAGATCTCTCTGTTGGGATTTCTTTTTCTAACCAAAAATAAACGATAAGAAATTCAATTAAAAAGTAATACATATCATTTTGGGAAGATAATAAGAGAGAGAAGGGGTCTATGGCTGTCATGGTAATGACTAATTTAATTTGCAATTCTTTCTGTTTGAAACCAAGGGATTTGCAAATGCACTTATGCTAATTTAGATATGCATTGCAGATTAAACTAAATCTTTTGAGTCTGGAAGACATGGCCGATGATATTGACTTCTGCTTCAGGCTGGTCAAAGAAGAATCTGTCCTCATTCTTCCTGGTAAGAAACTAAATTCTTCCTGCAGATTAGTGTTAATGCGTTAGTGTGATTGTATAAATTCCATGATTTATACTTGAAAGTTGAAATCAGTGTATCATGGAATCCTCTTCATATTTGAGAACAAAGACAAGCAAAAGTGATATAAATGATGGGGGATTTTATGAAATTTTGAGTTCAGATTTTTAGGCAATGAAGTAGCTCTAGTTAGAACTGAGAAGCATGTGTCTGGTGCAGGTACTGCAGTGGGGTTAAAAAATTGGCTTCGAATCACTTTTGCTGCCGATCCACACTCTCTCAAAGAAGCATTAGGGAGGTTAAAGACTTTCTATGAAAGGCACAGGAACACCAAGCTAATGCTGCCATGTTATAAGCATAAGCTGTCCAACATGGCCTTAAGCCTCATACAGTAAACCAGCAACTATTATTGCTACAGGCATTTCTTTTGTAAAAGAATAATGTTGTTTTGTTAATAACACTCGCAGATGTTAGAAAAAATGATTTGTTTTATGGCAAAATTCCCCTTTAAATGTTATAGATCATCTGCAAAGTACTGTTCCATATGTGTAATGAAATTGTCCGATTGAATACTTATACTCTACAATCTTTATGGTATAAAATGGATTGTTGGCTCTTAATTTTTTGCAATCCTTTTAGTTCAATCATTAACCCTTTCATTGTCCAATTGAATCCAAAATCTTTTGTTGAATATCATCAAGATAAACAAGTTAGAAGGTTGGATCTCAGAGCATGGACTTTTGGCTGTTAGCCCTTGTCCATGTAAAAGAAAAAACAAAAGATTCGGCATGGATATTGATTCAAAGGTTCGTCTCTATCTCCAAGTCCAAATACATAAAACACTGGCCTAAAAGGTTTCAAAACAAGTTGGTTTTCCCTTGCCTCTGATTACTTTGTTTTTGGCAATTAGTACAATATTCTTTGATGAACAAACTTTATTGTCTTCCCTTTTGTTCTTTGCTTAAACTTGCAGCAAGGAATGGTAACAGCAAAAGGATAGGATTCGTTCAGTTTATTTGTTATTCTTTTACCTTCTTCAGAATCACTTGCCTCATCAATGGGGTAAGAATCCTACTTTCCGTGCGCAGTGCTTTGACATGGGGAATCACTTAAACGTGTTGCTGAAGCAAGGATTCTAGTGCTAAACTTAAACTTTGAACAATGCAATGAGGATAACCAATGTTATCAGAGAACAAAGATTTAACAGAAATTTCCTTTGGTCAGAAAAAAATTGTGCAATCATGGAATGGTCCGTTATATCCGGTTGTGCCAGAAGATTGGGGGGTTGTTAACTGAAAAGCAGCATCGTTGCTAGGCGTGGAGCAGCAAGTTGAGTCTTGCAAAGGATGTTGAGATTGATGCAAGCTTCTTAAAAGGACGCAGATCAAGAAAAGCGATACTGAGGTGGTACGCAGCCTGTTGTTGCTGAAATTAGAGAGCTGGCCTTATGATTGCTGAAGATATCATTGAGAATTTTGCTTCTCAAGTTGCATCCAAAAGGAGAGGAGGCCATCTCGATATACCATCAAAAGATCCGCTTGCATCCTGAAGGAGGGATGGTTGCTCAGGCCGAACCAAGGTCTGAGATAGAGAAAAATCACAGCCAGAGATCAGAGATTGACTCGGCAACTGACCACATATGATGTGACAAAATATAGGGGATGGACAAGGATAGAGTTCTTCAAGTGATCAAAGGCGAGAATGGAGGCGGCCTTATCCTCACATCATCGATGATAATGTTGTTGGATTGGATGATGGTATCAAGGAATTGGTCTCAGTTCTTGTTGATGAGGAAAGTGGTTGCAGCAGGGTTGTTTCCGTAAGTGGAATGGGTGGTCTGGGGAAGACCACCCTTGCAAAGAAAATATATCAGCATAGGCAGGTTATTGGCCATTTCAATCACTTAGCTTGGGTCTATGTTTCTCAACAGTGCCAGAAAAGAAAAGTTTGGGAAGACGTTCTATCCAGCCTTACCTCCATCAATGAGAGAGACAGCAAAAAAAGTGATGAAGAAGTGGCAGTGAAGTTGCTTAACTTCATGAAGGATAAAAAATGTTTGGTGATACTTGATGATATTTGGAGCATCGAGGCTTGGGATAGCATAAAACCTGCCTTTCCAGAAAGGGAGACAAGCAGCAAGATATTGCTCACCTCTCGAAACAAAGAGATAGTTTCATATGCAGATAGAAGAGGTTACGTGTATGAATTGCAATGTTTAAAAGATGAAGAAAGCTGGGAATTGTTTCAAAAGATTGCATTTCCTGGAAGAGATTCTACAGGTAATATCTTTATTGAGTTAACAATATTGCAAATTGTTCTACCTCAAATGTTTACAAATTGCGACATTCCAATTAGATCTATCATGGGTTAGGCCAGCCGTAGATAAGATATTTAAACTTAAACTCGTTTGACCCGATCTACTCTTTTAATAATAATAATAATAAAATATATATATATTTATAAATGCAGATAAATAGATAGGCTTAGAAAAATTGAGTTCAAGCTCGGTTTGGCATTTTGGGATGCCAACCTCACCAGATGCAACTTAACCCATGAATATCTTTAATTGTAACTTTTATTCCAAATTTATTTATTTTTTAATTTTTACAAAAATCAAATTGGTGCAAAGAAATAGGACGAAATTTAACCCATTAAACCAAGCTTCAAGTAAAAAAAAAAAAAAAAACTGTTAGCTTCGTAATAGTTAGAGGATTTGAATCTTGAAATCCTTGTTAATTATATTATCTATTTATTTTTTTTTATTGGTGATGCACAAGTGTTTTGGTTGCAATAGGCTTTTAAATATTTTGGTTGCATTAATTCATTAGTATTAAAATTTAATACTCCAAAATTGAAAGATTTGGAGTTGAGAACTGATGGGATGGATGAAATTTATGAGATAAGAGTTTATTATGTGTAAAATATAAAAATGGTTGTGTCAAAATTCATGTTTATATGTCAAATACAAAATATATTTTATATTTTTGTCAAATTTATATCTGATTTTTCGATAAGCTTACACGGAAATATAAACTTGGAATTTGTTGGTATTCCAACCATTGATTCTAATAATTAAGCTCAAGTGATAATCAAAAAAATAAATTCATAATTTAAAAGCAATGGTGTGATCACTAATTCTTGTTTTAATTCTTTTTGGTATACAGATTATAAAGCTGATGGAAGAATGGAAGAGTTAGGGAAAAAAATGGTTAAACGTTGTGCAGGGTTGCCAATTTAGCCATCATTTTGCTGGGAGAATGTTGGGCTAGCCAAGAACTCATTTAAATGAATTGGCAAAATAAGTGCATGAAATATCAAAGGTCATACTTAAAGAGAAAGGAAAAGCGACAAGGAATTGAGGGAGTGTTGGCCTTAAGTTATGATGATTTGCCACCCTATTTAAGACCATGTTTCCTGTATTTAAGTCAATTTTCCAGAGGATTATGAGATAGCATACTTATAGATTGATTCAACTTGCTGGGTTGCTGAAGGTATTGTTTCATCCAAGAAGAAGAAAGAAATGGAGGGGAATAATAGAAGAATGTGGCAGAATGTTACTTAATGGGCTTGTAGATAGGTGCATGATTCAAGCTACGAAAAAGTGATGCCGCAACCATTAAAGATCAAAACCGTTCAGATGCATGATTTGATGAGGGATCTTTGCTTATCAAAGGCAAAACAAGAAAATTTCCTATTCATTATGGAAAAGCCAATTCCAGATCCGCATGGCAAAAATGTTTTGTCATCTACAAATTGTACAGTCCGCAGAGTTGATGCTCATCATTTTTTTCGGATACAAGGTATTAGAAGTTCCCATCTTCGATCATTTCTGGTTTTCAATAGATTCTTCCCAGATGAGGCAATTGAAATGTCTCTTCCCCTGCCAATTAAAAAATACTTTGAAAAAGAACATGATCCTTTTATTCCACTAGCTTTGATTATGTTTTGTTCAGCACAATGTCTTATATATTCTAAACTCGGGGGAATTTGGACATACATTTTCAAGAATTTCAAATTTCTTAGAGTCCTAGACTTTGAAGGAAATGGTGAAGGAGCGGGATGCAAGCTTCCTAGTGATATAGGTAATCTCATCCATTTGAGATTCCTGAGTCTAAGGGATCTTGGGTTTTTTAGGTCAAAGTTGCCATCATCTCTAGGCAATCTAAGGTGCTTGCAAACCTTGGATTTAAGAAGTGAAGGAGGAATGTTTTCTGAATTTATTCATGTACCTGATGTGGTATGGAGGATGGAGCAATTAAGACATCTATATCTTCCTAAGATATGTAAAAGTAAAACAAAGTTGAAGTTGGGTACTCTGAGAAAACTTCAAACACTTGTGAACTTCAACACCGAGAATTGTTATGCAAAAGATCTTTTCAATATGACAAATCTTAGAAAGTTGAAGATTCTTTGGTGCTTCAATATTGAAGATTTTAAGGAGGATGTGGACAATTCCCCCATCTTAGGAAGAAGTGTCTTCGGTCCTTATCTATTTCGAGCTGGGGTACTGAAGGAATAGATCCAAGACAATTGGCACACCTCCTTTCCAGCTGTGTTTGTATTTGTAAGTTGAAGTTGGGGGTGGATATAGGGAAGTTACCAGAGTACCACCACTTCTCTCAAGATATTACTTACATTTACTTGTACCGTACTAATCTTGATGAAGATCCAATGCCAACAATAGAGAAGCTGCCCAACTTAAAAATTCTCCAATTAGCTTTTGAATCTGTCAATGGAAAGAAAATGACTTGCTCTGCACTAGGCTTTCCTAGACTCCATTCTCTAAGCCTTCAGGAGCTTCTAAATTTGGAGGAGCTAGAGGTGGATGAAGGAGCCATGCCTACTCTACGGTGTTTGGAGATTGCAGATTGCAGAAATATGATGATAGTTCCAGATGGACTGAGTTTCATTACAACCCTCCAAGAACTGAAGATCGAATCAATGCCAAAAGCATTCAAGGATAAACTGGTGGAAGGTGGAGAAGATTTCTACGAAGTCCGCCATGTTCCTTCTATCATAAATGCTGGAGCTACTAGTTATTCTGATTCTTGCCAGGTAATCCCTACTTTAAATTTTATTTTTTTCTTTGTAATTACAAATATTTTGCATGTTTAGATCCTATTTTTAGTACATTATTCAGCAAAAGCAGTGTTCTTGTAACAATTTTTGAAGTTAATTACTTGTTGTAAGACCTTGTTTTGTTGTTGTGTTCTTCTTGAAGGTAATTCGGACCACTTCAAGTTGGAATGGAGAAATAATCTTTTGTCAGTAAATTTTTCATGACGAAGCTATAATGTAAAGCCAAATGGAGATACAAAATTAGTCATTGTGTTGTATATAGTTCAGTGGTTAAATTGTAATAATTCGCTCTTAACGTAAGAGTTTACAGCTAATTTGGCAGTCCTTGGCAGATTTTTCACGTAGAACGAAAAGATGATTACAAATGAGTCCTTCAGTGGCTTCATTAAGCAAGTAGAAGTTGCTGTTGTGATTAATGAAGCCGATTTCAACATTTCTCAAGCAATTGAGAACTCTGTTGTTTGAATATATTGTTTTCAAGAGCAGATGCATAATCTCATTCTAAAATAAAAAAATGGTGTTTAAATCATCGCTTTCACTCGATTTGGAAGTCTAGAACTGTGAAACTGACCTCATCTTCTTCAGGAGAAATGGAATCTATTTCCATAGAGTTTTCTTAATTAAACATAAAATGGAATCTATTTCCAACCAGTTTTGTTAATTAAACATGACTGACAGCTGATGCGATTCAATTTTGCTTTGTATTTGATAATCTTTTGCTTTTAAAATTGAGTTTTGGAAGCTAAATTTGTATCTTGATCATAGTTATTCGTTTTTCAACTGTAAGTATACAGATAAAAAATAATCAAAAGGCAGTAACAGTGTCTTAATCGATTCCTTTGTAGTTGTCCTAAAATAGCATATAACAGAGATGACAGGACTTTGGCAACTGTTTATTGCTAGGGACGGCAATCAATCCCGTCCCGACGGGTTCCGACCCGATCCGACCCTATGAGATCGGATTTTTTTTTTTTAATTTCGATTTTCGAGTCGGATCGGATCGGGTATAGTTAAAGAATAATCGGGGTCGGGTCGGGATCGGATATGTCTAAAACCCGACCCGACCCGATATTATATAAAAAATTATTAATTAATTAATTAATTATTTATATATATATTTATATAATGATATTTTTAAATATTTATATTTAAAAAAATAATATTTTATATTTAAAAAAATAATATTTTATTAATTTCGGGTCGGGATTGAGTACGATTTATAAGATATCGGATCGGGTCGGATTCGAATATTCTAAAGCATAAAGTCGGGTCGGGTTCGAAGCGAGCAAAACTCACCCCAAACCCGACCCGATGCCATCCCTATTTATTGCTCAATTTTATAGCTAGGATGGAAGAAAATTATCAAATTAAAAGATAGAGAAGTTTATATTGGTATGGGGCTGGACCCCATTAAAAACCAATGGGGCTGGACTCCACATTTTCTAACACATGTTACCGCATATTTCTTTAGAATCATAAGTGGTGGATTTTTTTTTGTAAAGTTTCTTTCAGATTTATGTTTTTGTTATTTAATTTTCAAACTTCAAATATTTTATTTTGAATATTTTCAGTTCAGGAGATATTAAAATGTATATTATGTTTAATTGATTCATAAGATTAAAATTTATTTTTAGATATATCTTGTAAGTTTTAAATTAATATATACATTTATGTATATATATATATTTTATAATATTAAAAATAATATTATTTTTACTCTTCAAGTCTGAACAATAGATGACAAGAATACAATTCCTTGTGAATTTGATTTCTTTCAAGCATATTATTTTAAATAAAAATATCATATGCACTAACATTAAAAATTTTATATTCTTATGAATTAGCAGGATAATATATATTTTATAAATATAATAAAAAAATTTAAAAAATGAATCATATGATAATCTCTTAATTTTATTTATAGAGTTAAAAAAATTATATTATCAATTTAAAAAAACTCATTTGAAATATAAAATAATTTATGTAAAGTTGAGATTAATTAGTAGGGATAAGGTGAAGATAGAATGGTAAGTCTACTCTTCCACTCAATTTTTTGAAGTCTTCCTTTTCCTAATTAAATATTCGGCTTCTTAGGCTTGATGCCTACCTTTGAAAATTAATCCTTTCCACACCTGCCAAACAATACTTGTGTTTGGGTCACTCTTCCAAGTTCCTATCATTTTCCAAGTCCACCTTTTTCAATTAAAAGAAGACTTGTGGTTTCTTTTCACATTTAACAAGATTTTTTTTTTAATTAAAAAGAAAAAACCTTTTGTTTTATTTTCCCACCGCTCTTATTAACGTGATAAATTTTATTCAAATTCGATATAAATTAATTTTTTATTCAACTATGTGAATAAATATTAAATTTTAAAAATAAAAATAAGAATATATATAATTTTAAATTTTTTATTGAATATAAAGATGGATAAAATAACGTTCATCTCGTATCATGTATATATTGTCTATATTTAATAAATTAATTTTTATTTAATAATATAAATTTTATTTTAAATTTATAAAAATTAACATATTTGTATTTTAATATATATATTTATAAAAAAATTTCTTAAATGTGAAAAATAAAAATAAAAAACTAAAAACATAATTTTTATTTTTATTTTTTAAAAAACTTACCAATATGGAGTTATTAATACTCATTAAATATTTACAAAAATAAAAATGTGATGAATTTAAAATATCCATTAAATATATATATATAAAGATTGCAAAATATGAAAAAACAAAAAAAGAGATGAATAATTCTGTACTTGTCTCATATTATACCTATTGACATGCTTATCTCTTATATTTTTACTGTTTTTGTCTCTTCTTCTCCTTTAAAATTATTGATGAGTAATGTTATTTTTTAAAATATTTTTTATTTAATTGAAAATTTGACTTTGAGTACTACTCTTATAGATTATATTATATAATTTTAAAATTTTATCAGTAAAAAAATTTAAAATTTTAATTTGTTTACTCACAATTAATATTGACAATAATTATTTAAATACTATAAAATTTTTGTATTAAATAATTAAAATGAATAAATGTAATTTATACCAATATAAAATTAAAAAGTTTTACATTTATTTAACTATTAATTTCAATAGCTTTCAAGGGATAAAAGAGATAAGTGAAAAAAAAAAGTTTAATCTCATCTTTTGGATCAATTAAAATCAAAAGTTAAATAAATGTAAAACTTTTTTATATAAGTTGATTCAACCCCAATAACATTATTCTACTTTTGAATTATATTTTATTTAAACTTAATAATTAATTTTTATATTTAATATTTATTAAAAATTATTAATAAATTAATAAAATTTTATGTAAAAAATTAAATTAATTAGTTGATCACATTTTGTCTTTTAATACTGTCTTTTCTTTCAAAATTGAATATGTAAAATTTCAACAAAAACAAAAAAACTCCTCCAATTTAATTCTAATCCTAAATTTAAGGTTAGATTATTTTTTATTCAAGTTAATTTGCTATCGAAAAAAATTTGAATTCATATTGATTTAATTTTAAATCAATTTAGATTCAAATCAATATGGATTCAATCGAGTTTGGATTATTAATTATTTTAATTAAATTAAGTTGATCATATTTGAATTTAAATTGATCAAATAAAATTTTTAAATTGAGTCAAATTTTATCATCTCACGAACTATTACTTTTATTCACATTTTTTGTAAAAAAAAAATAGTTACTCTATTATTAATCATTAGAGTCATCTCACCGACGGTTGAAAATTAACCTTTTTATATATTATAACAAATCTTCAAAATTTTTCGATATGGGATTGGGATATCATAAACTCTCTTTCGTTAAAATTTAATGTCCCCATTAAGTCTAACACAAAGCACATAGATCTATTGAATCACATCAAATGTTAGGTAAATCCAACATAAAGTATACACAAATCACAAGATTTTAGAAGTAATTCTTATTATGTAGTACTTAGATACCAACCCAACACAAAATACACACAAATCATAGGATCGTACCAATACTTAAATCTTGTAAGATTTTAGAGGTAGCTCCTATCATGTAGGCAATTAGCTCTTATCCGACTGGTGATTATTTTGATATCATTTATGAAGACCCACATATAACTTACAAGGTATTATTCATTTTGATTTAAAAATTTTATGATTTTATTTCATAAAAAATATCTCATAAATTTAAATTTAAATCTTTATTTATATATGATAATATATTTTCATAATTTTCTAATATGGGATTGGGACGTTAGGTCACTCTTTCCAATCATTTTCCAACACTTCCTTTTTCAATTAAAAAAGGACTTTGGTTTCTTAGTCTTCTTTCTTGCAGCTGGAAATTAATCTTTTCATACTTAACAATATAGTTTTTAATTATCAATTAATTATTTATTCATGGTTGCATTTGTCATCATTTTGCCATCTATTAAAATGCTACCTGCTAATAATGAAGCCAACAATTCACTCTCGCCAAAGTTGATTCAACAATAATAGATGATAAGAATATAATTGCTTGAGAATTGATCATCAAATCTCGCTTCAATTCATCCTGCAATTGTTTCACTTGAAATAACTCTATGGCTTGGTCTGCTGTTGCCTCTGCTGTCACAAGAATTGGCAATCTGCTAACTGATGAAGCAATATATCTATGGGGTGTGGAGGAGCAAGTTGTTCGTTTGCAAAGAGAGCTCAGATGGATGCAAAGCTTCTTAATCGAGGCAGATGCGAAAAAAGCAGAGGATGAGAGGGTACAACTCTGGGTTTCTGAAATCAGAGATCTTGCTTATGATGCTGAGGATGTTGTCGAGACTTTTGCTTTAAAGATTGCATCCAAAAGGACTGGTGGTTTTTCAAATCGTATCAAAAGATATGCTTGCATCTTGAAGGAGGGATGGATGCTCCACAAAACCAGGTCAAACATTGAAGCAATCATAGCAAGAATCACTGATCTGACCCGACAATTGCAGACATATGGCATAAAAGAGTTGAGGGTTGGAGAAGGATCGAGTTCTTCAAATGAAAGGCGAGAGTCGAGGCGGCCTTATCCTCATATCATCGATGATAATATTGTTGGATTGGATGATGGTATCAAGCAATTGGTCTCAGTTCTTGTTGATGACAAAAGTGGTTGCAGGGTTGTTTCCATATGTGGAATGGGTGGTCTGGGGAAGACCACTCTTGCAAAGAAAATATATCAGCGTAGCCAGGTTATTGGCCATTTCAATCAATTGGCTTGGGTCTATGTTTCTCAACAGTGCCAGAAAAGAAGAGTTTGGGAAGACATTCTGTCCAGCCTTACCTCCATCAATGAGAGAGATAGCAAAAAGAGTGATGAAGAATTGGCAAGGAAATTGTTTGACTTCATGAAGGATAAAAAATGTTTGGTGATACTGGATGATATTTGGAGCATCGAGGCTTGGGATAACATAAAACCTGCCTTTCCAGAAAGTGGGACAAGCAGCAAGATATTGCTTACCTCTCGAAACAAAGAGATAGTTTCATGTGCAGATAGAAGAGGTTACCTGTATGAATTGCAATGTTTAAAAGATGATGAAAGCTGGGAATTGTTTCAAAAGATTGCATTTCCTGGAAGAGATTCTACAGGTAATATCTTTATTGAGTTAACAATAATGCAAATTAATTATTCTACCTTAAATGTTTACAAATAACACAATTCTAATTAAATCTATACATGAGTCAAGCTGTATGCCTGGGTTAAGGGCTTGGCTTAACTTGAGTGGGACGTAGATTGAATAATTAAAATTAGACTAAACTTGACCTGATCTATTGTTTTGATAATAATTTTTTTTAATATAAGCGCACATAAATGGATAGGTTTAGACAAGCTGAGCTCAAGTTGGGATTTGGCATTTAGGGATGCCAACCTCACATATGCAACTTAACCCTTGAACATCTCTAATTGTAATCTATATTCTTTTTTTTTTTTTTTTTAAGTTTTACAAAAATCAAATAGGTGCAAAGAAATAGGACGGAATATAACCTATTAAACCAAGCTTCTAGTAAAAAAGAATACACTGTTTGCTTCATAGTAGGTAGAGGATTTGAATCTTGATATCCTTGTTAATTATATTATCGATTTGAGTATTTTTATATAGGTGGTGCACAAGTGTTTTGGTTGAAATAGGCTCTTGTAAATGTTTTGGTTGCATTACCTTTATTTAAAAAATAGTATAAATTATTATGTTTCTTTTTTACAAAATTGGATGCAATTTGAAAATAGGGATGAGAATTGCCAATGGCGACGGTTATTAAGCCTGAGTCCTACTGGATAACACATTTTAAAGATGGTAGCATGAACCAAGTTAAGCTCCAAATTCATAAATTATTATGCTTTAAAATAAATCATAATGTAGGACACACAAAACCAAATTAGGAATCACAAACCTGCATTTTTTATGCTAGACAATTTTTTGAAAATTCTAAACACTTTTCATTAGAGCTCTACCAAAACTTAGTTGAAATAGTTGGAATGCATTGAGACGCTTCAAGCTAAAAATGCTAATTGTGTATTAGTAATTTTTTACGGAAGAATTTGATTTTATAGGTAAACCGGTAGGAACAAAGCTCATTAGTGTTGATTTTTAAGCGAATTGAGTGTCAGATGATGATAACATAAAAGAATTAAAGGCATTATAACATTACTAGTTTTTAGCATCCATTATGTGGGTGAAGTAATTAATAACCATCTCCCTTTCTACAAGGCCTATTCAACACTTTCTTTTAATAACTATCCATTCAAGTAATCTTATTTTAAAAGATTTATGCAAAGATGATGATTTGTTTTGTGTTCTTTTCTGTTGTTTTTTACAGACTATAGAGTTGACGCAAGAATGGAAGAATTAGGGAAGGATATGCTTAAACATTGTGCAGGGTTGCCGTTGGCCATCATTGTGTTGGGAGGAATTTTGGTTACAAAGTTTTCATATAGTGAATGGATAAAGGTGCATGAAAATGTCAAGTCACAATTTAAGAGAAGAGAAGGCCAAGGGGTTGAGGAGGTGTTAGCCTTAAGTTATGAGGAATTGCCACCCTATTTGAAACAATGTTTCCTTTCTTTAAGCCATTTCCCTGAAGATTATGAGATACCTGCAAAGCGATTGATTCAGCCATGGGTGGCAGAAGGTTTTATTTCATTGAGTCAAAATGAAATAAATGAAGGGGTAATTGAAGAGGATGAAGCAGAAAGGTACTTATTTCAGCTTGTCGAAAGATGCATTATTCAAATTGTTAAAAGAGATGCAACCTTAAGGATCAAAACTTGTCGCATGCATGACCTCATGAGGGATCTCTGCCTCTCAAAGGCAAAAAAGAAATTCCTCTCTGTATCATTGATCATCGAAATGTAGATCAAAGTGGCAACAAATTTTCCTATCATAGTGCCCGAGGAGTTGTTACAAATGGTTTTCTTTGCATAAAATGCATAAGAAATCCCTGTCTTCGGTCAGCTTTCTTCTTCATAGACATTTCTCCACATGGGTTACTTGCAAATTCTTCACCCAAGAAGTTGCTAAATTACGTTATAAGCCATTTCATTACAAATCATTGCATATTATGTGACAATCCAAAGATGCTGGCCCCAATCTTATCTGAATTATGGGGAATTTGGACTTACATTTTCAAAAATTTCAAATTGCTTAGAGTTTTAGACTTTGAAGAAGGAGGTGATTATGTGGGATGCCACCTTCCTAGTGATATAGGTAATCTCATCCATTTGAGATTCTTGAGTCTAAGGGGTGTTTGGTTCCGGAGCTCAAAGTTGCCATCATCTCTGGGCAATTTAAGGTGCTTGCAAACCTTGGATTTAAGAATTTGGGGCACTACTGTTTGTGTACCTAATGTGATATGGAGGATGGAGCAATTAAGACATCTATATCTTCCTCTGCTCTGTACAGGTAAAACAAGGTTGAAGTTGGGTACTTTGAGAAAGCTTCAAACACTTGTGAACTTCGACACCAGGAATTGTTATGTAAAAGATCTTTTCAATATGACAAATCTTAGAAAGTTGAAGATTCTTTGCCGCTTCAATATTGAAGATTTTAAGGAGGATGTGGACAATTCCCCTATCTTAGGAAGTAAGTGTCTTCGGTCCTTAACTATTTGGTGTCCTTCTATTTTCGGTCATTATTTTTATAATACCATAGATCCAAATTTGGCACACCTCCTTTCCAGCTGTGTTTGTATTTGTAAGTTGAGTTTGGATGTGAATATTAGGAAGTTACCAGAGTTCCACCACTTCTCTCAAGATATTACTTACATTTACTTGTCCTGTACTAATCTTGATGAAGATCCAATGCCAACAATAGAGAAGCTGCCTAACTTAAGAGTTCTCAAATTGGGTAATGAATCTTTCAGTGGAAAGAAAATGACTTGCTCTGCACTAGGTTTTCCTAGACTCCATTCTCTAAGCCTTCGGAAGCTTCAAAATTTGGAGGAGCTGAAGGTGGATGAAGGAACCATGCCTACTCTACGGTGTTTGGAGATTGCAGTTTGTAGAAATATGAAGATAGTTCCAGATGGATTGAGTTTCATTACAACCCTCCAAGAACTGAAGATTGAATCAATGCCAAAAGCATTCAAGGATAAACTGGTGGAAGGTGGAGAAGATTTCTACAAAGTCCGCCATGTTCCTTCTATCATATTTCAGAAATGCTGAAACTAGTAGTAATTCTGATTCTTGCCAGGTAATCCCTACTTTAAAATTTACTTTTTTCTTTGTAATTACAAATATTCTGCATATTTAGATCCTATTTATAGTACATTATTCAGAAAAGCCGTGTTCTTGTAATAATTTTTGAAGTTAATTACTTGTTGTAAGACCTTGTTTTGTTGTTGTGTTCTTCTTGAAGGTAATTCGGACCACTTCAAGTTGGAATGGAGAAATATCTTTTGTCAGTAAATTTTCATATGAAGGAAAGCTAACAAGCTATAACTCTGTCTCAAGAAGCTATAATTGTAAAGTTGGAGATGTAAATTGTCTTGTGTGTATATATTCAGTGGTGTGGAAGATAGCTATGGCATTTTTTTTTTTCTATTTTTTGTTTCTCTCAATCGCTTGAAACCTCTGTTGAATTCTGATCTCATTGTTTTATTGTCACCTGGTCAGTTGAAGTGTCTCAAATTAGCACAAGAATGTCTCAATTTTGGTTCCTCTGTAGTTGTAATGGTTGGAGATTAATCTACTTTATTAAAGCAATATTAAACATATGCGAAAAGATAAATTACAAAAAACACACTAAATTTATATTGATTCACTCTTAACATGAGATTTACGTACATTTACAGTTACTGTAGATTCTTCACTGTGATGAAAAGATGATTACAAACGATTAATGGTCCTCCATATATGTAAGTATAACTAAGATAATCAAATTAGATGGGCAAAAATCCCAAAATATTTTTATTAATAATACTCGTATATATATAATTTTATTCAAGAGGTTTAGCGTGTCGATTCTATGTTAGAACAACCAACGTAAAGGATAAATTTATAAAAGAGGACTCTGGCAGCTGACTATTCCTCAAATTCTCAAATTCAGAGACAGAGCAAGGGCCTTTGATAACACATATACTTGAAAGTGGAGAGGAATGGATATTTTTTGACGGCAGGACAATTGGAATCCTCATAGCTATTTTGCCTCTCAAGGATGGCAAAGGAGTCGTTCAGTCTGGCATCATTGAGCAAGTAAAAGTTGCTGTTGTGATCAATGAAAGCTGATTCCAATGAAAGCTGATTCCAGTACTTCATTGAGCAACTAAGAGCTTGAAAAGCTAGGTTCATGAAACCAGTAATTTATTCTTCTTTCAGCTTAATCAAGAGGCCTGCAACCATTTTCTGAATTAACCCTTTTGGCTCAATTACTTCACCATTTTCTGAATACACCATAGATTTTCAAGCACCAAAGTCTCTAAACCCAGTTTTTGCTTTGCAATTACCACTGCCTCTTTCATATACAAGTCTTATATTTGTATATCTGGTGATATAAAACAAAAAACAAAAGCATTCTATATGGCTTGTGGTTCCGATAACTGTTAATGACAATATTTAAACCAATGAATTGTCCCTCATATCACTACTGGATGATTCCAATATGCTATTAATCTATCAAAAAATAAATAAAATAAAATAAAAGGCAAGAGATCAATGTAACCAATTTTTTTTTTTTTTGTTATTAATGCCTTAGGCCTTAACTTGATCATAAATTTGATTTCTTTTAAATACGTTATTTAAAAAAAAAAATTATCACATCCATTAACATTGAAATTTTTAAATTCCTTGAAATTAGCAGGATAGTATATATTTTATAAATATAATAAAAAATTAAGAAAAAGTGAATCATGTAATAATCTCTTACATTATCAATTTAAAACAAAATCATTTTAAATATAAAATAATTTGTGTAAAATTGAAACAATACATTCTATTATTTATGTAAAGCTGAGATTAATTAGAAGCAATAAGGTGAAAATGGGTTTGTAAGTCTACCCTTCCGCTCAATTTTTTGAAGTATTGCTTTTCTAATTAAATATTTGGCTTCTCAGCCTTGCCACCTACTTCTGAAAGTTAATCCTTTCACACTTGACAGACAATAGTTTAGTGAAAACGTATACGTAGGTCACTCTACCAAGCCGATTTGATAATCTTATTGTTTACAATTTTAGCATAATAATTATATATAAGCTTATTAAAATAAAAAATATATTTTATATTTTTATATTAAAATAAATTATAATATATAATTTTTATATAAAATACAGCATAAATATATAAATTTTAATATTTTATACTAAACAAATATATAAATCTCCAAATATATGAAGTTCCAATCATTTTCTAAGTCCATCTTTTTCAATTAAAAAAAGCTCTAACCATTAAAATTTAACCTTTTCACACTTGACAATATTTTTTTTAATTAAAAAATAAAAAAAGGCTTTTTGTTTTCTTTTCCCACCTCTCTTTTTTGTGTTTCTATTATTTTTGTCTCTCTTTTTCTTTTAAAATTATTGATGATTAATGTTATTTTTTAAAATATTTTTTTATTTAATTGAACACTTAACTTTTGAGTACTACTCTTACAAATTATATTTTGGAATTTTTAGAATTTTGTCCATAAAAAATTTAAAAAGTTTATTTATTTGCACACAATTAATATTAATTATTTAAATACTATAAATTGTTTGTATTTAATAATTAAAATGAACAAATATAATAATGTTTCTTCCAATAATGGATCAAATAAATTTATTATTAATTTTTTATTTTATCTCACTAGGCTAGTGTTTTTTTTTTTTTATTTCATTAGGCTGGCTTTTTTTTTTTAATTTAATTTAAAATTTTGAATTTTGAATTTCAAAATCTTAGTTTTATTATTTAGAGCTTGAAGGTTTTTAAATCTAATGCTTTTATTTTACTTTGAGTAAGGATCCACTTACAGTAATATAAATTTTATATTTTTTTAATCTTTCATTCATATTAAATTTATGATTAATTTGAATCAAAATAATATTTTAAATTTTAATAATTTTGATCCATATATAAAAAAATTATAAAATATACACTAGTTTAAGTAGATATCTTTTTTTTATTTTTTTAATACAATGAGATAGTAGTTAGAAGACAAAAAAAGCTTATAAATATTAAATATTATATTTTAAAAATAATAATATAAATTAATTGAATTAAATTTCGAATTTAAACTTGATTTTATTTATGGATCGCTTTTAAAATCCGAGTCAAGCTAATGTAAAAGATTTATCCATTTTTAAAATCGAGGTTGATTGGGAAGCAAGTTTCGAATGCATTGTCTCATCCGTCTCACTTCGTTTTCGGTACAAATAAGAATAAATATTTTATTATTTATTTAATTTAATTTGTATATATTATATTAATGAAGTTATTATTTAACATATTAATTTAATAACATATTATATTTATATATAATTAAAACATAATTTATATTAAAAAATATATTTTTTTTGAATGTTATTCTATTGAATTGATTTTTAATAAAATAAATCGGATGTAAATTATATATATGTTGAATGAAATTGGATATAAAAAATAATAATCTAATATTAAAACAGGGTTAAGTTAAGTATAAATTCACCCTTGCTCGATCCTTTACAATATTGATGTAGAGGTATCCATGTGGCTTCCTATTTGGTTCATTTTCATTTTCATTTTTGGTTCTTTTTCTTGATCCTTTTATTTTTAGTTTTTTTTAAATAATTTATTGTAATATTTTTAATTATGTTTTGAAAAATAAAATTAAAAAAAATGAATCTGCTTTTGATTTGTTATACTAATTATGAGAATAAAATACATATATTATTTACAAATTAATTAATAAATTTTCACTAATTACCATTTTTATTCAAAAATTATAAATAAAATTGTGCGTTGATTTATTAAATTTAATATTATTAATTATAAATAAAAAAAATCAATCCACAGTCAAGCGCATATGGACATGCAGCTAGTACAACTTGAAATTTAAAGGAACTGTTACTTTTCTCCTTGGCCTTTGCCGACTTCGGCATCCATGAGAAAGCAAAAGTCTTTCACTCATTTTTCTAAAGTCTTCTACTCATTTTTCTTAGTCATGCTTTTCTATCTAAATATTCAGCTTCTTAGTCTTCCCTCCTACCTTTGAAAACTAATCCTTTTGATATGACAGACAAAGTCAGTTGAAAACGAATGTGTTGGTAACTCTTCCATGTTCCGAGCATTTTCCTAGTCCTCCTTTTCCAATTAGAAAGAGACTTGGGGTTTCTTATTCTTCCCTCTTACGGCTGCAAATCTATCTTTTCACACTTGGCATTAATTATCAATTAATTATTCATGGTTGCATTTGTCATCATTGGCATCTAGTGAACTACTTTTAGTTAGGAAGCCAACAATTCACGCTCGCTAAAGTTGACTGAACAATGATGGAAAGAATACAATTCCTTGTGAAGTGATCAGATCTCGCACAATTCTTCCTGCAATTGTTTTCTAGAAAGAACTCTATGGCTTGGTCTGCTGTGGCCTCTGCTTTCACAAGAATTGGCAATCTGCTAACCGATGAAGCAATATATCTATGGGGTGTGGAGGAGCAAGTTGTTCGTTTGCAAAACGAGCTCAGATGGATGCAAAGCTTCTTAATCGAGGCAGATGCGAAACAAGCTGAGGATAAGAGGGTACAACTCTGGGTTTCTGAAATCAGAGATCTTGCTTATGATGCTGAGGATGTTGTCGAGACTTTTGCTCTGAAGATTGCATCCAAAAGGACTGGTGGTTTTTCAAATCGTATCAAAAGATATGCTTATATCTTGAAGGAGGGATGGATGCTCCACAAAACCAGGTCAAACATTGAAGCAATCATAGCAAGAATCACTGATCTGAACCGACAATTGCAGGCATATGGCATAAAAGAGTTGAGGGTTGGAGAAGGATCGAGTTCTTCAAATGAAAGGCGAGAGTCGAGGCGGCCTTTTCCTCATATCATCGGTGATAATATTGTTGGATTGGATGATGGTATCAAGCAATTGGTCTCAGTTCTTGTTGATGACAAAAGTGGTTGCAGGGTTGTTTCCATATGTGGAATGGGTGGTCTGGGGAAGACCACTCTTGCAAAGAAAATAAATCAGCATAGCCAGGTCATTGGCCACTTCAATCACTTGGCTTGGGTCTATGTTTCTCAACAGTGCCAGAGACGAAGAGTTTGGGAAGACATTCTGGCCAGCCTTACCTCCATCAATGAGAGAGATAGCAAAAAAGAGTGATGAAGAATTGGCAAGAAAATTGTTTGACTTCATGAAGGATAAAAAAATGTTTGGTGATACTGGATGATATTTGGAGCATCAAGGCTTGGGATAACATAAAACCTGCCTTTCCAGAAAGTGGGACAAGCAGCAAGATATTGCTTACCTCTCGAAACAAAGAGATAGTTTCATATGCAGATAGAAGAGGTTACCTGTATGAATTGCAATGTTTAAAAGATGATGAAAGCTGGGAATTGTTTCAAAAGATTGCATTTCCTGGAAGAGATTCTACAGGTAATATCTTTATTGAGTTAACAATAATGCAAATTAATTATTCTACGTTAAATGTTTACAAATAACACAATTCTAATTAAATCTATACATGAGTCAAGCTGTATGCCTGGGTTAAGGGCTTGGCTTAACTTGAGTGGGACGTAGATTGAATAATTAAAATTAGACTAAACTTGACCTGATCTATTGTTTTGATAATAATTTTTTTAAAAATAAGCGCACATAAATGGATAGGTTTAGACCAGCTGATGAGCACAAGCTGGGGTTTGGCATTTAGGGATGCCAACCTCATATATGCAACTTAACCCATGAACATCTCTTATTGTAATCTATATTCTAAATTTATTTTTTTTAAGTTTACAAAAATCAAATAGGTGCAAAAAAATATGACGGAATATAACCTATTAAAGCAAGCTTCAGTAAAAAAGAATACACTGTTAGCTTTATAGTAGTTAGAGGATTTGAATCTTGATATCCTTGTTAATTATATTATCGATTTGAGTATTTTTATATAGGTGGTGCACAAGTGTTTTGGTTGCAATAAGCTCTTGTAAATGTTTTGGTTGCATTACCTTTAATTTAAAAAATAGTATAAATTATTATGTTTCTTTTTTACAATATTAGTTGCAATATAAAGATAGGGACGGGTGTTAAAATTTGAACCTGACTCCCACTAACTACTATTTTTTTTATAAATAACTGTATGAATGGAGTTAAGTTTCAGATTCCTAAATTATTATGCTTTAGAATATATCATAATGTAGGAAACACAAAACCAAATTAGAAATCACAAGCCTGCATATTTTTTGCTAGACATTTTTAGCAAATTCTAGACACTTTTCATTAGCGCTTTACCTTAACTTAGTTGAAATGGTTGGAATGCATGGACACGATTCTAGTTAAAAATGCTAATTGCGTGTTGGTAATTAATAACTATCTCACTTTCTACAAGGCCTATTTAACACTTTCTTTTAATAGCTATCCATTAAAGTAATCTTATTTTGAAAGATATATGCAATGATGATGATTTCGTTTATGTTATTTTATATTGTTTTTACAGACTGTAGAGTTGACTCAAGAATGGAAGAGTTAGGGAAGGGTATGCTTAGACATTGTGCAGGGTTGCCGCTGGCCATCATTGTGTTAGGAGGAATTTTGGTTACAAAGTTTTCATTCAATGAATGGAACAAGGTGCATGCAAGTGTCAAGTCGAGAATAAAAGGCCAAGGGGTTGAGGAAGTGTTGGCCTTAAGTTACGATGAACTGCCACACTATTTGAAACCATGTTTCCTTTATTTAAGCCATTTCCCTGAAGATTATGAGATACCTGCAGAGCGATTGATTCAATTATGGGTGGCAGAAGGTTTTAGTTCATTGAATCAAAATGAAATAAATCAAGGGGTAGTTGAAGAGGATGTAGCAGAAAGGTACTTATTTGAGCTTGTAGAAAGATACATGATTCAAATTGGTAAAAGAGATGCAACCTTATATATTGAAACTTGTCGCATGCATGACCTCATGAGGGATCTCTGCCTCTCAAAGGCAAAAATGGAAAATCTTCTCTGTATTATTGATCATCCAAATGTAGATCAAAGTGGCAACAATTTTTACTTGTCTACACTGAGTGCCCGTAGAGTTGTTACAAATTCTTTTTTTTGCATAAAATGCATAAGAAATCCCTGTCTTCGATCAGCTTTCTTCTTCATAGACATTTCTCTATATGAGTTACTTACAAATTCTTCACCAAAGAAGTTGCTAAATTACGTTATAAACCATGTCAGTACAAATCATTGCATAGTATGTGACAATAATCCATTGCTGGGAGCCCCAATCTTATCTGAATTATGGGGAATTTGGACATACATTTTCAACAATTTCAAATTGCTTAGAGTACTAGACTTTGAAGGGGAACGTAATTATGCGGGATGCGACCTTCCTAGTGATATAGGTAATCTCATTCATTTGAGATTCTTGCGTCTAAGTAATCTTTGGATCTGGAGCATGAGGGTTCCATCGTCTCTGGGCAATTTAAGGTGCTTGCAAACCTTGGATTTAAGAGGTATTGTCAATGTTTGTGTACCTAATGTGATATGGAGGATGGAGCAATTAAGACATCTGTATCTTCCTGAGTCCTGTAAAAGGAAACCAAAGTTGAAGTTGGGTACTTTGAGAAACCTTCAAACACTTGTTAACTTCGACACCAGGAGTTGTTATGTAAAAGATCTCTTCAGCATGACAAATCTTAGAGACTTGAAGATTCATGGGCACTTCGATA
The DNA here is from genome assembly GCF_002303985.1 of Durio zibethinus. The sequence continues at coordinate 6,865,147 of NW_019168270.1, forward strand.
TTGAAGATTTTAAGGAGGATGTGGACAATTCTCCCATCTTAGGAAGTAAATGTCTTCGGTCCTTATCTATTTTCAGTAATGATACAATAGATGCAAGACATTTGGCACACCTCCTTTCCAGCTGTGTTTGTATTTGTAAGTTGAAGTTGGACGTGTATATAGGGAAGTTACCAGAGTACCACCACTTCTCTCAAGATATTACTTACATTTCCTTATCCGGTACTAATCTTGATGAAGATCCAATGCCAACAATAGAGAAGCTCCCTAACTTAGGAATTCTTCAATTATGTTGTCGATCCTTCCTTGGAGAGAAAATGACTTGCTCTGCACTAGGTTTTCCTAGACTCCATTCTCTAAGCCTTCAGGAGCTTCGAAATTTGGAGGAGCTGAAGGTGGATGAAGGAGCCATGCCTAATCTACGGTGTTTGGAGATTGCAGATTGCAGAAATATGAAGATGGTTCCAGATGGATTGAGTTTCATTACAACCCTCCAAGAACTGAAGATTGAATCAATGCCGAAGGCATTCGAGGATAAACTGGTGGAAGGAGGAGACGATTTCTACAAGGTCCAACATGTTCCTTCTATCACATTTCAAGATGGCAATGACCAATACTCATCATTCTCAGGTACTTTTATAATATTTGTTTTAGAAAGTTCTAGTTGTTTGTAATTAAAACTAATTTTTTTATATTTAAATACTAATTTTTAATTAGCAAAGTCCCCTTGGTGCATGATGGTAATTAACTCCAGACCAAGAGCCAACAAAGCTGATGAGCTAAGGGGACTTGCTTCTTGAGGTTGAAACAGAAATGATGGTCAAAACAAAGCTTTTGTTTCTTATCATCTGTTTTTGTCTCGTATGGGGGCTTTTCTTGTTATTATAATTTTCCTGGAGGTGATTTGGACCTCCTTAATTGGCAATGAAGAAGTAAAATATGTTGTTTCTGGTTAGCAAGTTTTAATGGAGAAGGAAGCTGACAAGCTGCAATTCTGTGAGACTTTTGATCTTGTTTTCTGGTTTGTCAATTGAGTATTTGTTGGATATTCCGTTAGCTGTTTAATACATTCCATTACTGTCATTAGATAGTTGATTTTTTTCGAACTTCCTATGCTAGTGATGTCGTTGTGAGCGTATAATTTGTTGTCCTGGTTTTGTTGTTTGTTAGTTTGCCTGATACCTTCAGTGAATACATACATTATTTACCTTTCTAGAGAAAAAAGAAAGGATGGCTTTGCCGCAGACGGGGATAAGGGAAAGAGTTACGTGTACTAAAATTTGAACTTCAAACTTGCTAAATACCGTCAGACTGATTCCATGAACTAATTAAACTAAACTTTGGGTTCTTACAACTTTATGTACACTGATAACAACTTAAAAGAACAGAGATCAATGTAGTTCACGTTTTTTTTTATTTTTTTTCTTTCTTTCAAGTTATGTCAGAAAAGGATTGATGCCTTTGGCCTTGATTATATAAAGGATCTTCAAATATTAATATACTCTCCTCCGATTTTGCATCATTTTCTACTTTTTGTGAATACTGACATGTGAATCTAGTTCCATTGGAATGTCAACTAGTTCCATTAACATATTTACCTTTTTTTTAAAAAAAACATTCAGGTGAAGATGCCCAGTGTAGAATCACGTCTGCTCTTCTTCATAAAGAGATCGATTATAGTTCATCCAATCCTAGGAAAGCTTCTAATTTGGTTTCACATATTGTGAGATATAAAATTTGATTGTATTTCATTGGTGTGAGTACGACATGTGGTTGATGTGCTATTGCTTTAATTTGACTTTTTCAGTTTAGACTCTAGTGATTTGGTGTTCTTCTCCTCACGGTAACTTGAACGTCTAGCTGATTTGAAAATGATAAAGTGTTAGAAACTATAAAACCTCACAATTGGTTGCTATGCCTTCAGATGATTTGTAGGATCACAAGCAATGTTATTGGTAGCATTGCAATTTAGTTTATAACAGTATTGGACTCACTGGTTGCTGAAATATTATCAGATTATGAAGGAAAATTCTCAAATTCAGAGATAAAGCTGAGTTTATAAATGTTGACATTAAATATTATATTTTTATATTTATTTTATATATTAAAAATATAAAGGACAATTAGGCTTGTGAATCTTTTAAGTTGAGTAATAAAATACTCAAAATCGTGTTCGATTAATTATCGAAATAATTCAAACTTAAATTCAATTTGACAATAAATGAGTTGAACCTAAATAACTCACAAAAAACTTGATTTTTTATCTCTTATTTACAACCACATGAAGGAAATTTAAAGTAGGAGTCAAGGAATTATACTTTGCTTTACACCATCCACTAAGAAAAGCATATGATTCTGTCTATTAATTTATTTGCAGTTTTTTACTTGTTCTACTAATGGAGAAAAGGGGCCAATATTTTGCTTTGGGGGAGGAAAAGCAACCCTTTTTCTACTACTAATGGAGCCAATAGCTCAATCTTGCCATAGTTGCATGAGAAATTACATAATTTTCTTTGGGGTAGAAAACAATTGTCAAAGTGTAATTTGACATTGAGGAACCTTAAAAGATAAAGAAAATTATGATTCAAAAGGCAACATTTTCATTGAATTAATAATTATAAATTATACCAATTTTTGTTATTTATGTGTGTTAAAAAGGTTTACTTAAGATAATTTTTTTTTATGTGCAATTGTGCACTAACACATAAAAGTGAACATTTAATTTTTAATTGTAAAAGATAAAAATTTGAGATTGTATAAAAATAAATGGGAATGATAAAATATAAATAATCAATTAAATTGAAAATAGAGAAATTTTTGTAGAAAAAATATTAAAAAATATTGTAACATTGTCCTACTCCCACCCAAAGTAATTAATACAAGCGCAAAGTTCCATTTTTTAATAAAAATTATTTAATTTTTTAATTTTTAAATTAAAATTTAAATATTTCATCAATAAATCACATAATTATTTGTAAAAATATAATTTATATATATAATTTATGATAATTAATTTTTACTTAATTAAGCACATTTTCATTACTTTTTTATTATCCAAATAAAATTAATAAATTAGTTTCATTTCTAAAATTACAAAGAAATATAAGAAAAGAAAAAAAAATGAAAGAAAAGAGAAGAGGAAAAGAGAAAAAGGAAAAAGGAAAATTTTGATAAAAAAATCTCTCATTTTCCCCTTCAAAACCTAGGGGTTCTCTCTCTTTTTCCTTTTCTTTGCTTTCTCTATCTCCAATGGCAACCCAACAGAGGAATGCAGCACCGGCAGCGAAACCAGGGCTAAGGAAGCCAGTGTTCACCAAAGTGGAGCAACTGAAACCTGGGACAAGCGGCCACACTTTGATTGTCAAAGTGCTCTCTTCCAACGTTGTCTTACAAAAGGGTCGGTCTGTTTCCCAACATCTCCGCCAGACCCGCATCGCTGAGTGTCTTATTGGGGATGAAACTGGTTCCATAGTCTTCACAGCTCGTAATGATCAAGGTATCTTTAAATTTTTTGGATATTAAATTTGATGCCTTTTTATTTCAGTTGATGTAAGAAAACGATTGTTTATTGGTGTTTATATGTGTTTTTCAATGTGGGTTTTCAATGAATATGTGTTTTATGTGAGTATTTTTGCTAAATTTGATACCTTCATATTTGAGCTTATGTAAAAAGGTGGTTTTTTTTTTTTCCAATGAATATCTTCTTTTTTTTTATGAAATGTGATATTTTTGCATTTGAATTTATAGAAATGATGGCTTTTTATGTAGGTTTTGGATGGATTTTGTTTGTTTGGTGGGGGAAAATGGAAAGTTGATGGGGTTAGATGGGGAATGAGGGGATGATGGCTTGAAAGTTTTGGGGACATCAAAATTGTTGATGTTTTTGTTTTATTTTGGTTTCATGTACATTATGCCAGAATGGGGGTGTAAGAGAGAATAAAATATGGATGGCAACGGAGATGATTGGAAATCGAAATGAAAGCTTTGACTTTTGGTGCTTTAATTTTTGAAGCACCTGTGTGTGCACATGGTTGTGTATGTTTGGTGAGAACAAGGATAAAAAAGTGAGATAAAGAAAGGGAGTATGGGTTGTTACCTCTTGGTGTTGTGCTTTTTGAGATGGGTAAATGAGGAAATTACAATAGAAATGGTTAGTAATTTTGATTAGAATGGAATGAGGTTTCTAATAGTTGTGAAATTGTAATATCATTTGTTTTAACTCTGAATTAATTAAGAGAAAAAAAGACTTCTATGATGTGGAGCCAGCACCCAACTTGCAAGGTATTGTCCACTTTGACTCGAAAATCTTATGATTTTGTCTCACAAAAGACTTTTCACAAGTTTGGGTTTAGATCTCTATATATATATCATTCTTAATCCACACATTCTTCCAATGTGGGATTTGGATGGCGTTACATATGATTATAGAATTTTGTTTAATCCATATTTTTAAGGTGACCACTCAAAGTTCAGCCCCTATCAACCCTTCTTTAATGTGAATAGTTTGTTAATTGTGATTACAGAAGATGTTAAAGACTTAAGGTAGATTGGTAACTCTGTTTCCAAAGTCAGGTGCACTAGCATCCTAACTGTTGAGAAAACTTAAGGCTGCAAGTTGTTGTATTTGTTATTGTCGACAAGTGCAGACATTGAATCTAGCAGTTGTTTCTGTTTCTTTGTTTTTATGTTTTCTCAATCAGGATTAATTCTGTCTAAGCCTTTTCCAGGCTCTCTGTCCTGGAAATAAATTATGATAATTATCTGTCATCCTGCTTTAAAACACTTAAAGGTAGAATAAAAGATGAAGGTAGATATTTGTTTATTTACAGATGAACATCCATTATCCTTATGTTTTGAAGGCCTTTAGGCTTTAATGCTATCTACTGACTTACTGAGGAAATTTTTAATGCTACTTGATGCAACTGTTGCACTTGATACATGATATTGGGCTAAGAATCAGCCTTGTGGCGTCAGTTTTTATTTTCTTCGTAACATTAATTTGCTACACTAGATTGTGGTTGCATTGTAATATTACTTTTAAAACCGGATTGTCAATACTTTGTGGCCTTTGGTGATTTAGTTGTTCAGTTACTTTCATCGGCATTCTGCAAGGAAAGACTTATGAATGTGATTGATATAAATCCGAAATTTCATTTACAATCCCACTCTGCTAGTTTTAACTTCTGCTGATCTAAAGTTATATATGTATAAGCACGCATATATACACATATATGGAATCTGGCCCACTATACTGTAATGACAGTTTGAATTGTTATCAAACCTATAGCCAGGTTCATATTTTTTGTAAGGATAAATTTTCACATATTCCATCTTGATTGTTTAGAAGTTAATATAAAAGCATTGTGCAAAGTGATCTATATGTCTCGAAATGTCATAGCATACATATATAACCTAAGGTTTATATATTTCGCCTAATTGTAGTCTTCTTTTTTATATTGACAACATTATTTATGCTCAGTTGACCTGATGAAGCCCGGTGCCACTGTTATTCTCCGGAATGCAAAGATTGACATGTTTAAGGGATCAATGAGGCTAGCAGTTGACAAATGGGGGCGTGTTGAGGTCACCGAGCCTGCAAAATTCATAGTCAAGGAGGATAACAATCTCTCTCTAGTTGAATACGAGTTAGTGAATGTGCTTGAGGAGTGACAAAAGTTTTATAGCACTATAAATCTATAGAAAAAGAGTAGCTTCAGAGTTTTCAAAAGCTGTGGTGGGTGGTTTCATCTAATTTTCTGGTAACCTGATACTTCTGCTATTACCGCTCACTTTGTGAATGGTAAATGTAGTTTGGGTGGTTAATAGGTTTTACTAAAACCAAAAGTAATGCAGTATGTTTTGTTTAGTATGACAACTATGTTATGTTTTTAATGCTGATAGATGGAAGCAATGTTGAATATACTCTTGTTACTCCAATATGAAAAAAAATGAAAGAAAGTGAAAAATTCATCTTGTTCTCAAAAGATGAAAAGCCCCAAAGTTTCCATTCAAGACTCCTAATATTCCAAATAATCAATGTGACTGTGTCAAACTATTTTGAGCACTGCCAATATTTTCTTATCATTTTAATTTCGTATCATGCCTAAAATTATCAAATTTACATAAAAGTAACTACCATTTACCGTTATCCTTCAAACATTCATTTCATTCTGTTAATCACCAAAAAAAAAGTATATATATATATATATATACACATTTTACCAATACATGAAATTAATAAAAATTTCATATTTTTTTCATTTTTCACTTATGATTTTCCATTAAAAGAAAAATAAAAAAAATTAATGAGAGAATTTTCTATTATTAAAATCAAAGGAAAAAAAAGAAAAATCTTTGGGAGTTAGAGATGAAACAGAACACTTTCAACCTGGGATCCAAGACAAACAGCGACAATATCCAACAGATATTTTACACAGTTCAATTAGACCTGCTCATTGGGTTTGAATAGGATCTGATATGATATTACAAAATTTTAAATAAGGTTAAGCTTGGTCCGATTTGATATTTTAATTTTAATTTTTTGTTTAAGTTCATTTTTACATATAATAATAAAATTTAAATTCATTCAAACATTAATATTTAAAATTTTAAAAATATTTTTTTATTTTTTATAAATTATTAATTTAATTAAATTTAATTAAATTTATAAATTATTTGAATTTGAGTTTAATTTAATTTTATTAAATCCAATTTAAAAATGAATCATCATTTTGTAAAAAAAAATAATTATTGTATTATAAAAAATAAAATAAATGAATCTTATTCATTATAAAAAATAAAATAAATAAAATATATTTCTTTTATAATAAAAAATAATTTTTAAATTTTAGATCAAATAATTTGAACTTTAACCTTAAATAATGAAATTTAAATATTTTTATTAAATCTCATTTATTTATTTAAAGTTATTTATAAAAATTTAATATTCATTTGCAAACCTCGGACTTTCGGGATCGACGGGCCGCACGACAAATCTAGCTTCAACAGTTGAGTTTCATTTCACTTCCCACTACAAAGTAATACTGCAAATGCTTCAATCTCTCCATCTCCTTTTCCCCCCTTCCCCTCCCTCTCTCCCTCCCCTCCACCACCCATCTTCTTCTCCACTCTTTCTTCTTCAAAAACGCACTTTTTTTCTCCCCTTTCTTTGCCCACTCCAAAGTCAACCTTGGGCCATTGTTAGCTCAAGCTCGAGAACCCTTCACCACCATAGCAGAAGCAGTAGAAGAAGAGGGTCCAATTGAGTTGCCACCATCTTCTACTTCTTCTTCAATATTTGCTACAAAATGATGACCCCACTCCTCTCCAAACTGCCACCAGTGTTTTGCTCTCTGTTGCCATTGGGTTCTTCCTGTTTCGGTCCCTTAGACGCCGTGCTAAGCATGCTAAAGAGCTTGTGAGTATCCGGTTACCTGTAAAGAATACTTTTCCTCTCTGCTTTGGAGCTTTTGTCAAATTTTTAAGTTGAAGAACTGGGTTTCAATCTCCTATTAAAGTTAAAAACTTTATTGATAATTGGGTTTCACTGTTCTGTTTTGTTTGTTAATTTTGTGCCATGAAAGCTTTAAAAGAGTTGGTCATTCTCCAGTTGTTTTCTTTTTTTTTTCTTTTTTCAAATGTCTTATTATGACTTTTGTTGAATATTAAAGAAAATAGCTTTGCTGTCTGTAGAGATTGAGGTCTATCAGGGACAAAGAAATCGTTGAAGGAAGACGCACCAGATAGCTTGAAAGCAATAGGGTCAGTTTCAATTGAAACTAAGTCGTCCACACCCTCACCAGTTCAGGCATTGTTGGGAAGCATAGCTGCGGGTGTCATTGCCCTTATTCTTTATAAGTTCACCACTACTATTGAGGCAGCTCTTAACCGCCAGACAGTTTCTGATAATTTCTCGGTTTGTCCTTTCATTGTCCTTATCTGTTCCTGCATTTAATATTTCTTATTTGTTTTAGTTGCTTAATTCTTTGAGTTGGTGAGTAGTGACCTACAAACATACCTGGCTTCTTTGCATTTGCGTATGTTGGCTTGTTGGCAAGGAAGGGATTGCAATTGCAACCTCCTTTTCGGATTTATCGTGTAAGGACAACTTAGATATTTTGTACTGCTGTCCACAATATTCTTGACTGAATGGAAAAACTATTACAATGCTCATGAAGTATAAAGGATGGTGATTTCATGTGTCTCCCATGTGAATAAGAATATCATCAAGTCCGTTTGATGTAGCTTTTGATGTGATCTTTCATGGGTGACTATAGCTAGCACATATAAAATATATATTTTGCTTGGTAAAACAAGGTGAGGTGATTCACTTTGAATAGGGAAACATACCTTAATGTTTTTTTAAGCACTTAATGAAGTTCCCTGGTAGTAGACAACATCTGCACTTTACACTCTTCATGATGCCTTGTTGGAAAAACAATATTCGGTTACAAAATTCTAGGGTTTCATTTTTTGACAATTAATCAGTATGGACTGTGAAAGACCTCATACGGTATCTCTTATGTAGTATATGGTGCCATTTCCTGTTTCAGAGTATTTAATTAAACAGTTTCATTTTTTCTCAAACATTTTTCATCTTTATGCTTTTCAGGTTCATCAGATAACGGTAACTATCAGGCAGCTCCTGCTAGTACTTCATTTCATGCTCCTGGCTGTAAATCTTTGTGGTTCTCATCCTTTATATGCTTGTTTGCAGGACTATTGTGAATGGATTGTGCTACCTTGCAACATTTGTTTTTGGCATCAATTGTCTTGGCTTATTCCTTTATTCTGGTCAACTTGCCATAAATTCCTTCATGGACGGTTCCATGAGTAAAGAAAATGAGAGTAAAGGTGAGTTGAACGTGGGCTCACTAAGTTCGGTGAAAGAAATGGTGTAGAGGGGGCCGAATTGACCAGTAGCCGGGTGAGGGAGGATCAGAGTCGAGATGGTAAACAATATTGGTAGAGATAATCAACAGTATAGTGGAAGAAATAGGCTTTTGTATTTTTAACTCATTTACAAAGAGGAAATCTAAATGCATTGTTACATTGTTTCATATTTATGACCATCCTTTCTTGATAGTTATGCTGTTTCACATTCACAACCTTCTGTTTTTTATTCGTATGCATTCACTCCTCCAGGCAGCTATTACCTTATGGCTATAAACTGTAATTTCAGGACACCTGAAAAAGAGTAATGGAGTGGTATAATCCATGAAGCAGACCCCTCGTAGTGGGAAAAGTTTTGTTTGTTGTTGTTGATTGTAAAATGTGATGCACTTCATAACTGCTACTGCAGATAGTTGTTTAATATACACAATATTCAAACAAAGATAAAAAGATTGCCAGCTTTGATCCTTATGGCTATGCAGATTAGCAAATGCAGCAGTTTCCCATGATTTTGTTCTTGTAAGCCATGAAGATTCCTAGACAACTTTGAAACATTAATATGAGGAACCGCTGCTTTTGAAGCTGGAAGTTCTGCAGAAATCAATTCAACATAGAAAAATGGAGTAACCTACTTTTTTTCCTTAATGGTTTGCTGCTTCATTTTGGATTGTTGTTTTTGAAATTACTTTCTGACTATAGCTTTGTTGTCCATGATACTGGCAAGGATAACTAATCATAGAGCACCTGGATTGGCCTTCATCTGCATCTGATCTTTTTGGTACTGCAGAGAACACCTCATTGATCTTCATAAACAGGTTTTGGTAATTGGTTGGTTCAAACTTATGCAATGGAGTCACATTTCTGTCAAGCATATGCAAAAGCAGCACCACAATCACTGAAGCAACAAACATTGATATGGGATTTTCTTGCCAGAGTGAATCTTTTAGAGGCCACAATGTCTTGCTCAAATGCAAACATGCAATAAGGCCAACAGAAAGTGCACAAAATGAAATAACAAAAAACCCACACAATCCCACTTTGGCAAACATCTTTTTGGGTTTTCTTTATTTTCACTTTTTGTGCTTGTCCTCATCTTAAAAAGAATAACAAAGTTGAGGCTACGGTGGAAGAAAAACTTGGTCTGGGAAAGGCTGAAAAACTCTGTTAAAAAATAAAAAATAAAAAAAATAAAAAGATAGCACTAATTTTGTTGTCTTGAAACTTGATGCTTACATTGCTTGGTATGATTGACCTTTGGAATTGTGAAATTTTTTTTTTAAACAAAGTGGAAGTCAGAAAAAATACTGCAAATGATAAAGATTTGAATTTCACATCTTCATATGCATAAAACAAAGATTTACTAAACCATGATGCCATGTTGGGACAATTGTTTGATATGTTCTGGTTCATGATAGGAAATCATGTGCTTCTGAGGTGAAAATTCAAGTAATTTCCTAGCTGCCATGATAACTAATCATGAATAAGTAAGAAATCAAAGTTAAGTTCATCAACTCAAAATGACTTTTTCAAATTCTTATCCGCCAAAAATTAGACCAATTTGACAATTTCTTCCTCCAACCCTGAATTTATTTAGACCTAAAAACATCCATAAAACCAAACCATTTAATAATTTTGTTCCCATCAAATCATTTGCCTTGCCCATTGTTTTCATTGTCCCAGCCGGCTCAAAATTGACCTTTGGTGGACCCTTCGCCAGCCCATTGGTAACATGCTATTGTTTAATCCTATCATCATCAGCTTGTCAAACGTCAATAAATCATGCATAAGAAAGATCAGAAATCAAAATCACATATTTTACCGTGCTACCCCTGAAAAGTTACCCTAAACTGAAAAAACAATGAGTGCTAAATAACTGTTTTACAGCTTTTACAGTTTTAATAGACCTGAAATAAGGGAAAAAAACCAAAAAAATTGCTTCAAATAAAAATGATTTACAGACAAAGCTAGAGCTGAAAAAAAAAAAACAACCACAAGGATATTTTTACTACCCAAAAAGGACCAAAAACTACACTTACTCCTGAATTTACCAGTTATAGCAAATATTTTTAACCTTTCACTGCGTTTTTACCAAACACGGCTCGTCAAAAACCAACTCCAGCTGCCCCAACTCCAAGTGTAGTCGGCTCGAGCTTCCTATTCTTCCAAAAGCCATCGGGTGTGAGCTTAGTTGATGACCTCATTGGCTCTGACTTGCAGCGCGTGAGCATAAAAGGCTTACACCCTCTACCTCCAACAAGCTTCTGCTCAATCATGGTAGTCATAGACCCACCACCGCCAGCTCCATTAGCTGCAGCCGCCGTAGCCTTCGGTGGAGCAGCCGGGAAAGAGCAAGAAGACCTAGGAGGCTGAAACAAAATTGGCGCAGGATTAGAGTCAATGCTGATTCTTCCTTTGGGCTCATCTCGACCGTCCTTTGGTTTGACCACTGGTTGTTTTTTCTTCTCTGGTACCCACCTGATGAAATCTGTGCTACACACCCAAGTCTCCCTGGATACCTCCATTGACAGCTTTGGCTCACACATCATTAACAGCAAACAATCTGGCAATAAGTTATGCTGACTTTCATTCTCCTTTGACTCATCTTCCATTTTGGATTGTCGGGTATCTGCGCATTCAAGTTCGGATATTTCTTGGGTTGTCTCAGTTTCTTTCTCCCCCATTGTTGAAGTTGAACCCTCGTCCACTTCTTCTGCTTCTGCTTCTTCTTCTTCTTCTTGTTGCACTTGTTCTTCAAGGCCATCTTCATTTTCTTGTTCCATTTCTGGTGCGTTTTCTTCAGCCTGTAGCTGCTCAAGATCAAATGAAACTTCTGCCAAAATTTCTTCTTTTATTGTTGATTCTTGCTGCTCTTCTTCTACTTCAGTTTCTTGTTCTTGATCTTGATATTCTATAATTGTTTCTTCTTTTAAGCTTCTTTCCAAACTTTCTTCTACTACAGTTTCATCCCCTGCCAAAACAGATTCTGCTTCTGTTTCAGCTTCAGCTTCTGGGATTTCTTGTTCCTCAGTTGCTTCACAAGAAACAAGCATTTCACTCACTTCACTCACTTCTTGATGTTCTTCTCTTTCCACTTTCACAGCATCCTCTTGGAACTCCTTTTCTTCCACGTTCTCTTCAGCTTCTTCTTCTTCTTCTTTCATCTTTAGGCAATGGAGTTTCCCAAAACTTATTAGCAAGAGCAGCCATTTTAACAGGATCAGATCTACACCTCATCAACAACAAAGCATTCTTAGGTGGTATACAAATACTCCCCCTAGCTTCTTCTTCATCACCCAAAATTTCATTACCACAATCGTTAATTTCAATATCCTCAAAAACATGTCTCCTTTGACTACTTCTTATTATCTCACTGCTTTCCCTTCTCTCATCTTCTTCCCCACCAACAACCAACTCAATCTCCCTCTCTTTCCCTTCCCCTTCTTGCACTGCCACAAGCCATCTTGCAAAAACAGCCCCACAAGAAGAACTCCCATTTCCATTCCCATTATTCCCACCAGATCCTCCTGTTTTCTCTTCTTTGTCCCTTTGGTTAGCCATACGAGAAGACCTGCAAGACAAAAAGCAGTTAAATTCAGCCCCAAATGCCCTCAACGCTTCACAAATAGTCATTGGCAAATGCACCCATTTCTTGCATTCTTGTTGCTGTTGCTGCTGCTGCTGATGATGACTATTATTGCTCAAGAAATGACCCCTGTTGTAATCCTGACGACTACTTGTATCAAGACTGCTGCTTCCATTGTTGAAATTGTTATGATCCACCTTTCTGAAACTAACTTCCCCTCTTCTTTTAGATCTGCAAGCTCTAAACTTTTTGCCCTGCTTCTTTGTCTTGACTCTAACTTGTCCTATACAAGTAACCTTAGGAGAAGAAGGTTCAGGGTTTTCAAAAGCACAGCCTCTTTTTTTGCCATTTGTAGGGAACATAGGTGAAGCTTGACCACCTTTCATACTACCATTAGTTCTCAATCTCCTACTTAGGGATGAAGAAAGAGAGATTTGTGAAGGCTCCCTAGTACGACCAGGACTAAGGCTGGATTTTGAAGAGATTTTCATTGATGAAGAAGAAAGGCGAGAAGTGAAACAGATGAAGAGCTCACTGCTTGCGGTGTTGCTGCTACTGCTACTGTTGTTGATGCTAGTACTTCGATGGGGTCTCTGTGGATCCATTATTCTTATTCTTGGTTTACTGTGACATGACCTTGTATTTTTTTTATTACTATGATGTGACCATTTGACTACAAATAGGAACAAACCCAAATGAAAAGCTAAAGAACTTGGGTGTTTTTTCTTTTTTTTTTACAGAAAGAAAGATTACTGGAAGAGAGAGAGAGAAATGAAAGCAAATGAAAAGGAAAGAAGAGGGTTTTAACTTTTAATGGAAGATGACGAAATGCTGTTTTGTCTTTAGCAAAGTGTAAGCTTTTCTTTCTGGTTCCGTGCGGCATAACATGGGTGTTAGTGTGTTTTATTTATCTAGTTTCTTTGAGTGGTTAAAATGACTATTTTAACCCTGTTTTTTCTAGGAAAATTTAGGGAAACTTATTCTTTTGGATCATTAAAAGTTGACCAAGAAACCTCCCGCAAATGGTAGGCAGGCTGAGAGTGAAGTCTCAGCAAAGTTTGGTTGTGTCTTGACACATAAAAGCTAAGCTTAAGGGATTTCAGGCTGCAGAAAATGATCATGTGTTGTGTCTCAGTAGAGTTTGGTTCATGCAGTCCCACAACCATAACTCTTCTTCTTGGTTTCGATAATTTTCTTGTCGCCCTTGAAAACCTAATGAGCCAATAGAAACCGTGAATCGAAGGGAAGGGAAGGCTTCCCCTGCCATATTGCAAATTGCACCATCATAAAACGTGGCCAGATCATCTAATAAAATGGTGGACAACAAGACTAGGATTGGACAAAAGAGAAATGGGGGGTACGTAGGAAGGTAAGGGAAAGTGTCTTGGGAATATCAATCACCATCCGTGTGTGCTATCTTTTCTTTCTTTCTTTTTCTTGCCAAACTGCCCTAGAAAGTAGCCGTTTTTATGGTGGATAAAAAGGACAAAGAATGGAAATAGTGAAAAATATTTGGGGCAAAATTGGGGCTTTTGATTTGGGGAAGCACATGGGGGGGAGGGGAGGTAGAGGGACTAGGTGAAGACCGAAGAGAAACCAAAGGGATGCACGTGACTTAGGGTGAATGATGCTGATGGGAATGGTTGAATATTAATTTTAATCATTTCATGTACAACTATTTATCATTACCACTTTGAAGTTAGCGGGTTTACTTGAAAAGGAGTGTGGGTTTTGACCAAAACAATTACACAAGAACAAGACAAAAGTATTGAAACTTAGAGGTTAAGATTCTTTACTAAAAAAATTGGGGTCTAAAGTATATGATTGGCATCCTAAATCATGCCCAAATTCAAGGTTAAGCTTACTGTAATGTCAAAACAAAAGTGAAGGGATATGGTATAAGAGGATTTTGATCCAAAATCAAGAGTTTTTGCCATGTGTGAGTCCAGTCAATGTTTTGCCACATGGTTCAAGATTAGGTGGTCCAAGTTTGGACCACTCGCTTGGAATTGGCTAGTTGGGATTAGGAATTAGAAGCCATTGCCTGGGCTTGGTTAGGGCTATAGGTGATAGGATTGGATTCTCATGATTTATGATCATTAGGCTAGGTTTGATGTATGAAGTCTGACTTCTGAATTAATGGATAAATTCTGAATAGTCAGACATCATCATACCAGTTCTCAAGTTAAGGACATTAGCCCTAGGGACCTGCTCCCAACCCATAGCTGACAAGCTTAAGAAACGTGCTGAACTTCAACCCAGATTCTGAGACTTCATTATCAATGTTGTAAGGTTGCTGAGGTTTCTGAAAAATTCCCACGTTATATACAACATCCTAGTAAATAGGGAGCAAGCAATGAAAACCATATCCCAACAGCTGAAAGAACAAATTACAAAATTTCAAAGTTAACTTGCTATACTACCGGTGAATGTAGGACCATTTGGGGAAATTCCAGGATTCGTTACATTGTCAGTCATGGTTCCAGCATTTTTATTATTATTATTATTATGGATTTGTAGTTTGCGCAGCTAAAGAAACATTAGGATGTGAAACCGGGGCTGTCCTAGGTAGATCTGGATTCTGCTGCTTCTGCATTGTTTCAGTTGAGCTAACAACCTTTGGTGCAGTGACTGAGGAAGGATCTGTGCTAGTTTTCTGCTGATCAGTGGATGCCGAGTTATTGGAGGCATGCAGTTGCTGCAACCTGTAATCAGTTTCAGGCCGGCGGCAAATCTTCCTTAAAGGTACAATTTCCTAAGGGATAAAAGTCAATGTTATTACAGTGAAAATCTTGAGATCCATCAAAATACAAGACTCTAACAATCCATTACATAGGTAATCATTTAACAAGATAGTTTTTTTTTTTAAAAAAAATTTTTATGTTGAGTGTTTGTGTGGGGTGTGTGTGAAAGTGGTGAGGGGGATGTCTCCGACACTTATGTCTAGTGTTCCCTGCATAATAGGATTGATCATGATTGAGTAATTGAGTAATTAACTAATACCTCGGATTGATCATGATCATAGCGCACCAAAAATCTACAACGACAACCTCGTACATCATGCCTCCGCCTTTGCGCATCAAGGGCATGGGCATCAAAGTAAAGAGCCTGATCTTTACCTTCCTGAAAATTTTGAGAGCATTGAGAAAATTAAATCTAAGAAAAGGTTTGATTAAAGAAATATATACTCTTAAGGATTGCTTGCAGGTTATCATTGATTTGCAATTTTTACGGATATCCACCTGAAAACAAAGTATAAGGTCTCCGGGAAGAACTGCAACACACTCAGATGCTTCACATGGGAGGGACCGTTGCCTGACATGTTTGCGAATGTTAACCCACTCATCCTCCTCTGGTCCAAAACCAGCAAACCGAACCTCTACTTCCTGCAAAAGACAAAAAGATATTAGAATCTTTCTCTTAGAAGGCAAATAGTAGTACAAATTGTGGTATTCTTGAGTTCTTCATAAACCATTATAAAATTTATAGATGAGAACCATATATTTTATTTGAAAGTGAAACAGAAAAAGATGTAATGATTGATAGTTTCACCATCTAACAAATTTCAGGTCTAAAAAGAAAGACGGGATCAGTTAAATATAAGAAATAAGAAGATGGTAATTAGTTGGTAGTTTATGTAACTCATGTGACAGTAAATAAGTACTTGTACTGGCATATGCAGTGAATTGGGCTAAAAAATTACCGGATCACCCATCTCCAAATATCTATGGGCCAAAAAAGTTGCAACATCATACCTGAAAAAAGGATATTATGAGAATTGGGTTGATTGCATATTATTTGTTTATCAGAGTAACAAAATGTAGGTAAGGCGAACGGAAGCATCTGCCTCCTAACTTTCCAATCTGAATCGCAAACTTACCAAGCACCATCCCTTGAAGATTTAGCTTCGAATTCCATATAAGATTCTGACATATGCCTTCCTGCACCCGGAACTGAGCACAGAAAATAAGGGCTATTAATCTAAAGTGTGATGACATGAAGACGATGTTTAACATTGGGAGGCCAGGAAGCCTCAAAGTCAAGAACTCTAGTTTCTTTCTAAACACTACAAACATTTACAACATAAGAATGCATCCAGACACAATGTGCCACATTACGTTCTTATTCAATATCTCACATAAATAACTATATGGACTGTGGAGGATCCAATTAGTAACCCCAAATTTAGGAAAAAGAAAGGAGGACATTAAAGACAGAATCAGAATCCATTCTACCAGTAGAAGCAGGCATAGCAGCAGAAATTGGAGCAGTCATAGGGGGAGGCATGGGAGCAGCAACAGGTTGAGGCACATTTCTCACAGGAACTGAATCATCCCGAGGCATAGATGTAATATTCAACTTCCCAGGAACCTTACTTGATTTTGCCCTTATTGCATAGCGCCTATTTTGGAACCAATTCCACACCTACACAAATGTTTTCCAGAGTAAAGGACCATAAATATGTCCTCATTACACAAAAACAAAATCAAGTTCTTACTTGCTTAAATTGCACAACTATCTTCCCTTTCCGATCTGCTGACTCACTAAAACCAAAGAAAATTTCCTTACAGTTACAAGCGCTTATAAGGAGGAAAGATTTAAACATCATGCTAGATAATGTTCTAAAGGAAATTAGTGCACACCTGAACTTCTCAGCAAGACTTACAAGGATCTCCCGAACTGGCATTTGATTATGGTGCTCTTGGAGAACAGTGTCCATCTCCTCAACCTTGATGCAGAGATTATTTTACAAACTCACTGTTTAGAGAATTAAAACACAGGAGAAAAGATGCTAAACAAAAAATCTATACTACGTTATTTCACATACACAGCAATTTCATTATTACCTTAATCTATAACCAAAGAAGCAGCTGATTAAAAATTACATTGCATCATAATCAAACGCCCCTCGTACAGACAGACAATGATAGTTATACCGAATTCCATTTACAATCACTTTCTTTTTTCACATATTTAGAAGTAAATACAGAGAGGAGGCATATTCTCATAACCTCATGTTTCCCATCCATATTTTTATTAAAAAAGCACCACACCTTAAACTCAGAAAAATCTGAATTTACCAAAATGGCAACTTTTGATTTTAATTCCATCAGGAAAATTACCTACTGAGAATTATCATTTAACCCCCACATCAAAGTTTCCAATTTTAACAGCATGAGCATAGAACTATATTTATCTTGGTAATACAGTCAGGAGTATCCCCAGACTTTGCTGGAGCCCATCCTAATTTTAGATTAAAAAAGGTAAAACCTTGAAGAAGTCTAAACATTTAAAACATAAGAATAAATCCTAGCAATAACTAATACTACCATTAACAAAGAACAATGATATCTAAACCAACTGTTAAACAATCTATCAAAACAACCCAATGCATCAAAAAAATCAAAGGCAGCATACAACTTTAAATCAAGAACCCAGAAATAAATTGAATAAAACAAGCAATCTAACTAACCCATTTGACAATTTAAATAAAAAAATTCAAACATTCCCATCCAACATCCATATTCAATGCACACAATGTAACTCTAAATCTTAAAAATAAAAATAAAAACCTCAGTTGTTGTGAAACGAAAGGCAGGGCCGCCATTACTCGGAGGCCGACCCATCTATTCCCACTCTCTCTTGCGCGGGCTTCTTTTCTTTTGACTTTCTTTGAAAATAAAAATTTGATTAATGCTTTGGGTTTTGGTTAGTGGGAAAGTTACAAGATTTTGTTTTGACTACGGTTGAGAAATTCTGACAGAACTAGAAAAAGAAAAGTGTTTTTCTGTTGGTTCGATTTGACCCTAATTTTGTCGCCAAATCAGGTGATTCCGTGCGTTCTATAGTTACAGTTTCGTCGGTAATAAATCTATTTTTTTAAGCAGTTAATAAAGGGCAAATGTAGACAAAATTAACGAATGAATATAATTTTAAAAATAAAAACTTTATTTATATTATTTAAAATAATATTTAAGATTAATACTCAAATATATGTCTTTCATACTTCATGTTTTGCATACATTTTACTAACAACTATGTTTTAAATTTTAATAAAAAAAAATATTATTTTTTATTTTTATTTTTAAAAAAATTTATTTAGCCAGACATGAATCGTACGATTTATTATATGAAAAAATTTGAGTTCCAAATAATTAGAACAGACCAAGCCTAAGTCAACATGCAGTATATCTAACCTATGAATATCTTTAATCTCGAGCAACATAATTTCTTTAGGCTTGACAGAGATTCTGTAACTTTGGGACAAATTTGATAAAATAGGTCATTGTAGAAATTGTAATGCAGATAAATAATAGCTAAAGAGATTAGCCATCTGTTGCTAATCATTGTCCGATGCTGCATTTTTATTGATGATAGTTCAAACTGTAATACATTTTATATTAGATAAAAAAATTTAATTATTGATTAATAAAATTAATTTTTATATTAATTTTATTTATATTTTAAATAATTATATTTAATCAAAAATAATTATCATTTAATAAATTATCATAATTATTTGAATATAAATAAATTATTATTTACAAAAGTTATAATTATACAAAAAATTATAAATATTTGAATAAAAATTTATATATGTTCACTCATTATAAATTTATATTTTGGTATAACCATTTTTACTATTTTTATTTGAAAAGTTTTAAATATTTATTGTATCTTAAAGACATAATTCTCTTTAAATAAAATATTTTTTATGCTTCAAATTCAAAAAACATTTTATTATTTTTATGGATTTATATTTAATATAATATTAGTATGTAAATTCTATACACTATCAATGAATTGAATGATGTCATCTCATTAATAAGATGAATCAAATTATAGCTTTTTTAGAAAATTAAATTTTTCTATATTTATTTAAGGTTGGTATTCATTCATTAATAAAGTGACATTATCTTATATACTAATAATGTATAAAATCTATACACTAACATAAAATTTATATACTAATAGTGTATCAAATATAAACTTTATTTTATTTTATTATTTATTTTTTCTAAAACTTGTTTCTTCGAGTCGGAGGCTTCCTGGCATGAATTCTGTAAATCCCCATGAAGGTGATCCTACTGAGATGTACTAGGGAATATAAAGGAACATGGTTGCTGTCTGACTTTGGTTTCTTTCTCTGCTTGTGTTTCTTCTGCTTTTCTGGTAAAGGAGCATCGCAGCACGGCTGCACGGGCATTGTCTACCGGAAAAAAATGAGAATACATATTAGTTTGAAAGGGTTGCACAGTTTTCTACTTCACACAACCAATAAAACAACAAAGCAGGTAAGGAAAATCCACGAGAATCCTTCCCTTGATCAACTCTGCCACTTTCTTTTGAACAGCTTGAAAATCCTTTGCTCCTGAGACAAAAAAAAAAGCATGCATTATGCCCAAAATTCAAGTTTTTGAGGGCATGCATTAGGCATACCTCAGTTGATTTTTTAAACAAATGATAATGCATCTTCACTCAACATTACAAGGGATTACCTCTTTTCACATGAAATTTATGTTTCACAGGAAGCCCTTTACTTGAAAAGACATTGATATATGAAAGGAAAAGGAGGACATTCAATCTATGAAAGGGGTACAACCTCACAAGTTCTCAAAAAAACACATACCCAACGTATAGGCAGTAGAAAAAAATTAGTAAGCCATAAATAATATATGTGCCTGTGTCATGTCAAGCACTCCAAGGGAACAAGCATGGTGCATTAATCCATGTTGAATGAGAAAAAAAAAATCATTGAACATATAAACGTTGGCATGGCATATCCTAATAAGTCGGTTTTGCGGAGAGATGATAATGGCCTATAACACTTGCGCATATATGAGGTAGGGGCCGGCAATGAGGGGTTCTTGCGGGGAAGAGGTGGGGACACTAGCTTGAGTCACGTCAGCGCATTGCAGCACTCAAGAGGAAGTTTCCAAAGTTGGTTCCAAAGAGGAAGCCGATAGTGCTCTAAGTCCATGGAACCTTACCAAATACAGGAAGTTGAAGATGGTGGTGTAGGTAGCATTCAAAATCGACAAAAGCCAACACAATAATCCAACTTTTTTTTCTTTTTTGGGAATTAAGAAAGTGAAAGAATCTCGTCTTTGATCTTACACATTGAACCAAATTACAAGCTGGAGAAGGAACGTTCCTTGTTAATTAGATTAGTTCATTTCAATTGGACGGCTACATGCAAAGAACCTCTTTTTCCTCTTAAACTCTCCTTTGCACCTTTTTAACCTCAACTCTCTTCAATAAAACAGGAAAGAAATATATCTCAAGCACAAATTAGGTAATGTTTAATAAACCTTTAAGATCATTTCCCAAAAAAATTAGGTTAAAGTAAATTTTAAAAATATTTTTTTGATCATATTAAAAAATTAAAACGATAAACATAAATGGGTTTTTGATTTGTATAAACAAATTTAAAAGCAAACAATCTATTCTATTTTCATGTGTATATGATTCAAATTTATTTGGTAGATGGGCTTTTTCTTAGAACTTGGAATAATTTTATTCCATGGCAAATTAGATAAGTTAGGCAAATATGAAACTATTGAAATTGATGTGGGATAATGTCAAGCATGAATTGGGATGAAATTTGGTAGACTTTTAGAAAGTAAGGTTGAATTATTAAGATAGAATTTTTCTCATGGTTTAGCTTTCAATTTTTAAAATAAAATTTAAATATTTATAATTTATTTCACTATCTTAAAACTCCGATCTCTTTTATATAAAAAATTATTATTATTCAACAGGATTAATTAAAGACATGAGATTAATTTACCAAATTAGCTAATAAATGGTGGTCCAATCGTTTTCCTTTATTTTTTTCCCTCTCCTTAATGATTCAATGCATTATTTCATATAGTACCCTATATGATTCAATGTATTCTATTAACATGTGTATATGGTTCAGGTCTATGTGGATAGCACCCCCATAGTTTATTTCATGTTTCAATGATTATTTCATACAATAAGAGGATATCTCCACCTTTCTTTTGTTATCTTCTTCTAAAATAAGGTATAAGTATTTTAATTTAAGATGTCCTCCATCTTTTTTTTTTTTCCTTTCACTCCCCTTCTCTCTTGTTTAAATTCTCAAAATCTTGTTTTCCATTTGTTGGTTTAATGGTTAAGTAAGTTTTATAAGAATATAAAAATTTTGATTTCGAATCAAAATTTCCTTTTCTTTTTTTTTTTATAAGGGGTGTACCCTCTTAACCAAAAAAAATCTTAAAATCTCCCTAAATCTATATAAAAGTTACTTTTATAACCCCCTAAAGTAATTTTCTCTAACATATTCTTTTATACTTAATTTTTTTAATTTACCATTGCAGTGAAGATTTAATTTTTCATGCCAAATCTTGATAAGGGCAAAATATGTACATAATTTAGATTTTTTGTTCATTGGAGGGTAGGCAAATGGGATAGGAAAACAAGTCATGTTGGATTGCTAGCCGCGCCCACAAAGAGTGGGATCTCCCTTTCAAACTTTTATTTTCTGGCTCGGAATTAGAGGACCCACATGCCAAAATGTGCTGAAAATTGTAAGCTTTTGGAAGGGGGAATTGAAGAATATGCCTTTGGTATTTTATCACATCATCATCAAAATTACACCCTTTGTTAGGCCTCTTTTCCTCCACTATAGACAGTTCTCCCCCAAACCCAACCCTTTGGCAGCCTAATCAATGCCTTTTGCCCATCAAAGTACACCCAAAAATAAAGTCGATGGCCAACAGCATTTGCTTTTATTAGCAAAAAATTATCAAATATATGATAATAGGATTTTTTTTAAATTTTATAAATAAAATTAAAATGATAATACATTTTTTTATATATTTAAAAAATTAATTTTAAAAAATAAAATATTTATTATTATCTTAATCTCTATTTTAAATTTAAAACAATTTACTATCAATATAATAAATAATTTTTCTTTATTATTTCTTTTTTTTTTTGTTTTCTTTTGTTAGGTTGGCTACATTAGGTAAGAAATTAAATAGATCAAAAGTGATCCACGAGAATTAATCTACTTGGTATGAAAAAGTTTACTTAATCATGATTATTTTTGTAAAAAATAATTTATAAATAAAAATTTAAATACATCAAATTGATATAAAATATTATAATTTTTAAAATTGATTTTTTAAAAAAATCTAAATTTTAGTTCATTTAACTTTACTTTTGAAATTTAAATCTTACATTTGCAATTTTTTTAATCAATTTAAAAAGAGATTAAATTTAAATAAAACATGACGATGCTTTGACTATAGTATCAAAAAAAAAAAGTTGAAAGGTGGATGATTATGTTGCAAGAAAAATATATTAAAAAGTTATTTTTGGGATTTTTATAGGGTTTTTTTTTTTTTTTGGTCAACGACGGTGTACTTGACTCGTGAGTTGGACAACCTACAATTGGTACTTGGATTTTTGGTGATTCACGAGTCCCTTTTGTATAGGCAAGGTTGACTTTTTGAGCCATTGGTCGAATTTACTTTAGTTCTGGACAAGCCAAAAGGTAAAGATTTAGATAGAAATTTTAAATTCCAACCATAAACATATTATATAATAATTTGTGAGATGGTTGAATTTTTTTTTTCCAAGACAGAACGCCTAATTAATTTTAAAATTGATTAATTTGTGTTAACGTAAAATCCCACATAAATTTGTACATATATCCAAACCTCATCGATACAGGGAGGCTTGCCTTACGTAAGATGGAGGCTCAAACCTATTTATTTGGAAAGCTTTAATATGTCATTTTTAGTATCAGAATTATATATTTTTTTTATTAATTTGATACTTAAAAATATAAAACAATCAAATTAATATCTAAACTTTATTTTGTTCTCACGTTAATATTTCAAATTAATATCATTAATCAAATTTTTTAATATGATATGAATATTTAATAAAATATTAATATATGTTAAAAAATTCAATCAATTTTATATCATCAGTATCATATTATCATCAAAAAATTCAAAAAATTTCTAACTAAATTCTTAAAATTTCAAAAAAAAAACTAAAAAAAAAATCTAAAACGGTTCTAAGAAATTTTTAAAACTTTTTAAAATATTTCAAAAGTTTTAAAAATTCTAAAAACTTTTTAAATTTTTTTTAAATTAAAAAAAATAATTTTTTTTCAAAAACTCTAAAAATGTAGTGAAACTTTTGAAAAATTAATAAATTTGTTTAATTTTTCAATTTTTTTTAAATTTTTTGAAATTTTAAGATTTTAAGATTTTATTTTTTAGAATTTTTTAAAAATTTTAGAATGTTTTAGATTTTTGAAATTATTTAATTTATAAAAGGTATTTAAAATTTTTTAGAATTTTTTCCAAAATTTTATTTTTTTAATTTTAAAACATATTTAATTTTTTTAAAATTTTCACGGTTTTTAAGTTTTTGTATTTTTTAAATTTAATGAAATTTAATTTTTATTAAAATTTTTATTTTTTATATTTGTTAGATTTTTTTAACAATTTTTGAACTTTTAAAATTATCATAATTTTTTATTTTTAAAATATTTCATTTTTTTAATTTTTATAAATTTTAAAAACTTTTAAATTGGTTTTAGAATTTTTTAAAATTTTTCAAAAAAATTTCAAAATTGTTTATAAAATTTTAAAAATTCTTTTTGGAATTTTGAAGAATTTTTAAAATTTTTTAAAGAATTTTTAAAAAATTTTGAATTGTTAATTTTTTTTCAAATTTTTTTTTTGCTAATGTAGTATTTATAAAATGACATTAATTAGATTTTTAACACGTATCAATATCTTATTGAAAGTTCATACCATATTAACAAAGTTGATTAATGATGTTAATTTTAGAGACAACGTGATAATAGATTGAAAATTTAGGTATTAATCTTATAGATTTATTTTTTTATGTTTCAAACTAATAAAAAGTGTATAATTTAAAATTTATTTTTATATTTAACCCTATAATAATTTATGAGATGATTGAGGTTTTTTTCGAAGATAAGACATGCCATTAATTTCAAAATCAGTTAGTTTGGATTAAAGCGGAATCTTATATAAATTCACAAAATACACCCCAAACCTTCTTGATGTAGGGAGGTTTGCCCCACGCGAGCCGGAGGCCTTAACCTACTACCTGGAGAAACTCGATAGGCCACCTTTGGTGAGCCCATGAAGGTGCTTCAGTGGAGTCACACACATGCATGCATAAATCTGGTTTTTGTTTTTTGCAAGGACAACATACGCCATTAACTATAAAATCGATTAATTTGGGTTAATATGAAACTCATATAAACTCACACACACCCCAAACTAATTAGTTTAGGATGGTTGGATTTGAACTATCATGTTTATTTATGTCAAATTATCTTAAACCTTTCTAATAATAAGAGAGAAATTAGAAAACTTTATTTTAGATAATAATTAAGGGATGTTCTTAACTTTGGTAATTCATCTAGTTCAAGATTTTGATAATTTCAACCTTAAATTCTTAAAATTTTCATAATCAAATCTCCATATATATATATATATGTTTTTATATTTTTTAATAATATGTTTTTAAAATTAAATAAAAATTATTTATTCTATTATAAACAATAACAATTTGAAGAAAAATTGGGTCCTTTTAAGATTAATTAAGAAAAAAATTAAAAGTAAATTTAAAATGAATTAAATATTTAATTCAATTGATTCATGTAATTATTTTATCAGATAATATCTAACAAATTTAAGATTTAAATTTTAATATTTACAATTCTTTATCCTATTCGAAATGATATATTTCTTTGTAAAAAAAAAAAAAGATAAATCTTGGGATTTAAATTTGGCATAGAGCATGGACTTCATTGAACATAAAGACAATTAGTTAATAAGGATAATAATGGTTTAGATTAGAGTCAATTTGATTTTTTTAAATAATATATAGCATTATTTTAAAAGTTGAATTGATCTTTTCTTGAAACTAACATGATTAAAATTAATTTTTAATAGTTTGATTTAATTAATTGGTTTTTGAAATTTAACTTTTTTATATAATTTTAATATAATTTTTAATATATTTAAATAAATTTAGATATAGAATAATTATTTTATTTTATAAAAATTTAAATATATAAAAATTAATAAAAATATGAATTCGATTGATTTTTTATTTTTATTTTTATCTAAACTTTGTATATGCATCTAATATAAAATTTTAATCTTAACCAAATAAAAAAAAAATCAATCCAAAACAAATTCAACATTATAACTTGTAATCAATTTTTTATTTTTTGATCTTTTTCTCGCCACTATTAACTAGGATTTAACATTGATAATTATATAACCACCAGCAAACCTTAGTTAAAACAAATGGTGAGGAATACACGTATGACTAACCAAAGTTCCTTCTCTAATTTCTTTGATGGTCATGTGACTTGCAGGAACTTTATGTATGGCCTTAATTTTTTTTTTCACAATAAATTACCTTAAAAAAAAAAATCTATGATGCATTGATAATGATAATAAAAAAAAATTATTACATATATTTTAATGTGGAGGTAAAAAAAAAAAAAAAACAGAGAGCTCCTGTTTATAAAAGTAGAAATATGTCTGTCTCTTTCTCTCAAATTTCTCTCTCTCTTCGTTATTTTTTCTCCGTATTTTTGTTCTAAATAATATTGTCTTTCAGATCTCTAGATTCTTCCATTCTTTTTCTTTCCCTCATTTCGCTTCAATTCGGTTAGTCTCTGTCTCTTTTTTTTTTTTTTCTAATTTTTAAATTTTTTTTCAAGATTTTTAATTGGACGGTTAAGCTTTGAATCCCTAGGGTTCTACATTGTCTGAATTTTGATTAATGCGTGTTTAACTAACAACAAGTTTTGATTTTTTTTTTCTTTGGGTTCTTTTAGGGTTTCTTTAAGATAAGCTGGTGTTCTCTTTCTGGGCTGTGATATTTTCATGATTATAAGGTACGGCAAAGAAACCCATTTCTTCTCCTTTCTCCTTCTCTTGCTCCTCCTCCTTTTGTGAATTTGCATGCTGGTAACAAATTTTGGTTGATAATTGTTGACAAATTTGTGTGAAATTTAGACTTATTTTAAGAACGTTCTTTTTTTTTTTCAAACTTTTTGTTTTGTTTTGTTTTTTGGTTTCTTCAAAGTTCTAATAAAAGGAGGAGCCCTTTAGGATTGAGGATAATTATGAATAAAAAGTTGAAATCTTTTTTTTGTTTTGGTTAATTTAACCAATGATTATGATTTTTCTGATCAGCATGTTTAATATTGGAAGTTTCCCCTTCACGTTGCTTGATATAGGAGATTATGTTGATTGAGGGTTTTTGATGATGGGTTATTATTTTATGCCAATTTTGGTAGTCAAGAATTTTATTTTATTTTTTTGCGTTTATTTTTAAGAGAAAATTAAAGTTTAGGTCATGTTGATGGTGTTTTATTGTGTGGTTGATGACAAGAAGGAAGGAGATGTATGATATTATGTATTGGAAGATTAGTTTGGAACTTTTGACAGTTGAGAAGATGTCAAAGAAACTTTTTGTTTTAAGGGAACGCTTGTTTCTGCGGATTTTAATCATTTTGAGTCTCTGTTTCAGTAGTGGAAAATTAGTTTTTACTTCATTTGTGCAAGTCTTTTTTTTTTTTTTTGGCTAGGTTAAACTAGTGGAAAATCTAATAGCTAAGAGAGCTAGAGGATTTCCATGTTTTAGGAGATCTATGCCATTGTCCTGGATGCTATATTAACCCTTTTTTGGTTTGCGAGTGCTGCAATGTAAAAAGTGGATTTTTTTTATATTCTTGATATACTTGCTGGAAGGAAATGCTTTATGTTTCTAGTGAAATAGGAGCATCCAAATGAATAGATGAGAAGGTGTTATTAGCATGTAATGCTTTCCATGTCTTGTATTTCAGCTCTTAAGTTGGATAAATGAGATACTATTCCAATTTCAGTTGTGGGTTGAATATTTTCCAACGCTTCATTTCGTCATGTTTCTTCTGATGATTCAAAACTTTTGGCTTTGTTGATATTTTTCAAGCTTCATTTTGTATTTTTATGTTTTAGGAAATGGACAAATGCATGGTGGCCAGTTATCAATTTTCTTTTCTTCGGTATATTAGATGTCAACATATATTATCGTTTATAATTCTGAACTGGGTTGAGTTGTTTTCTTATTCTTTGACTTTGAAGCAGGGACAAATTGCAGCAACAATTTATCGGAACAGCATGGGCCAAAGAAATATGCAATGCCCTAGTCAGATGATTGATTTAGAAATGGATCAGCAAGGCCAGGGATATCTCCATCATGAACCCTGCATCTTTTTGGGTGGCATAACAAACTACCCGCCACCTGATATCCAGATGGCGGTCACAGCTCCAGGGAACACAACTAGTCTTGATCCTCATCCCTTACCAGAGCATTATGAAAGCTCTATGTTCTTTGGGATGCCCCAATACCCTGGTGTTCAGCATCGTTATTCCCCAAATCTTGATCTTGGTATTGGAAGTGCATCCAACTTTTACATTCCCAATGTGGCTACCCATTCGTCTGGTGTTCCTGTAAATCATGGACCTACAGACCAGATGCCATCTTCTGGCAACTGCAGTCTCCTTGGAGTTTCTGCAGGTGAATATGCAAGGAATTGCCACTTCATGGATAATGCTAGAGGCTTGTATAAGAGAAAGAATTCTGAAGGGATCCCAGGAAATTTTCAGCATTTTAATGCCTCATCAAGCTCTAGTTCCTCAGTTTCGCAATTAAATTCTAGGCATCCTGATGGGGTTGGCACGGCAGATGCTGCATCCTTCACCATTCCTCAGTATAGAGGGAATGGCCCTCCACCAATTAGAGATGCAGGATCTCAAAGAAGTATGAGGAACAGATTAGGGGCAACTGCAGTGGATCCTGTTTTGATGCATAGTACTAACCAATTTTTTCAAGGAAATTACATGGGCCAGCCCTTTCATCCAACAATAACCAATGGAGGTGCCCCTGCTTGGACTCAGGCTCCTGGTGTTCCTTTTATGCATGGTAGTTTCCCCATCCTTCTATTCTTTCCTCTGAGGTTGTTCTTGTCTATTTAATATAACTCCTTGTTAGGAATTTCAATTTTTCTTAAACAATTTTTTAAAAATATATTTCTTTTTTTTTTTAAATCAGCTTCCATGTAATTGATGTCGTTTACCTTTAAGCTGGTTGCCTTTGGAAACTTCACTAACTTGTGTTTGTGCAGGTAGCAATATTGGTGGACCTATGGAGACTAGGCATAGAAGTTCCACAAACTTTTCACATTCTTCTCCCCTTGACCTTCGGAACCATAACTACCATCACCCTGCACCACCTATTGAAGGAGTAAGAGGCCACAGCATTAATGTTCATCCACAATTAGCAGCAGTTCCATATCACTTTCCTGCAAATTATGCCTCACAGAGCACCATGAATCCTTCACAGGATAGTTTGGAGATGGGTCGTAGGCATCTGGGACCATTTCCACCTACTGGATTTAGGATATATCATTCTCGCCGAGAGGTTGTTGTACCTGAGACGACTCTGAGACATCGCAATCTTCCTCACCTGAGAGTTCTTCCACCTGATGTAATTACCTAATTTTCACTTCTGCAATGTTATTTCTGATCATTTACTGTTTGTTTTCTTTTCTGAAACTAGGAAAATGGAATTAATATATAGCTGACTCTTTTTGGTTATTTTTTGGTTTATAAATACGTTGATATTTTTTAGCTGATTTGGTGCAGGGAGTTGCTGTGCTGGAGTTCCCAGAGTTTTATGAAGAAGTAGGGAATTTTATTGATCATCACAGGGATATGCGCTTGGATATAGAGGATATGTCTTATGAGGTAAGTTAAAGTTCATTAATGTCGTTTTGTCTTTCATGGTTTGATCTTATTTTTACTGACCGATTACTGGAAAATTTTCCAAATGACCACAGGAGCTACTTGCACTCGGAGAGCGGATTGGCAACGTGAACACTGGCTTGTCAGAGGAAACCGTTATGAGTAAATTGAAAACAAGAACTTATTCAACATTCGCAACTAATATTAATCTGAAAGAGGCGGCACCCATTGATCAAGAACCTGATTCTTGCATTATTTGCCAGGTAATATTATTTGTTGAAGAGCTTAAACTACCCATCTCTTTGTTCAGGTTTGAAGCACGCTTTTTCATCACCCGTCACAATTCACTCCTAACATATGGAATCTGCTATTTCTCCTGGAATTTTGCCAGGAGGATTATAAGAATGAAGAGAAAATCGGAACTCTTGATTGCGGACACGAGTATCATGCAGGTTGCTTAAGAAAATGGCTGTTCGTCAAGAATGTATGCCCCATCTGCAAAACTGAGGCATTAGCCACAGTGTCCAAGGATGTATAACACATGGGGTGACTTATTCCAGCTAAAGTAATAAATTACATAAATGGTTGATGGTGGCAGAATCAGTTAGAGGAAGCTTTCCTCTAATGACTAATCTGTTTACCATAACTAAACTGGTATTGTCCAAGTATTTTGTACATGAACTTGCAGATATCTAACAGACTGTCAATCATTTATTTGTTGGCTCTGTAATTAACAACAATTGTACAGACTCTCATTATGCAGTCTCATGCTGTATTATCAACTTTCAGCTATAATGTGTTTTTCATTATTTTTTTTCTTTTCTTTAGTTTTTCTGTTTAATGTGTTATATTTCCTGATATATGTTAATTTTAGTTTGGAAACCCTAAACCCTAAAATCTTTAAATCCCCTAAAGCAACATATTTTGTAAGCTGTTCTGTCAGATACTTTTACATATCTTTGTATACTTTGAGATATATGCAAATTCAAAATATTTTTCCTTTTTTAAAAGTTTTTTATTTCAATTATTTCATCTTCAACACTCAAAAATCCTCCAAGTATCTAAATTGCTTTCCAATTTGTATACTAATTACAACACACTCCAACTAAATCCAAAGGAACCTGTGAAGGAATTCCTATAATTCAAATGCTATCATCCACAACTGATCAAAATCATTTGAAAATACAAAACTCTATGTATTCTAAAGCAATCAAATACAACAACTATAAAAACTGTGAAATGGAACGTTACATGAAGAAAAAAAACCTAAAAGAACCATGAAAATGCAACTGAAATCAAATGAAGGAAACTTGGAAGATGCTGTGTTTTCTTTAACTTCAACCTCAAATCTTGGGGAAGGTCAAGGACCATAACATAATGGGGAATGTCTTGTGCTTAAAGAGATGAAAAATAGACGAAACTTGTACACCCCAAATCACCTAACATTTAAGCAGAACAGCAGCCAACTTTCTTGATGGCTGAAACATCATCCTTGGTTCCAACATTGATGGTTTGTCCCTTAGGCAATGCTGCAGGATCATCCCCTACTTCAAGAGCCTTTCGACTGACCACACGATATATTTGAGTTAGCACCTCAGTGAATGCATTCTCAACATTCATGGACTCAAGGGCAGATGTCTCCATAAAGAAGGTATTTTCTCTCTCAGCGAAAAGCCTTAGCATCCTCTGTGGAAACAGCGCGCAAGTGTCGCAGGTCTGCCTTGTTACCAACAAGCATAATCACAATATTGGAATCTGTGTGATCACGTAGTTCCTTCAGCCATCTCTCAACATTCTCAAATGTAACATGTCGAGTGACATCATAGACAAGCAATGCACCAACAGCTCCTCGGTAGTATGCACTTGTAATTGCCCGGTATCTTTGAAAAGAATATAACAAGAAATCTAACTCTCAAAAAGCTTAGAAAACATCTCTATTTATAGGATAAAGTGTGATTAAGGTATTCAAAACTAAAATGATGGTAGAAAATCATTTATATATTTCCATTTATATAAAAGGATATCATCTTCAACAAACCTATATTCTAAAGATGCTTAAAAATATAGATTGATGAATCAACTAGGACATTTAAGAGAAGTAGCTTTATTCCACTTTTTCATTAATGGATCAAGTTGTAACATTAATGAGTTAGGCCCATCTCTAATTTCCTTTGCGGCGCATCCATTCATAAACCAACCGTGGGATTTTGTAAATAATCTAATACATGTTAATTTCTAAACCAAATCGAATTTGCAACATGCTAATCAAGAAAATTGGCTTTCACATATGCTTAAATCAATACACCAATCTAAAAAGAAAACTATTTTTCACCAAATAACTAAAATCCAGGTCCACATGCTTTAAAATTAAAAAGAAAAATATGAATGCAACTTATTCCCACATTTTCTCAGCAGCCAAACAACCCTCCCAAAAAACACAAAATTCCTAATACCCTTTTCACCAAAGCAATACACTAATGTAAGCAACACCTTTTTTTTTCCCCAAATCTCTAAAAAAACCAAAAATACCAGAAAGTCCAAAAACCCCTTAAAAATTGAACAAAACACACAAAAATGAGAATATGAGAGAACTATTTGAATGTAATTTTCCTACATTTTCTCAGCAAACAAACAGCCCCCAAAATCCAAAATTCCAAATACCCATTCTACTAATCCAATGCACTAACACGGAAAACACCTCATTTACCTCAAATCTCTCAAAATTCCAAAACCCTTAAAACTAAGAAAAACCAACAGAAAACAAAATAAAAGAGAAATAAGAGTGATGGTACAAAATAGAAAATAAGTTTTAAAATTCACCTTTCTTGTCCAGCGGTGTCCCAAATCTGCGCCTTAACGATCTTATCATCGACCCGAATACTTCGGGTGGCGAATTCGACTCCGATTGTGGACTTGGATTCAAGGCTAAACTCGTTCCTCGTAAATCTAGACAACAAATTGGATTTTCCAACACCCGAATCTCCGATCAACACCACCTTAAACAAATAATCGTAGTCGTCGTCTGCTCTGTACGCCGCCATCTCGGGTCACCGGGTCCGGTTCTTTTATCGATTTTTTTTTAATTAGATTTTTGAGGAAATTTTATCTAATGGCAGATATCAGTGGCATTAGAGAGAGATTTTGAAATTGCAAAAAACAGAATGGGGGGTTAGATTGGGCAAGGGGTAACGCGTCGGACTCATGTCGGGTCAGGCAATTGGATGTGATGATCGGGCCAATTTTGACTTATTGGGCCAATTAAACTTGAATAGTCGTCGATCCGTCTCATTGATAACATTAAATATAAAAAATATATTTTTTCATTTTTATTAAATTCATAATTTTTTTTAATTTTAAATTACGCTTTTTTTCATATATTTATGTTAATATCGTGTCATATCATTATATTGTATATTATTTTTGTTATATCTGATTATATTATTGTATCATATTTAAATTGTCAATCAGAGTTAACTCGGCAGGCTTTGGGAAGAATCAAAGTTGATCTGTAATGGTGAAATTTGATGGGGAAAAAGGTTGGAACAGATTGAAGGAAAATTCTCGAGGATTTAAAGTATGGGAAAATGTTAATAAATCCGAAAAACAAAACAATCCAAATGATTCTTGACCGGAAACATCAAATATTTGTTCTTTTTACTTCACATTCCTTCTGTCATTCCATGTTTGTACTGGTTGTGTTTCATGATGTTTTAACATTGTCCTAAAAGCATGAACAATTTACAATGCCACTTTCCTTCACCATTAATATAATGAGCTAAGAAGAACTGAACGAAACAGACAATTCTTAAATGAAAATTATATCTTATTTATTTCTCTTGAAATTTCAAATTTAATCTGACAGAATTTTCCATATGTATTTTTAGGAATTTGAGTAGGTCCCTATCATTTTGTTCCTGTAAATGAGCATATACCTTTACAACATAGTTGAACTCTTGACCATACAAATGGGATGCGCATGCTGCTTTGTATGTTAAAAGCTCCAAGACCCCTGTTCCAAGCAAGAACAACAAAAATTGAATTAACCAATCTTGCCAAGCTAATTCATCTTAGTGGAAGTGAAAAGGAAGAAAAAAAGAAAAGGATCATGAAGCACGTGGGTTTCTTTGCGAGATGTATAGTTAAATATGAAAGATGCAACATAGAGAATGACCATGTGAAGCTTGACAATGATGTGATACGCGATAATCAATTTAACCAGGTTAACCAGTTTTTCGGAAGGAGCAGACTTGAAGGTTTCAACCATGCAAATAATAGCAATTAAAAGCATGACAAACTATAATGTCAATAGTTGTTTCAATCAACATGGGGTTCAAATTCCAATGAGACCTGAGATAGTAAGAATTAAGCACATCGGTGCAGACATTCTATGATGGGAAATGGTAACACACCTGAAGCAATTTCTGACTCAAGCATTTTCTTGCCAAAGTGACGTTTTAACCACCATTTGCAGCATAGCCTCCAAGCATTTCTTGATTTTCCCTCGGTAAATATTTTTGGCATCCTTTTGTATTGAACAGAGAGGTTTGCTTTTTGTTCACCTTTGTTCCCATTGAGACATACTGACAATCGATCCTCTTCGTATTGATATAGTTTGAGGAAGCATGAGGCAAACTCCCTCCATATATTGGACTCCGGATAGGTAGCTTCCAAATGCAAAGCAATCATCTCCATGAGGGATTCCAGACTATAATCCCCTGAAAAGAATACCAAAACCCGAGTTATGTATACAAGAACATTGATGATTAAGAGAGAGAGAAGGTATCAATTGTCAAAATCCAAGTTCAAGTATTGAGAAAGCAGATCAAAAGAGGAAGAGGAGAAGGATGGGCCATGGTGGCGGCCATGTGTCCCAACAAGGGATAGAGTCACTGCATGGAAACAAATGCCAGATGAAGTGAGCACTGGTCTACCTACGCAAGATAATTGATAATATACCATTTTGATGAATGCTGACAAGCCTTGCCAATGAGTGGCTGCATGTTGGATCCTTCTTCAAAATCTCCTCGAAACAGTTAGAGAGCACGACAGAGTCATTAGAATAAAAATACTCTAAAAGACTAGCCTTTAATCTGCAGAAAATCAGCACATCAGTGTTTTGTAAAGCTAACAAGAGGACCAATTGGAAACATTAGCAAGTTGCAGGTACAATTAAATCTTCTCCATGATATTTAGAAAGTATTCCTGGAAGTACAGATTCCAGGGGAGCATGTAGAAAACAGTTAATATAACAAGCCTGTTCTACTGAAGGAAAACTTCTAAGCCTCAGATATAATATTTCCCCTACACGATTATTACCAGAATTAACAGTCACAATAAATACCTGAATTATAATCATTAGGTGAGTCTTCTGGTCACTAATTGTTCATATTACTTCTCTGTTATTCTCAAGTTAACTGAATTAAGCTCAAATGAAATATAGTAACTTTGGGATTATATTTTCCAATTTGAATTCACTTCTTCGCAACCAGGGAAAAAAGGGGGAAAACAAACTTATTTGGGAGGTCAGTACCTAAATGGAAAGGGCATGTTTGAATTGTTACAGAACTTTTTGACTTCACTTAGGGCCTCATTCACTTGCCCTGCAATCAGCAACAACTGGCATAAAATGGACAAAAAAAAATCACATTTGAATCAGTAAGATTGAATAACTTCTGCATAAAGGTTTTAAAACTCTCTACAATAATATTCTACAGATTCCATTTTGTATTTTGACTAGTATATATCTGAATCTCTAGGATGCTCCAGCTAATGATTAAGATATTCCAAAAGCATTAAAAAAAGTTGTAAGGAAAACAAAATTTTACCTGCACCAAAGGAAGCAAGGCTGCTGATAAAGGGGGTACAGAGTGAAAAGCAAGGCGGAGATACTTCACAGCATCATTATAATGATTATTAAGCATTTGTCTATGCAAATATGCAAAGTTTTCACTAGAATGTGGCAACTGGAAAGGCATCAACCATGACTCTAGACCCTCTGAAACAAGAAAGGTGAGAAATTTCAGTAAGCCATAGGCATTGGATAGGATCATGAAACAATATTAATTATCAAAGCCAAAAAATCTCATAAGGATACCATTATAGAAAATTTGTAAAAAAATCATAAAACGCATCCAAAAAATTCATAATTGCAAAGATGTTCTTCAGCCTGTCAAAAAATTGTCACTTGGCATTTGACATATATACAATTAAATTGGAGTATCCATGTTAGTGGATGTTAACCATCCTTCTACCAGGAAGGATGAATATCCAAAACAGTAATATATAAAGCAAGACAATAGAAGGGATGAGGAAGATAGGAAGGTTATCTCCTACACTTCAGCAAAAGAACATTTTACCATCTCAGATGCATATCCATGTTTTTGAGATTGGTATTAGCTGGATCTTTATTTCTCTCACTCATGTTCTATATTCTTCCTTTGATTCCAAGCACCTAGTCTTCCTGTCCAATTTTCCCCTTTTTTTGGATCTCTACCATATTTCCCATTTGATCGACAATTGAATGGAATTATCAATTACTTACACAAATAAAAAAGGGAAGAATAATCTGTTATGAAGCACTAAGGTCATGTTTGGTACACAAGATTATGATAGGATAGGATCATATGATATTATGAATATAATTAGATTCAATAATGTCATCCTATCTCATGTTTGATATGTTCAAAGATTAAGATAGAATAACTTATTTATTGATCAAAATTATCCTTTTTCAAAGTTTATACAATTTAAATTATTGATATAATTTTTCAGAATATAATAGGACATGTAAGTTTATCCCATAAATTAAAAATAATCCTCTCCACTTTGGGAGGATTGAATCATCCTATACCAAGAGGATGATAATCCTCCTTGTAATCCTATCCCTTTCAATTAGATACAAACCAAACATAATATAGAATCATTATCATACTATCCAATCTATCATCCTATGCACCAAACATTGTCCATCATTCTATGCACCAAACATGATCTAAAGACTATTTGTTATCCAAAATATACATTGGATGTGCATGCACAGGCAACATGTGCTCGATATCTCACTGCAAAGTCTAAAGAAGAATACCAAAAGTAAAGACTTGTATTATAATGACAGTTAAAAAAACATATAGAGCATTCAGAACTCACCAAGGGCAGAGAAAACTGAAGGATCACATGTATAGCCACTGTCATTATAAAAACCAGCTTCATTTTCAGCAGAGTTCTGGTAGGAGCCCAGCGGCTCAACCTCTTGTGGGAGATGTGCACTCTGTAGATTAACATCATTCTGAACAGGAACTTCTCTGTGTAGCTGGCTATCAGCCACCAGAGTTTTTCTTTTATCTTTCATGACAGATGTCTCTGAATTATATTGAGAGGTAACAGCATCAAGAGTATAAGCTGCAGAATTTTCCTCTGTGCTAACAATTTGGTTGCTAAATTTTGATCCTGAAGTGTCTGATTGCTGAGGGAAGTAATCCTGGTTTGAATCTCTCATCTTAACCTCTTCAGTGAGATTGGAATACCAAAGCTGACAAAACGTCAAGCCCATGACCAAATTTGACATTGGGTGGCAACTAAAGTCATGTTCTTTCATCAAGCTGAGGGAGGAAATTTTCATAAAAGTCAATCAAACACTGAATATATTCATGTATTATATTCCAAAGACAATACACCTTTATTTTCATATGACAATCATTACAAAACTTATGTATAAATACATTAATGATGCTACTGTGAACATATTCCAGCATTATTATCACACCACATAAGAAACTAACCAACATGGAACTCTAACCAAAATTTAGGACACATGGGTTTCAAATTGAATCAGAAATTTTCTTTGCTACACAAACCAACCAAAATTTGAAACTATCCTCACAAAGATCTGGAAATATCTTTCAGGTCAAAGTTAAGTGATTAAAGGTAAGGTAAACCTAAATCAAAAGCTAAGCGCTATCTAAGTATGACTAAAAGACAATAGATTTAAAATATCCAATTAGATGTGAACGTTCAAGAGCAAGCTTACAATCATTGCGCCCAACTCTTTCTTGACAGTTAGAGTTGAGGGAATTCTTTTGCCAACAAGATTGTTACTAGCTTCCTAATTTTGTGTGATGGATAACAATGTGTGCAACGTACAATGATTGGCAATTAGGTGATAATAGGCACAGCATATGATAATGCTTCTATATCAACCCCAAATGCTTATGCACAATTATGTAAGAAAGATAACCTTAAAGCAGCTTGATGAGCCCACCCAAGATTCCCATGTGTAAGGCAGAAAAGCATGAACTCCAAATGAAGTGCAATCTGCTCCTGTTCAACCAGAAAAGATCTATGTTTAAAAACGGGTAGCATGCAGACCAAATAAAAGTGATGTCAAACTATACCTCTACTTGCACGGTCTTGGACCTGATCCTGCTCATCCAAATCTCATAGATGTCCCTGATCCTTCTTATGTCAACATGACCCCCCTCGATGTGTTTAAGAAGCCTAATTGAAACCTAAAAATATCACTTACACACATCATTAGTTTTATCCTCAACTAGATACCCAAAAAGCAAACATACAAAGCACAAAATCATGCTGTACTAGCATGCAATAATATAATCAATAAATGCATCTGTTTTCTGCTGCTATTAGCCTAATTTTCGAAGTTCATGAGAAAATATCAACTGCTACTCTTTCGTGTAAAGTCTTTCCCCTACCCATATGCTCTCTCATGAGGCACTACTTCGGGCCTTCTTACAACAAATTTACAAATAACTTTGACATATGAAGCGGATAATACATATTATGCATAAGCCTAAAACACAAAAACATATCAAGATTGTACCAATAAAGGGAACATATGCAAATAATTGAACTAGAATAATGTCAAAGACATGAAAATAACAAAAAATAGCACAAAATAATTCAATAACTAAAGCTGTCCTGGTCACTGATTGCTCTTTTGCTTCATTAATATTTCTATATAGCCGAAATAAACAAAATAACAAAAATGCTACACTCATTCTATAACATAATAGTCATAAAAAAAGGTTAAAATTTTTAAAATTAAACTTAAATCATATCTGCTCACTCAATTTCAATACATTTCCCCCTATTGTTCTGTGAAAAGCAAGCAGTAAAAGCAACAACCAAATCAACCCTAAACATAAAAACAGATACTAACAGAATTTTCTAAAGACTCAAACATAACCAAAGATCATGACTTTAACATGATAACAACCAAATAAATGCATAGGAAACTCAAAAAAAATTCAACCATACCGAATACTTGAGGCGATTCAAATCAGCAGAACAAGCATTCGAAGTACCCTTAAGCAACAAGCTTAAAATCCCACTTGCCTCAGCCCAATTATGTTGCTTTACAAGTTTCTCTAACAGATAACACAGCTTTTGTCGATTTTCCCATCGAATATGGACTCTTCCCAGTGTTAAAAGAAAAGAAGGCTTCGTCAATGATAGTATCACCCTTTTGTCTAGCTTTCGTTTATGGGTCTTGGGTTTTTCTGAACTAGCTCCAAGTTTCTCCATTTTTGTTCTCTGGGTCTTGCTTTGCTTTAGCAATGGTATAAGAAAACAACCCAAAGTTCCGTCTTTGGCTACGGTTTAAAGCGGCGATCAACAGAGGAGTTTTCGCTGTCGTGATGTGGAGGCGGAAACCGAAAAGGGCAAGACAAGCATGCCGCCAAAACCCAACTTATGTTTATTTGTTAATAAATGATGAAAATTAATAATAAATTTTAATAATAATTAATAGTAGCAAATTTACATAATAAATAATACATGTTGGAAATTAAAAAAAAAAAAGAACTTTTCAAAATTATATATCTTAATTTCACATAAATTTGTCAATTTGTTAAAAACCTATTATTTATTGAACAATTATCAACCAAATTCTTTTTAACAGCAGGCAAATTCAAAAACGAAAAAGATTTTGATTATGACAAAATTTGGTGATCTGATTTAAATCAAAATCTTATTGCTTTCAGTATCATCTTAGCAGATTCTGCCCTTACAACGCTGTTTTAGTTGGTCTTGCAATGGCCGATGCAAATAGTTAGTTAGGGTCTCCATGCACATTTTAAAAGTTGAAAAAAAAAAAAAAAATTTAGAGAAAATTTTGTCTCTGACACCCAAATTTATTTTTTGACATCCTCACAAATTTTCTCTAAATATATCTTAATTCTCTAATTACTCCATTCACGATCATTATTCAATATCTAATTACAACTTATAACCAACCAAGATCTAGCACTCAATAGACATCCACTAAATAGACGCCTCAAGAAAAAATTTTGGATCTGCCACTACAGTCATGGGATGCATCAATAAATACAGTTAAGTACATGGACTCTGTCTTCATGTGTTGTTTTTCCTCTAAAGACATGATTTTTATTGTTCAATTGTGCTTGTATTTAATTCTCTTAGCTTGATATGAGTGACAATGTCGCAGTTCTTATAGCACCAAATGATAAACCAGGTGTGGCATTGCTTGATTTTGTCATTTCCCCCTGGTTGGTGCGTGGCTGAACATACATCCCGACCTGCATATTACCATCGTAATTGCACGAGTGAATTTATGTGCCTAATATATGGTGGATATGAGGTGATTCCTGTAACATTCTTTTTGGCTGTTTGTCCTTTTGGTTGGTATAGTTTGACTATAATATTTGTCAAATATTATCAGGATTTGATCCCTGATTACAGGAATTGTGAACCGAGCACTCTACAATATGGATAACTCTTGAAGGAGTATGATTTTGTGCAATGCGGTTTTCTTGCATCTGTTATGTTTTTCTTCATTAATACATTTGGATATATGGGTTTGTATCCAAAGGATATCTGAATGCTGGTAGAGACATTTTCTTCTTATGTTTTGGCTTGCTTTTGTAAACTCGGAACTAGTTCCTGCACCAGCATATGGGAAGACTTTAATTCAGCCTTCAAATTCTAAATTTTCTATGATGTGTTGGTTTCAGGCAAAAGCTGAAAGGTTTCTGCCTTGTGGTACTACTCTTCAAAGATACCAGGACATATGAGGTAAACATCTCGAGCACAACTTCAAGATTGCAAGCTGTAATTAGCTGACTAGCCCCTCTAGCCCTCTATTCTTCTATCGAACTGCCTACTTTTGGATCAACGGTCCGTTTTGACAACTCTTTTCACTTGCAGGCCGTTGCTCCCGGAAATGATGCAGGATCGATCCCACAAGATCACTGACACCATGGCCTTTATGTTTGAATCATGTTTAATGCGTAGAACCTGTCCATGTGCTCCCTTCAGGGATCGTGATTATTTCCAATGCTGGATGGGAATGAAATCCCATTTTTCTTTCAAAAAAATAAATGGTAACAGCACTGATTTGCAGAATGGACTCAACTGGAGACTGGGTGTCAAAGCCACTATAGTTGATTTACAGCAAACGATTCATAATTATGTGCTATGTTTGTCTTGGCTCAAAATCAGTATATGAATGTACAAACTCTGTTTGCTACTGTATATGAAGAAACACACGTATACACATCTGATCGCTGCGTTGAATTGGCTCTCTCAGTGGCTAAATTTGTGACAGAATTGGATAAAAAACTGTAACAGATCATCAGTAATGAGAGGATATCCGCAATAGAAAATTTTCATCACAATTTTTCTTTATATTGAGACGGACATAAGCCATTATTGTGACAGATTTTTCAGTCATAATGCAATTTCTGGATTTATAAATCCATTGATAAAGGAGTGGCTGGTAGTTTGCAGGTTGGATACAATGAACTACCAGACCATAGCAAACATCCAAAAATCAATGAAAAAGACAGCACAAACAAATGATATATGCTGGTAAAGCTGTAAAAACAAGAGAACCAATACGAAGCATTGAAAAAAATCATAAATCTTGACTGAGTAAAGCTGAGCCAAAATTGATTTTTATATGCATTGTTGTTTTCTTGTGATAGTTTTCAACTTGTTCTTGCTCAGACGAATTTTGTTCTTTCGTTGTCATCATCTGAGATAGCTGAGACCAGAGTTATAATGAGCCCATACGATGAGTTTCTATCACATCCACCAGAAAATGCTATGTAATTTATTTCCAACTGCCAAAAAAAAAAAAAAAAAGCTAATTTCTTTGCAGAAATTAAATGGTACCACTCGCATATGTTTCCTTCAAATGTGATTCATACACACTTTGATTTTCAAAATTAATGTAAAAAAATGTCGAACACATACTCTGTTAGAAAAATGGGATTCAGTCCTATGTAAGTGGTTTTGGATCAAGTAAAGACCATAGGCCTTGATCTTTCATTTTACACAGAGCTCTACTTACTTAATAAAAAAGAGGTGGGGTTGTTTTAAGTGTGTGTCGAAAACCAAGTAAAAAAAATAAAAAAATAAAAAAAAGCAGAGAAAAAAAAAAGAAAGGAGAGTTGGTTGAACGAAAGTCGATCCGTGGTCTGATTGAGTTGGAACCTTGTCAAGAGGTTTATGATTCAGAGTTCTACATTCTGAACGGTGAAGATCGGGTTTGAAGCTCTCTAGGAACAAATCCAGGGTATATTTGTTAAGTCACTTATTTGGTGAGATTTCTCCAATTGTTTCTCTAGTTGTTGATTAGCTCTAGTTTTAGCTAGAGAAGAACTTTGTGTACCTATTATTTGATAGTGAAGATTTTTCTGGTGGTCCGTGATTTTTTCCCTTTACACTGGAGGGCTTTTCACATAAATCTTGGTGTGCTTTATTTTTCTTCAGTCTTTGATTATTGATTGTTGTCTATTACTTCTGTATTGTTGTGATTATTGCTTCAAGCGTAACAAGTGGTATCAGAGCGAGGATTATTTTGAGACATCGATACATAAGCAACCCAAGATAGAAAAAAATTCTATTTGAGATCATGAAAGGTGATACAGGTTCCATGATAAAATTGAAGCATCGAATTATTCAATTTGGAAGCCTATGATGGAAGATCATCTATACTGCAAAGATTTGTATGAGCCAGTATTGGGTGATTCAACTAAACCAGCAGATATGAAAGATGAAAGCTGAAAGAAGCTAGGTAGAAAAACGTTGGCTACAATAAGAAAATGGGTTGATATCAGTGTGTTCCATCATATAATGCAGGAGTCAGAAGCTCACATTGTTTGAAAAAAATTGACAGCATTGTATGAGAGAAAAACATGTATGAATAAAGTTATGCTTGTTAAAAAGCTTGCAACTTTACAGTACAGGGATGGATGATCTGTTACAGAGCACTTGAATAATTTTTAAGATATATTTAATCGGATGACTACTATGAAGCTTAAGATGGATGATGAAATAAAAGCGTTATTTCTTTTGGGTTCATTGCCAGACAGTTGGAATACTCTAGTTGTAACTGTTCTTAATTTAGCTCCTAATTATAAGGTGACATTGGAGATGGTAAAGGACAGTATGCTTAATGAAAAAGTAAGACGAAAAGATGTAGACCCTGAGAATCAAGCTCTAGTCACAGAGAACAGGGGTAGAAATATCGACAGAGGTCAGGACTCAAAAAGTCGTGATAAATCTAAACATAGATCTAAGTCCAGAGGTAAAGTGAAGTGTTTCTATTGTGGTAAGGCGGGTCATATAAAACGAAACTATAAAATCTTGAAGCAAGAGCGAAAAAATGAGAAAGGCAATAGTTCAGATGATGGCAATGCTACAACAGTGAATTCAGATAGTGATTTAGTTACTTTGATTTGTACACATGATGATTATAATCATGTTAGTGATTTCGACATTGAGTGGATAGTTGACACAGGAGCGACATATCATTGTGTTCCTAAAAGAGAGTTATTTACAACTTACAAAACAGGAGACTTTGGTTATACCAAAATAGGAAACAAGAGTGTGTCGTAGATTATT
Organism: Durio zibethinus; assembly: GCF_002303985.1. The sequence continues at coordinate 6,908,335 of NW_019168270.1, forward strand.
GGGATTAGTGATATTGTTGTACAAACTAGAACAGGCTGCATGTTGACTTTGAGGGATGTCAGACACATTCCAGATATGAGAATGAACTTGCTTGCTATTAATGTCCTTGATAAGGAGGGATATGAAAGCTAACAAAAGAATAGACAGTGAAAGCTTTTCAAAGGATCTATGATAGTTGCAAGGGAAAAACTATGCTGCACAATGTATAAGACATGGATGCAATTGAACGGTAATCAGGTAAATACCGTTAAAAAAAATGCTTCAGCAAACTTATGGCACAAGAGGCTGGCACACATGAGTGAAAAAGGGTTACAGGTTTTGGCAAGGCAGTATCTTATTCCCTTGACCAAAGGTATGTCTCTCGATTCATGTGATTATTGTTTGTTTGGTAAGCATCATAGAGTTTCTTTTCGTAAAAGTTCTCAGAGAAAAGAAAATAGATTGAAATTAATTTATTCTGACGTATGTGGTCCCATTGAGGTTGAATCATTAGGTGATAGCAGATATTTTATTACTTTTATTGATGATGCTTCACGTAAGACTTAGGTGTATATGTTAAAATACAAAAGTCAAGTACTGCAGTATTTTTAAAAATTTCATATCATGGTTGAAAGGATGACAGGGTTACCCTTGAAGTATATTTGAACTGATAATGATAGGGAATACACATCTAAAAGTTTTGAAGAGTATTGTTCAAAGCATTAGATCAGGCATGAGATGATAGAACCTGGAACACTGCAATATAATGGTATAGCTGAAAGAATGAATCATACCATTGTGAAAAAAGTCAGATGTATGTTGAGGATGGTAAAATTACCAAAGTCATTCTGGGGTGAAGTAGTCAACACAGCTTGTTATTTACTTAACAGGTCACTATCAGTTTCTTTGGGTTTTGACATTCCAAAAAGAATGTGGACAAGGAAAGATACTTCATACTCTCACTTGAAAGTTTTTGGTTGTAAAGCATTCATGCATGTACCGAAAGAGCAAAGATCAAAGCTTGACAGTAAAGCTACACAGTGTGTGTTTGAAGGATATGGTGATGAGAAATTTGGCTACAGGATATGGGATCCAGTAAAGAGAAAGACAGTCAAAAGTAGAGATGTGGTCTTTCATGAAAAAAAAACTATAACAGACTTTGAAAAAAATGAGAAGACTACACGGATTACTATTGAGTGTGATGTTTTAACACCGACAGAGATTCCACAGGAAAGAGCCACAGATGATGGAAATGAGCAAGAAACAAAACTTGGGGATATGAATGAGCTAGCCACAGTAGGTGATAAGCCAGATGCAATTAGTTTTGAGCAGTGAGAGCAATTCTCTCTACCTGAGAGTGTTGAGCAGGGGGAGCTACCTTCGGCATCAAGTGATGTAGAGTTTCAGCCTAGGAGATCTACTAGAGAGCGCAGGCCATCTACTAAGTATCCAAGTTTAAATTTTATTTTAGTTACCAGTGAAAGAGAGCCAGAAAGCTTCTAAAATATGCAGGCTATTCCAGATAAAGAGCACTGATTAAAAGCAATGAAAGAAGAGATGGAGTTATTGCGAAAGAATGGTACTTATGATCTTGTTAAACTTCCAATAGGGAATAGGCCATTAAAGAATAAATGGGTGTTTAAGTTAAAAAAAGATAGTGACAAACTAGTGAGGTACAAAGCTCGATTGGTAGTAAAAGGTTTTTCTCAGAAACCAAGCATCGATTTTGATGAGATTTTTGCTCCAGTTGTAAAGATGAGTTCTATTCGAGTGGTACTGGGATTGGCAGCTAGTTTAAATCTTAAGCTTGAGCAACTTGATGTTAAAACTGTATTTTTGCATAGTGATTTACAAGAAGACATTTATATGAATCAGTCTGAGGGTTTTAAAGTGAAAGAGAAAGAGCACTTAGTTTACAAATTGAAGAAAAGCTTGTATGGCTTGAAACAAGCTCCGCGATAGTGGTACAAGAAGTTTGATTCTTTTATGGTGAGTCATAGCTATAAAAGAACAGCAACAGATTCTTGTGTGTATGTTAAATAATTTTCTAATGGTAACTTCATTATCCTATTATTATATGTTGATGATATGTTAATTGTAGGACAAGATGCTAGTATGGTTTGTAGGTTGAAAGAACAATTGTCTAAGTCCTTTGATATGAAGGATTTAGGTCCAGCAAAGTAGATTTTTGGTATGAAAATTATCCGGGATAAGAGAGCTGGAAAATTGTGGTTGTCACAGGAAAAGTATGTTGAACAAGTGCTTGGTAGATTCAACATGCAACATGCTAAATCAGTTAGCAGTTCACTTGCCAACCATTTTCATCTAAGTAAGAAATCTTGTCCAATGTCTAAGGAAGAGCAACTAGCTGTGTCTAGTATTCTTTATTCTTCTGCAGTCGATTCTTTAATGTATCTTATGGTTTGTACAAGGCCTGACATTGCTCATGCAGTTGGTGTAGTGAGTAAATTTCTTTCTAATCCAGGGAAGGTTCACTGGGAAGCAGTGAAATGAAATTTTAGATATTTGAGGGGTAGCTCAAAAATGTGCTTGACTTATAGAGTTTCACAACCAATTCTAGAAGGGTTTACAGATACTGACATGACAGGCGATCTTGATGGTAGAAAATTTACTTTAAGGTATTTGTTCACTTTTGCAGGAGGAGCTGTATCTTGGTAATCTAAGTTACAGAAGTGTGTTGTTTTGTCAACTACAGAGGCTGAGTATATTACAGTAACTGAAGCATGTAAATAAATGCTTTGGATGAAACGTTTTCTTCTTGAATTGGGGTTGAATCAGAAAGAGTATGTGGTATTTTGTGATAGCCAGAGTGCTTTAGATTTGAGTAAGAATATCATGTACCATGCTAGAACAAAGCACATTGATGTTAGATATCATTGGTTACGTTCAGTGATTGAAGAACAGCAGATGTTATTGAAGAAAGTTCATATTGATAAGAATATAACAGATATGTTAACTAAGATACTTCCTAGGAAAAAGCTTGAGCTTTGCAGTAACTTGGTCGAAATGAGTTCCCTGGCCAAAGTCAGTTCCAAATGAAACTGCTATGATGATGAATCTCCTCCTAATGGGACTAGAGGGGGAGATTGTTAGGAAAATGGGGTCCAACCCCATGTAAGTGGTTTTGGATCAAGTAAAGGCCATAGGCCTTGATCTTTCATTTTACATAGAGCCCTAGCTACTTAATAAAAAAGAGATGGGGTTGTTTTAAGTGTGTGTTGAAAACCAAGTAGAGAAAGAAGAAAAGCCAGGAAAAGCAAAAAAAAAAGAGAAGGGAGAGTTGGTTGAACGGAAGTCGATCCGTGGTCTGATTGAGTTGGAACCTTGTCAGGAGGTTTATGATTCAGAGTTTTACATTCTGAACGGTGAAGATCGGGTTTGAAGCTCTCTAGGAATAAATCCAGGGTATATTTGTTGAGTCACTTATTTGGTGAGATTTCTCCAATTGTTTCTCTAGTTGTTGATTAGCTCTAGTTTTAGCTAGATAAGAACTTTGTATACTTATTATTTGATAGTGAAGATTTTTTTGGTAGTCCGTGATTTTTTCCCTTTACACTGGAGGGTTTTTCACGTAAATCTTGATGTGCTTTATTTTTCCTACGTCTTTGATTATTGATTGTTGTTTATTGCTTCTATATTGTTGTGATTATTGCTTCAGGCGCAACATACTCATATCCAACACTATCTGAAATCCATCTAACATAAATAAGCATACATTACCTAACTTCAAAAGACTTCCTTCAAGAAGAATGACATTATGTTTCCATTCTTCAAAGAACTTGAACTCCCTCTTGAGACTATACATAGCTATCTACCATCTAATTTGCCAAGTCTCAATATTGCACTTCTTAATTAAGGTATTTACCTAATTTCTAAATTCCGAAGTCCTCGTAAAATATTTTTGAGTATTGACTTATATTTCATTTGAGTGATTGATAGAAAAAATATTTTTATTACGCTATCACATTATTTTGAAATTGAATCTCATCGATCAACTAAATAAAACTTTATTCAAATCTTTGAATTTAAAAGTTCGTTTCAAAACTAAGTCTATACTTCCAGGTCCCGGTAGCTTCCTTGGCCTGCACACTGGCTAAGGATGGTTCAGTATAGGTTCCTTCAAGTGTGATGGAAGCATTTCAATCGATCTCTCAAGTTGAACCATATCGGAAAAGGTTGGAAGGCCATATGGCCTATCCTAAAAACTATGCAGAAATGTCCATGGTTGAAACCCTAAGGATACCTTTTACCATCCACAGGTTGACTGAATTGATAAAATCCTAATTGTTCTTCGATTCAATTAATCACAAATTGACCCAATTGATAAAATTATTAACAAAATCTGTTCGACGTATAAATAAAAATTTGTGAAGCCACAAAAGTTGTTTTAAAAATATCCATTCTTTAATTTCATTCCTTTCTTTCCTCGAAAACAAAAATAACAGTTAAATCAAATAAAAATTAATTATATTTCAATAGAAGGCAACTTAAAATGAAGTTAACTACTTACATTTACAACATTTTTTTTTTAATTTCTTTTTTTACTGTAATTTTTAGACGTCTTTTTTTGGGTTATTATTATTATTATTATTGAACAAAGTAGGCCTTTAGTTTCCCTCCTCCCACGTGCAATACTGCTTTCTTCTGCACCCAATTTCACCAGTCTTTTCCCTTTCGCTCTTCAATCTTCTGCACGGCACTTGAATAATTTTTGGGATCCCAAAAATTGTATCGAAAAAAATAAAAAAAAAAGCAGAATTTTCTGTTATTGATAGTAGTAGTCATGGTTTGCACATGCAAATCCATTTTTATCAATGCAGGGAATAAACATAAAAAGCTGCCAATTTTTCCTGCCTTGGAACATGACAATGACTGATTTTTGCCTTTTAAAATTCCTCTCCAGGTTACTCTATTTTCCTTTGCTTTTTTTTTTTTCTTAAATATAATATGATGGTTTAAAATGCTTGAAAATTATTCCAATTTTTCCTGCCTAGCTAACACATGACAATTTTATTAGAAGAATTAACAATTTGACTATTTTTTCTGTTAAATTATTCTTCTATTATGTAGATACAAGAAATTTATTCTTAAAATCGTTAAAAAAATTAAATAATAAAATTTAAAAATACGCTTAATTGTATAAAAAAATCAAGTATGATAGTTAATTTTCTAATTGTGATAATGATAAAAGAATGCATTAATTAACAGTATACAACATTTGATTCCAGCCAGCTGGGTCCTATACTTTGAGTTATTTTAATTGTTAATTAAACACATTAAAGTGTAATTAAGTACTTAATGACATCAAAGTGGTCAAGTTGGTGAATTTACAAGTACATTATAAAAAAAAATTTTGGATAAAAATAATTGGGGACAAACTTTTACTTGACAGAGGGGGTACTGAACATGCCTTGTTAAACTTTTCAACTAATCATGATTGGTGTTTCTTTAGCACTTTTGATTATAAAAAGAACCTCAACATAAATGCTATCTTGTTGAAGTAGATATAATAATTCGTATATTTGTATCATATAAAATATTAAAATTTATATATTTATATTATATTTTATATAAAAATTATTTGTTATAATTCATATAAAATATAATTTTTTATTTTATTAAATTTATATATAATTATTATTATAATTTTAAATTATATCATTTTATATTTTATTTTAATATTATATTTATAATGTATTATTATATTTTTAAATTACTAAAAAGATATCAAGAAACTTGAGAAAGAGAGAGAGAGAGAAAAAAAAAAGTTCCACATTACCCTCCTTGTGAGTATGGTTTGGGACAAAGCAAAGAAATGGGTTGGCTGTTACAAATAGTTCACATGGAAAGGAGGACATGATTCTTAAAAGCTCACTTTCTTTCACAGCTCATCCATACCCCAAACTCCTATATATTTTCCCATATATATTTATATATATATAAGTACATTCTTCCATTAGAATTTATTCCCCATGTCAACAAAATGGCTTGTACCCAATTTGTAATTTTTTACAAAGAAAATCATAATTTAAAAATAGAAGAACAATCCTAGATATTAATACTTGAATATAAAAAAATATAAAAAATTATCTTTTAAAGATAATTATATGAATTAATTAATTAAATTTCACGTTTTAATTTATAAAGTATTGATTTTACAGATACATGCATTTACGTATGTAAAGATAAATGGAATAATTAGTGATCTTTTACTCGGAAACCCTTCTAATTACATGCTAGTCTTAATAAAACTTTTTTTCTTGTTTCACATCTAGTTATTGTTATACGAAATTGATTTATATCTTTTTTCTGCTCTTTTAACCTAAGTTTGTCAGCAACTTTCAATAACAATAATTTACCATCAATTTGGTACCACACAAAAGATATAGAATTTATTGAATGGTTCTGAATAAGTATAATTCCAAATTAAAATATCCAAGACATGGGCCATCTATATATATATATTGGTATATATAGATTAAACATATTTGAAAAAAAAAATTTACTATCAGTATATAAACTAATAATTCATAAATTTATGCATATCGATAAATAAATTTTAATTCTTTTATAATTAAAATCTAATTTAAATACATGACGAGGGCCATTTTATTTGATCGAAAAATTATATTTTATGATTGAAATTTTCTTTTTAGGAATCCAAATCAAACTTAAATAAATTAAATATGTGTGCAAGGAGATATATATAGTCAATGAAAATCAATGCCAAAGAACTTGTGGATGTGTAGGGCTCATCCAAAATTAAAATAAAAAAAGAAAAAGAAAAAAAGGGCATATAATAAAGAAATGTAGATAGCTTATGCTGGAAAGATTAGATAATGTTTTTTATGTAAAAAAATATACAGTTGATGCCAAGGGCAAGGAAGGAGGTCAAATCGGCATGTGGTGGTACTGATTCCTCCAGTTATTAAACTCACACTGCGACTTTCCCAGTGGAAGAAACCCCTCTCTCCCTCCGACCCCAACACCAGCTGTTGCTAGCTGTCCTAAATCTCCTCCCATGTGACCCACTACCCCTCTCCAAAGCCTTTGGGGTCCTTGAAATAAAAAAAGTAAATTATATATATATATATATATATATATATAAATGACTCAAATCCCATTGTAAAAAAAATGGCTAAAGAGAAAGAAATATAGTATATCATTGCCTTAAAGATTGTGATATGATTTTTGTTTTGGATCATCACATCTTGTTGTGTTGGTTTGTCTAGTTAGTTGTTAGTTTTTGTTGATTAAGATTAGCTTTGGTTTTCGTACTCATGAATATTAAATTATTGTTATAAAAAAATCAACTTTAAAAATAAAAGAAAAATTATAAGTATTAAAATTTAAAATTTTGATTTATTAAATGTCCTTCATATGAATATTAGATTTAATAATTGATATATTTATGTTTATTTATTTATATTTAATATATATAAAATATAAAAATTATTATATTATAATTTATGTCAATAAATTAAATATTAAATATATTTTTTTATTTTTTATAAATTTATATATAATTTTATTAAAATTTTGAATCGTGTTATTTTTATATATATTTTTTAAATGTCATCTAATTATATTTAAAATTAATATATCTAATAAATATATATATATATATATATAGTGGTATAGACACCCATAATTTTTTTCTTTATATTGAGTGTGGTTTTGTGACATTAGCTTAGAATGGCACAATTACCTCCGAAAATACCCAACATGACTCAAAATTGGCCATCTTTTCCTCATCAAACAATGCCCACAAAGGCAAACTTCATTTCCACCGCCACCGCCATTGTGAATGATTCTAACAATCGAAACCACCAGCCCTCATGGGTTGACGAGTTCCTCGAATTCTCGTCGGCACGTCGTGGGGCACGCCGTCGTTCCATAAGCGACTCGATAGCCTTCCTCGAGCAACCATTAGAGGAAGAATGTGGGGATGAGTCAAGAGCCATGATGACAGAAACAAATGTGTTTGATCGCCTGGATGATGAGCAGCTCATGTCCATGTTCTCGGACGACGTCGTCGTGACCGTGCCGGCGCCAACGGTACCTTCATCCAACCCTTCAACGCCGACGTCTGATCAAAATAGCAACAATGATGAGAAGCCAGTTCCATCCTTGGATCTGCAACAGCCAAAAACTGAACCAGGAGAGGTAGAGAGCTCTTGTGAATTACCTGAACCACAACCTCCAACGACCTCCAATGGCGATCCAATCATTGATCCAAAGAGGGTTAAGAGGTAAGAACAACAAATCAAACAATAGCAAAAATTAAAACCCATTGTACTTAAACAGCTCGCAACAATGAAATTTTTAATTTGCAGGCTTCAGCTAAAAATTCTTTAATTACGTTATCCAAACAACTAATTTTATTTATCTTGGGTGATGATCAGAATTCTGGCAAACCGGCAATCAGCTCAAAAATCAAGAGTGAGAAAGCTGCAATATGTTTCAGAACTTGAAAGGAGCGTAACAACATTACAGGTACATGCATAAAAAAATTTATATATAAATTAATTAATTTTTGTTGATACAAAAGGGTTGCAGGTTGAAATAAAAAAAAGTTACATAATTTAAATTTTAGATCTGTTAGATGTTATAATCCAGATAATGAAGTTTTAGATTTATTAAATAATTAATTAATTTTGATTTAAAATTACTATACATAATTATATAAACTATACTAATTTGTAATTTTGATAATTCTTTTATATAAATAGTTTATTTAAAAGGATTTTTAGTTGCAATTTTTAAAATATTTTTTTATGATTTTTTCTTTAAATTTGTTTTCTTTTCTTTGATACAAAATGAAGACTGAAGTATCAGCATTATCACCAAGGGTTGCATTTTTGGATCATCAAAGATTGATTCTCAATGTTGACAATAGTGCTTTAAAGCAAAGGATTGCTGCTTTGGCTCAAGACAAGATTTTCAAAGATGGTATGATTTTTCCATTAATTATTAATTAGTATTACAATTTTAATTAATTAAACATGGTTTCTTTCTTAAATGAAACATGGAAATAGTAATTTTGAAGGTAAATTTTGTGCTTTTCCATCCCTCATATATGGAGGCATGTAAGTTCCATATCATAATTATGGTGTCAAACTTAAAGCTGACCCACTAGACAATAATTGTTACTTTTTATAATTAGTTCTTTTGTTTCTTTCCATTTTTCTGATAAAAGTTCACACTTTCTTGCTCATAATAGTTTCCTACCTTAACAAAATACTAGTAATTTCATTAAAAAAAAAAAAAAAACCCAAAATACTAGTTGTTTCTTGTATTAATTACACATTATTATTTCAATTCACACTTTTACACTCATAAATCATTTTTAGAAGTTTCAAAATATCTTGATCAAGAATCTGAAACTTAATCCAAATTGCTGATCACTCACTTCTCTTAGGAAGTGAATTCTCATAGACTGATATCTGATCTCTAGTATTTGTAAATTTTTCTTTACTAATTTTCCTGGATTTAAAAAAAAAAAATTGCTTGACCAAAATTAAGAAGATAAAGTCTTTTCCTTCTTGAATTCTCCAAATGCAAATTCCAGAGATGTTGAATTTAAACCTTTGGATCTTCATTAGAACCCCCTTTTTCCATTTCATGTAGTGGAAAACATTTATTCCTACCCTATGCACTTTGCTTTTTTTACTGTTTATTTCTAGATGAGTAAAACATTTTATATTGAAAGATGTGTGAATCTGAAGTAAATTATAATATTAGTAATAGTAACCAATGACAGTCCTTTTCTTAAGATATTTTCTTCAATGCTATTATTAGAAAGAATTTTATATAAAGTCTGTGGCATATTTTATTTTCATATAGCATGCCAAATTTCCTTATTTTGGATGTATTATATATGTAGGACATTTTAATTCTATCTCAAAAGGTGGCATTATATTTTGAGTTTCAAACTTTTTGGAAGGGATATTTGCTTGTTAAATATTGCTTTAATGTTATGTATCACTTGTTTATATTTAATACATTACCGAATAATTACATATATTATGAAGTTAATCGATTTATCCAATTTTATTTAAATGTTTTAAATCTTTGATCAGCTCATCAAGAAGCACTGAAGAAGGAAATTGAGAGACTAAGACAAGTATATCAACAACAACAAAGCCTCAAGAAAATTAGCACTAGCACCACCACCATCAATAACAACCACCATGCACCAATGCAACAACAACAACAGTAGCCGCCGCCACGGCTGCTACAGAATGAAGAACAACTTATAAGTTGATCAGAGAAAGAGATAGCTAAGAATCAAAGGAAAGGCAATGAAAAGCTGTGGTGCAAAATGGAAAAAACCCGATGAGGCTATCTAACAATTGGGAAGGCACTTAGGTTTTCACGTGATTTGTTTCCCACTTGCTGTCTTTCTATATAGTATAGGGTCCCTTGGACAAAAATTTGAAGGGCTAAGAAAAGGGACATGTGAAATGCTAAGATAGGAGAGTGACAATTTATTTTTTTTAGGGTTAGGGTTTAATTTGTTGTTCTTTTGGAGGGAAGATTTGTCTTTTTTTTTTTTAATTTATGGTGATAATAAATAGTTTAATATTTTTTAAAATTGTAGGAGGCAAAACATGGTGGATACTTGAAGGTGTGGGGTTCTGTCAGTGACAACTGGTGGTTAGTGTCCGATTGTTTGTCAAAAGAAAGAAAAAAAAACTGATTTCTCTTCTCTTCTTTTTATATTAATTTTGTTTTATGTTCACGAATTATTTGTTTAGGAATATTAAAATGATAAATTACTACACCCGAGGCGGCATTGTATTTTGTTTTGTTTTTAACCCAAAGTTGACCACATATGATTGGGTTAATCAGTCTTTTTCCTTTAGCTCTTCTCTTGACAAAAAATTGGCAAATGATTGAGAGAGATGCATGATAAATTTTTTATCAACTAAATTTATAAATTTTATTATTAAAAATCTTTTAGATTTTTTGTCAAAAATATCTTTAAATAATTTATTTTTTATTTATGTAGAAATTTATATGTTTAACTTTTTATGTATATGCATATGTAAAAATATTAAACTTGAAAGTAAAAACCAATTGATTGATCATAAAGTTTAAAAGCTAGATGACTAATATATGTAAAAAAAAAAAATTAACTAATTAAAATTAATAATCATAAAAAATTCATTTGATAGTTGATGAATGGTGAAAATTTTAATAAATAAAGCACCCATTGAATAATTTTTGTATATATGATGCCATATATATTTATTTATTTATTTTTCAAAGCATTAAAATTTGAATTCTGTGTTAGGAAAGTGGGGTTCAGTCTCATGTAATTAGATTTGTACTAATCAAAGGCTATAGGCCTTGGTCTTTTTTTTTTTTATATAAAGTCTTAACTACTTAATAAAAAAAAGTGAGGCTGTTTTAAAATGGTGTCGCAAACCAAGAAAAGAAAAAAGAAAAACCGGGAAAAATAGAGAAAAAAAAAAGAGAGTTGGTTGAACGAAAGTTGATCTATAGTTTGATTGAGCTAAAATTTTATCAATAGATTTATAATTCAGAGTTTTACATTCTGAATTGTGAAGATCGGATTTGAAGCTCTCTATGAATAAATCCATTTTGTATGGGTGAATGTATATGTTAATGATATTGCATTAAAGTCTAACATATAACAACTTAACAATAAGAGACCAAATAAAATTTCTCAATGTTTCAAAAGGTTGATACAAATGAAACTTGAAAAGTCCACTCACATGTCTTAATTAGGATTATATTCTAATGATCGGTAAATATGGCTCTAACCCAAGGTTGGCTTCTTATATTTTACTATATGTATTTTGGATTCACAATTTAAGGGTTCCCAAATTGCTCGTCAAATTCTTATTCATGACAGACTAGTAAAGCACCTCAATTCTTGCCATCATAGACTATAAATGAAAAAGGTTCAATTTGGGTGAAACTATTTCACTAGCTTATATAGAATATAAAATCTCATTAAAACGTGAGTATTTTTACTCCTTTAAGGGACAAAGCTTGAGTATAAAGCGCATGTCATGAAATGCAAATAAATAACGTAATATTACATGGTTAAAATTAAATAAAATATAATTAAAAAATTTTAAAAATAATTAAACTTATTAAGTTCGGCTTGGATAACACGAACTCATTTGCTAGCCTTACTCTTAGCATTCCCTAATAAAGTTACCAAATTGTCATAACATATAAGTTGTAAACCTATCGCTAGACACAATTTTAAGAGTCATCACCAATTTTTTTTTATTCAAGTACGATTAGTCACTTAACTTAATATATTCTCTTTTAAAGAAAAGTCCCAAGCTTGACTCAAATATATTTAAAAAGGTAGACTCTAGTCTATAAAACTAAAACTAGATTCGGGAGTATGGTTACGTGTGAGAAAAGTTATAATATATTAATGCATATTCGAATGATAGTATCAATTGAATTCATGTTATCCAAAATCTTAAAATATTTTTATAATTTTAGCAAATAAATTTAATATAAAAAATTAACCTTAAAATTACTCCAATAGTTTAACAACAAATTAAAAAAATTTTCTAATTTCAAGAGTATTCATAGAGACTAGTGTCTTGCTTTGAAGATACTCCATCATCGGATTCATTAATGTGCCTTCAAGAAATTAATTATTTTCAAAATCAATAAAACTTTTCAATAATTTGATAAGATTTTATTTCGATGCACATCCTCTAATAATTTGATGCAATTTTTATTTGAAAATCTATTTATGAATTTATCTTAAGAAAAATCATTAAATCTTTCAATAATTTTGTAAGATTTAACTCATATTTATGCTCAAATCCCCGATTCAAGTAATCATTTATTTGGTACCTCCCAAGGATCAGGAACTACCATTCTAAGCATTCTCAAGGGATTCCATCCACAAACGCAAAGTTTATGATTGATATTATATACCATCATTTAGCTATTGCATTTCTTTTTTTTTTTGTTGCTGGTCATATATATAGAACTAATTTCGGAATTGATCATAGTATAAAAGATTTAAAATTTAAATCCTCTAATAGTTTGATAGAATTAAAATTTTTTATAAGATAATTAAACCTTTCAATAGTTTAGTACAATTTAATTTTGAATTTATTCTCTAATAATTTGATAAGAATAAAAAATAATTATTTTTTAGAAAATAATTTAACCCTCCAAAATTTGAATTTCAAACCATTCTTAATCTCATTTATTTTCCACTAATCAAATCTGTTAGAAATATTTCTAATCTATATATAAAAAATAAAAAAATAAAGAATAAAGGAAAAAAAGGAAAAATACCCAAAATCAGAAAAGTCACCTTTGGTCAACAGCTTAAGCTGAATCGGTTAGTTCAAGCGGTTTGATCCGGTTCAAACCGGTTGACTAATGGTTTGGTTGTATTTTGTATAGTTTTTTTCGGTTCGAAACAGTCTAACTCACTCCAGGTCGATTTTCGTGAAAATTCAGGAGCCTGGAGGAGTGGGTTGGGTCGGGCGGACCTGACCCATGGGTCAATTGCCAAAACGCAACACTTAAGGCTTCTATGTAAGTCCAAAAAAAAAAAAAAATTCAAGTTCTTATTTTCTACAACTTTCTCTCTCTACAAACCCTACGCTCTCGTTTCTCTCTAAAATGGTCGTCGTCTATCTCGCCGCCGCCATCGTGAGCCATTACCTGCCAACCTCCGTTGACACCTAAATTTCACCCGGTAGTTCACCCTGGTCTCCTCTTTGTGTGATCTAGTTGGTTTCTTCAGAAACTCATTACAACTTCATAAATTTGAGCTCAAAGTTATGCCCTTTTAATCATCATTTCTCTTCTTCCCACCGTCGGATGGAGCTAAGTTTTCACTATGTTGTTGTCCTCATCCTCCTCTTCCTTTTGACCTTTCGAATTCTCAAATGCTCAAGTCACTTCCAGCCGATCACTGACATTCTGCTACTGTTATGGTCGTCAGCAGTGGATTTGCTAATTTAACCGCCTTATTCTAATGCTTTGCTTTATTTGCTTTTATGTCCAGAAATCCACGAAAATCCTTTAACCAAAAGCGTGTAATTCCTCTCTGTTTGCCGCCCATGTTTGCTTATTTTTTTGTTGCGACATGGCTTACGGACGGCCTTTTGGCGAGTATCTGATGATGGTGGTAGGACCGGATCTCAACAGTGGAGGGCTATTGTGGTGTTTGCTTTGTGTTATTATTGTCCGCCTTTGATTGTGTGCACGTGCTGTTGTTTAACTGGTAATGAAAAGGATTTGAGGGTTGGGATTTTCCCTTTTTAAGGCTTTAAACACTGGTTGTAGGCTGTGAGAAGGGTCCTCGGGCATTGCTGATGGTGATCATCCTCAGGCAGTCAAGCAGCATAGGTGGTTGGGGTTGGTGAAGGTTATGAAGGTCGTAGAGTGGATGGGGTGATTGGCGAAAGATAGTAGAAGGATAGCAAGTGGTGGACTGTGTCAGTAAGGGTGGATTGCTGTTGATGTGGGAGTTAGAGAGGTAATGGCGGTACTAAACTGGTGGTTCTGTACAGTGGTGGTGGCGATGCTGCTATGGTTGGCTGGAATTTTTTTCTCCCCCCATTGACTGTACTTGATTGTACTGCGTAAATAACGATTGAGTCTCAGCAGAAGTCAAGATAAAAATGGGATTCGATTCCATGGGATTGTCCTACACTATCTCTTTTAATTTCAACTTTAATCCAATAACTTTTATCTTCAAAAAAAATTTAATCCAAATCCAAATTCAAAATCATAGATTATCATTTTGTTTATCCTTTTTCTCTTTTTTTTTTTTTTTGGCAATTTTAAAAAATATAATAATAAATGTAAAATAAACAAATAAATAAAAACAATTACACAAGAGTACTTGGGCTTGGTTTGGGTTTAAAATCCAAACGAAACCCAAAATTCAAATGGTAAATTCAAAAGTAAACAAGTTAGCCTAAAGCCCAATTAAAATCTTAAAACCTAGACCATTATAAATCAATATCTCAATGGTAACTCGAGACTCTGGAATATTTAAAATGATTCTGAATAAAATAGGATGTCTGTATAACCTTATCCTCTTTCCCGTAATTGCATCCAAGGATAAGGGGAAAATAACGTATGTACGGTCCATTTTCCAAATCTCTCTTTCCAAATGTGACCACTCTATGCTTCAATGGGATGATCGGTTAAGGGTCCCACAACAACGTAATGGCACGGTGAAATTCCTTTCCACCAAGTCAAGTTTATAAAATAGTTTTTAAGGTATTATAGCCATAGGCTCAAGTTTATTGTAAGACAAGTTTTAATCAAGAATGTTATTTTTCGAGATATAAAATTCAATACTATATCAGAAGAAACCTTATACTAATTAATAAATAATTAAAACGTTGACTTTTAGATATTGACGTATGTTAACATGAAGCATTGGTTGATAAACTTTAGTTTGAGCTACTAGCGATGGCTTGAAACTTCAATATTATTGACTTGAAGTATTAGTTGATAAACTTTAACTTGATCTACATTGACTTGAAACTTCAATATAATTTACCAGAAGAGGCAATATCTTTTTTATCCAGGCTTTTTCTCCTCATCCACCACTTTCTTCAATCTAGCACCAAATGAGGAACATTGCAAAAACTATACACTTTCTTCCAGCTCTTTTCATAGTAATCATTGTTGTTAAAGCTCGTCCTCTTCCACAAACCTCTCTTCAATTGGTTTCAGATGGAATTGATCATGTTCAGGCCAACCATTCTTCCAAATTGTTTCTCAAAGAAACGGGTTCTTCTTCCGAGTGTGAGCAGATGTATGGTTTCTTGCCATGTTCAAATAGCATATATGGGCATCTCTTCCTGATTTTGGTGTATGAATATCTACTTTTCCATGGAGAATCCTATCTGGCTTCAGGTGGTGAGCAGATATTCAAGATTCTTGGGCCTGGTTTCTTTGGTGCAAGTGCATTTCACATCCTCGGTGCCCTTCCTGAGGCCTTGATACTTCTCGGTATGCCTGAATTTTCTTCATATTCTTCATCTCTTTCTTATCATTCATAACCTAATTTTATCACCAATATGTTCTTCATATTCTTCATCTTTTTCTTATCATTCATACCCTCTGAACAGCTAAAATTTACCAATATTTTAATAATTTTAAATTTGGCTGGGAGCCTGGCCATATACTTCAATTAATTAACACGATCAATAAACATATATATTGTATTTAAGGCCGTCAGCGATTGAATCCTGCTTACTGAATTAAGAATAGAATAAACTTCAGATACCTATATCAACCTGTAAGAAATGTTTGAGTCAATGCTAGATTATTATTTATTTGCATTTTAATATTCAATATATGATCGATTTAGCTCATGACTGGTTGGCACGTCTGATTAAGTTCAATCTAAATAACCTAATATTAGAGTTGTGGAAGCAATATCCAGACCAATCAAATCTAAAAGATCATTTCAATTATTAAGAGTGCATCATTCCCTTATTCCATGAATATGATCAGGAGTATTCTTAAGTTTTGCTTATGCTTAATCCCTTTTCGGTCCATGCATCTATAATCTTATTAATTTTAACCTAAAATTACTCTTAATTGGTTGTTATAAAGCTAGAAGTTAATTGGCCATATCATATAAAGCCAAATCACAGAAGAGTCTTAAGACACGTTTAACTTGTGATAAGCGCAACCAAATAGATAACTACAAAATAATATTAACAGCTAGCATAGATCTTTTGGTCCAAATATATAACTATTTTTTAAAATTGGAGATCTTTTGGTCCAAATATATACCTATTTTTCAAGATTGGAGGCATTCAAAATTGAAATTAACACGCAAATTGCCACTATAGGATATCAATACACATGATAATTTCACCTAATTATGTTGATTTTCAAATTAACTAATTAAAATAATGTCTTATTCTTATTTTCTTTTCAATTAGCTAGCTATTGGTGCAATCTACCCTTCTAGAAAGAAATTATTTTGTCAAAATTAAATGTTTCTGAAATTTATAGCCTTTTATTCATTTTCTCACTTTTGCAAGGTATAACTGGTTCATTAAATAGTAAATAAATTACACATCCAGTAATATTAATATTCAAGTAGCTAACTAGATGAACCCAAAATTTAATTCTATCGGTTCATGCAATTATGTGAAAAAGTAATATTCTAGAGTTTAAATCCAAACATTTGCAATCCTGGCCTCTTTCTAATTTTCTTTTAATTTCCATTAATTTCTTTCAGTTTCTGGACTCATGAACACTAAAGAAGTTGCAGAAGAGTATGTTTACACGGGAGTTGGCTTGTTAGCTGGCTCTTCAATTTTGCTTCTAACTATAGTTTGGGGAACTTGTTTGATTGTTGGAAGTCAAGATCTTTACATTGGAGCACAGTATTCCATCCTCTCTACCAATTCAAACTCTAGAATTTTATCATTTAACAGATTACAACATTTATTAACCAGTAAGCTCAATCTATCATTTTTTATATCATTTTTTTTTCAAATTCATTTAATTTTTATTGTGTTATTGGTTTATAGGGTTTGGAATTACCACTGACCAAGAGACTAGCTACACTGCCAGGATCATGGTTTTCTCTGTGACACCATTTTTAATCATTCAACTCTTGAAAATTATTCCTTCTTCTTCTGCAAAGACACCAGTGATCTTGATTGCTCTTACAATTTCAGTTCTATTCTTACTCCTGTTCTTCTGCTATCAGGTATGAGATTCCCCAATTCAAGCACAATATTATTTAAATAAAAATAAGAATGAAAAAAAAAAAAAAAAAACTCTTCTGTCCTCTGATCGTCTTTGAGAACAATAGAAGTTCAAGTTTTAGTCTAGGCATGCAGGCAAGGGGGGCTAAAAGGAGAAAATTCAAAACGTTTTGTTCACTTACACTTGAGAGTGTAAAATAATGTAGCACTTGATGAATAGTTCGTGAACATATTTGATTTTTATTTATTTATTAAGCTTAACAAACAATCACTAATAATATTTTAATATTTGTTAATTAAACAAACATAATAAAAATCGTTCATATTCAATTTGTTTACCACCCCTATATCTTCCATGTAATACTATAGGAAGCTGGGGTAGTGCTTTTAACATGCTCTGTTCTTTTTACTTATTGGACTTTGCCCTCTTGAGCAATGTTGCAGATTTTCCAGCCATGGATTCAAAAAAGAAGATTGGAATTTGTGAAACATGAAGATTTAATATTAAGAATTCTTCAACATGTGCAAAAACATGCCATAGAAAGAATCCTAACACATGTTGGGGCACCAAATGTAAATGCTATAAGGAGGTGAGTTTTCATGAAGTGTTTTATTGTTTGTTTCGTGGCAACGGAATCAAACAATTGCACATTGCAGGCTATTCGAGGAACTAGACCAAGATGGCAACGACTACATATCACCCTCGGAACTTAAAGAACTACTTCTAGAAGTCAAGTTTACAAGATCACACATCAATAAGGAGAAAGCAATAGAAGATGTAATGAAAGAATTTGACCTTGATGGTGACCAAAAAATAACTAAAGATGAATTCATCAATGGATTCACCAAATGGCTTGACGAGGCAAAGAAAGCAATGGATAAACGATACTACTCTCAAAAATCATTGAGAGATATTTATCGGGTAAACAATCTTGTCTTATGGAATTCTTTGGATATGCATCCTTGGATAAAATAGATTAGATTCTCCACGCATTTAAACGTGTAAAGCTGATATATGTTTACTAATGCTTCATTTGGACGACCATGGGACCAAGTTCAAAACGACGCGTTAACACAATGAAAATTCCTTTCCGACCATTATAATTTTGGGTGGTTATTGTTCTCTTCAAATTTTTGTGCAGGTATTTCAACCTTGGATTGAGAATAAAAGAAAAGAACGAGAAATGAAGAAAAATCTAATATCAGAAATGTTAAGTCATTTCGAAAGCAATAGTGTAGGAAGCCTTCTCACAGATGATGGCAAACCCGATAAGCCTGCTATTATAAGGTAATTAGGCCATACATCTGTATCAATTTCTTTCCTTATATCAATTGACTTTTGCAGAAGCATGTGATCTATCAGTATTGATAAAATGTTTAGACGTCAACAGTCGAATGGTTTGTTGGTAGTATGCTGAACTTTTAATTTCAATAACTAAAATTCAATTCCTAACCGTTAAGA